>OY757907.1:17392073-17798861 GCA_963585895.1 Sepioteuthis lessoniana
GTGGCATTGACAGAGTTTTTCCAAGCTGACACAGTGGCCAGCGTCCATCCATTGCCTGTTTGGTGATATTTGATATCTTCGGTGTGCGTGTATCTGTGTTCTTGTATGCAAATTATGTCTATCTTATGTTCTA
The DNA here is from genome assembly GCA_963585895.1 of Sepioteuthis lessoniana. Taxonomy (NCBI): domain Eukaryota; kingdom Metazoa; phylum Mollusca; class Cephalopoda; order Myopsida; family Loliginidae; genus Sepioteuthis; species Sepioteuthis lessoniana. The sequence continues at coordinate 17,392,207 of OY757907.1, forward strand.
CAGCTGATGCAATAAGTTCTGGTAGTTGACCAGAAGAACCCAACAATTGCAAATGCCCGGATACTAAAAAAGGCACAATATCAATTAGCAGGCATATATCTAAAAGAACAAACAGAATTCATACAAAATAAGATAGATAAGATTAGAGACTCGTTTGAGGATAGGCAATCTAGGATAGCCTGGCAAACAATAAACGAAGTGAGTGGAAGGAAAAGCACAGCCACAGCAAAACTGAAAGCGGCAAACCAACAAGAAAGAATAAAACAGTGGAAACAACATTTTGAAAACCTACTAGCTAACCCTCTGAACGTTACGCAGGAACCGATCACCAGAATTATCAGTAATCAATTGGACATTAAACTAGGGCCGTTCACTAAAGAAGAACTTGACTCAGTTCTTAGAAAAAATTAAAAATAGGAAAGCTGCAGGGCTTGACGAGATTCCTCCAGGAGTGTGGAAGACGAGACAATTCAACGACATACTGCTCCGAGACTGCAAGGCAGTTTATAACCAAAATCCGATAGACAGATGGACAAAGGGATGCATCCTCCCCTTCCCTAAAAAGGGTGACCTTGGATTAGCCAAGAACTATCAAGGTATAACACATCCATAGCAGCCAAAATCTACAATGCCCTACTACAAAACCGCATAGTACCCCAAATCAACAAAATCCTGAGGAAAAACAAAAACGGCTTTAGAAGAAACAGGTCCACGACCTCACAAATATTGACCATCCGTAGAATCCTAGAAGTCGTGAGGGCAAAAAACTTACAGGCGACATTACTATTTGTCGATTTTACCAAGGCTTTCGATTCCATTCACAGAGGGAAGATGGAATAAATCCTACTAGCATACGGCCTACCAGAAGTAACCATAGCAGCAATAATGATTCTCTACAAAAACACCAAAGTGAAAGTGCGTTCACCGGATGGAGACACAGAATACTTCGACATTGTAGCAGGAGTACTACAAGGGGACACACTAGCCCCATACCTCTTTATCATCTGTCTAGACTAGGACATCGATCGATAACATTAGGGAAAACGGCTTCATGCTGACAAAGAAAAGAAGCAGAAGCTACCCCACAAAAACAATTACTGACGCCGACTACGCCGATGACATAGTGCTACTGGCCAATACACCCAACCAAGCCGAAACACTACTGCATAGTTTGGAACGAGCCTCTGCTGGCATTGGACTCCATGTTAATGCACACAAAACTGAATTTATGTGCTTTAATCAGAAAGGCGACATCTCCACACAAGACGGAACCTCTCTGAAACTGGTTGACAAATTCACCTACCTAGGAAGCAGCGTTTCATCAACCGAAAAAGACATCGACACATGGCTAATGAAGGCATGGACAGCTATCAATAGGCTTTCAATCATATGGAAATCAAACCTGACTGATAAAATGAAACGCAGTTTCTTCCAGGCTGCGTTCGTGTCGAGACTGCTATATGGATGCACTACTTAGACGCTGACTAAATGGTTGGAGAAGAAGCTAGATGGCAATTATACAAGAATGTTAAGAGCAATATCGAACAAGTCCTGGCAGCAACACCCTACAAGGCGCCAACTATATGGTCACCTATCACCTATCACGAAAACTATACAAGCTAGACGAACCAGACATGCCGGATACTGCTGGAGAAGCAAGGACAAGATTGTAAGTGATGTACTCCTGTGGACCCTCGCATATGGCCAATCAAAAGCAGGACGGCCAGCTCGAACATACATACAGCAGCTATGTGATGATATGGGATGTAACCCTGAAGACCTGCCAGAGGTGATGAATGATGGGGAGATGTGGAGAGAGAGGGTCAGGGATATCCATGCTAGCCGCACGACAGGATGATGAAGTCAAGTCAGGCCAGGAACATAAAGTATTAGTTATAGCGGGAATGGGTTACAAATGTGTATACATTTGTTTCAATATATTTAGTTGACAGTGGGACAAATTATCATTGTTGCAAGTTGTGGGGAATGAGTGAGAATCTGATTTGCAACGTGTATGGTGGGCAAGAGTTACAATGGGTATAAGTAAGGTTATATTGTCGTAAATATGTTGGTGTAATATAAACGGGGGGATTGTATAATAATAATAACAATAATAACTAAATGGGATATAGCGTAAGAATTGTATATTATGGATCTCATAGGTGGTATGTATGCAATAAAATGATAAAAGGGTAAATAATAGTAAGGGTGTTAATTAATAAATATGTGTGTAATAAATTGTTGTAATGCTAATAATAAATGAATGAAATATTGCGTAAATATTATATATTGTGGGTCTCATTGTGGTGTGTGTGTAATGAAATAAAATAAAATGAAAGGGTTTAAATAATAGATAATGTATTTACGTACGAAGATGATTATAATTTAGGGGTAGGGTGTTGTCATTGAAAATTAAAGAACTTGATTTGATAGCGGGTTTGAAGGTTGGGGTTGGTTTTAATAGTGATATTATTTGTTGATGGTTGGTACATATATTCTTGTAGAAAAGTTTAGAGTGAATTTGGTAGTTAGGGTGAATATGGAGCATTGAGATCTATTCTAATGCTCGTAAAAACTTAAAAGTTAAATTGGTTGAGGCGTGTGGGTGTATTGTATGATGGATGTGATGGTAGGAGGAGGAAAATGGTACTCACGGTCCTTTAGGTTTTTTTTTTTTGGTGGGGGTCTCATTAAATATGTGTACGAGATGTCAGGTGGGTTGTGTGAAAGAAGGTGTTTGTTTTCATGCCTACATTTTGAGAGGATTTCGGATTTGTTATTTAGGAGGGTGTTTTGTGACAGATATGTGATGATGGCTAATTTTTCGTGGAGACAAAGAAGGCATGTTTTGGATGTTTTGTCATAGGCAGGTGCTTGTTTTAGTATCTCCCAGGTGATTGTGGGAGAGATGTTTGTGTCTTATAGTTGCCATATGTACGAGGATAAGGAGGTGTTGGATGTGTAGTTTCTATATTCAAAAAGAAAGATTATGGTTGTGGATTCTTTGTTTTATGGTGCCCTCCATTGCACTGATGTAGTGTTTAATGGAGTTGTTTGTTTTTACTATGGCTTTATATATGGTGTTTTTATATAGACATTTATTTGGTAGGGGCCATGTGCTTTTGACCCTACAATTGCATTGATTGTAGGGTTGTGGTGTACTGTTAGTGGATGAGATTTTTTGTTGTGTTTTTTTATCATTTGTGCCATGTTGTTTGTGCAACTGTAGCTGATCTTGATGTTTTTATTGAAGATTTTGGCTAGGGGGCTATTGTTGGGGAAGTGTTTAGAGATTAGATTTAGAAAGTCTCTACCTATATTGGAATATACATTTATTATAAGGTGGGTTAAACCAGATAATGTTTCTACTTCTGTGTTTAGAATTGACTTTTGGAGGGGGGGGGTGAATTTTAGTTCTTGCTTATAACCACTGTGTCTTAATGCATTGTCGTATAAGTGTTTGTGTTTGTTAAAAATGTTGGAGGAGTTCCTGGACTGTTTGCAGATAACAGGCTTTGGGATTTGTTTTGTAATTGAGGGTGGGTGGTTTAAAGATGTGTGTATTTAGATTGGTGTGTTGTTATCTTTTTTGTAGGGTTCATATGTGCAATTAGTTAAGTTCAGTGTTATGTCTAAGAAATATACTGTTTTTAGGTTTGTGTGTATAGTAGATTTAAATCCCTGCAGTTTCAGGGCGTTCGATATTTTCTTTCTATAGTTATCTAGTTTGGGTCCATTTGGCTTTCTAATGATTATAAGTCTGTTGTCTCTGTACAATCCCATGTCAGTGTTGTTGAGTATCCTTGAAAGTTGGGATAGGATTAGAGCACCAACCAGCTCGCACACATTAGCACCATCAAAGCTGCCCATAGTTACATCGAATAGATGGTTAAGTTTTTTAATCTGTGGTTTGCCGTCATGGAAGAGGAGCGAGATATATATATATATATGTATGAGTGTGTGTGTGTATATATATATATATGAGTGTGTGTGTGTATGTGTATATATATATATATATATGTATGTATGAGTGTGTGTGTGTATATATATATATAAACACATACATGTATGTATACTTTATAAAAACGATATAGATATTTTATTAGTATGAAGGTGTTTTGGAAGGAATAAGGGAGGAGGAAAGTGTAATCAGTATTTGGGGCTAGATAGGAACTTCTGGGAATTGGGTAGAGGATGGTTGTGTAATGTGTCGCTGATGTTTTCTAAGTGATGGTGAGCTGGTATTCTACTTTCTTGCATTGTCGTCTGGTCTATCCGTCTTTGTCATTTTAGGGTGCCCAATAATGTGTCCATTTCTCCAGCTTTTTCCTTGACCTTCACTGTGTCTTTAGAGGGTGGGGGGTTCTTGGTTTGCCTTTAATTTCTTTTTCTTCTTCCCAGGAAGTAGCCTTCAGCACCTAGATCTCTTTGCTGTCAGCTTCAGAAGATGGAGGCTCTACTATGGAATTCTTTTGGGGTTTTTTTGTTAAAAGTTGTTGTCCTCCTCAGTGTCTTTGACCTTTTTTAGTGCGGGGGCTTCACAAAGTTTTGGAGGCTTTGATCTCTGGATTGGTTACTGTTAACTCTTGGGTTTTTTGACATGTTATATCAATTTTTTTTTCAATTAGATAAATGCTGGAAAGTTTAGGACAATTATGCAATTTATGGTCCAATTTCAACTGAAATGTAATTTTGTGTAAAATCATTTTTATTCCTTCATTTCTTGATATAACTGACTTTAGCTTGAAATTCTAACTAGAGTACTTCTCTCTTTCTTAATTAGAATCATCAGTGTCATCATTGCCCTAGTTGGTTTGGCCTGTAGAATACACCAACTGCATCTCTGCAGAAGGGTAAGACTCACCCAATGTGTGTCCTGGATATGATACTAAACAATCTGTAGGTGAAGTTCCTGGAATGTGGAATACTTCTTTATTGCCATCACTTCCAGGTCCACTCTGTCCTGAGTGTTGCACCTTGGGTCAAATAGAACCAATTAGTGTACTGAGGCTAAACTGAATTGTTTGAAACAGAACTGTTTTGAAATTCAAACTGTGTACTTATGCTAAAGTGAATTGTTTGAAATAGAACTGTCTTTACATTTAATTGCGTGTATTTAAATCACTGATTTTTGATAGAATTGTTAGTGATACAAAACAATACTTGGAAACATTTAACTTTGTTGATTAAACTGAATAGTTTGAAATAAAACTGTTTTTGACATTTAAACTATGTACTTATGCTAAACTGAATTGTTTGGAATAGAACTGTTTATATGTATAAAAATGGATTTGGCTTTAAATAAACTACTATGGTTAATATGCCATAAAACCAAACCAAACCAGTGTCATCATGGAGTGTGCTGTTCCTCTGGAGGAACAAAGGGATTCTTGTGTATTATCTCTAGCATTTTATAAACATAAAACATCCAAATCCTAATATTTAACTTTTGCTTTGTTTTTACAGAACAAACATTTAATCTTATAACACGCATAGAAATTATTCTAGCAATTTGTAAGTATTCCCCATTTTATTTTTTATCTAAAAATTTTATCAACCACCATTCATGCATATCTGTGTTTTTAGATAATAACATCAGTTATGTTGGGTACCTGAAAATGCTGAAGCATCCTTTCAATAACTGCTACATCTACCTATCTTTCTATCTCAGTTATTTTATATCTGTCTATCTTAGTTTGTTCATATCTTTCTCTCACTCTCTCTATCGATATCAGTCTTTTTTATATCTATCTCAGTCTCCTCATTATCTCTCTATTATGATATAAAAGTTCAATGAAAATGTGATGTGTACCCTCTGATGCCTAGTGGGCTACCTTATGATTTAACAAAAATGTTTCCTTGATAAATTAGCTTTTTTTTCAATATTTGTTAAATACTTTGTTTTGTTAACTAAAATTGAAATATAAATTAAATATGTATTTATTTTCTTCCTTCCAGTCATTGGGATAGTAGTAGTAGTAGCAGCAGCAGCAGCAGTAGTTGTTGGCTGGAAAATCTACAATCGGAGAATAAGAAGTAAGGATTTTTCAATATTCTATGTATGAGAGAGCAAAGAATTAGGATAAAAAGACTAAGTAGAAAAACTGCCCTATCCACTTGGGTTATAGAATATGCCAATGCCACATTTGCAGTGGGGTAAGATCTCTTCAATGAATGTTCTGGGTATGACATTAAACTGTATCTGATTGTAAGGCTCCAGTCCTGGTTCTTTGGAGAATATGTATTACTCTTTCATTGCCATCATTCAGAAGTCCACTTTGACCTGGATTGGTAGTCCCTGTGAATGTAATGGACGCAACGTACCTGGACATTCAAAGTGTGCACGGACGTGTCTGGCCTGTAGAGCAGAAGCGAGAAACTGGTATGGCTGCCTCAAGCACCATATGTAACGTTGAGAGATTTTGAACCAGCGAGAGTCAATTTGCACATATACAAATTCTTGCAAGACCTCGCGAGCGTAAAAATGCATGGTGACAGCTGGAACGGGTGATTCTTTCTGAGTGAGTCAACCAACATGTACGCTTGAAAGTGTCATTACAACTTGAAGGAGAAATAGACGGACGGAAGGAAGGAAGGAAAAGCACAGGACATGAGGAATAGAAGCGCTCGAGTTAATACGCCCAAGCCTTGGGAAACTGACTAGCGAGATCCATTGCAGCATTCCGACACAAGCTATTTTGGCTATCTTGGCCTTCGACACCAAATTGATTCCCCTCTTTGACAGGACCGTTCCCAGGCAATCGGTGGTTGAATGGGTGGAGAAGGCAGAGTTAGTGTGCCAGTTGAGCGGGGTAAGAATATTGAGTGCGTGGTTCAAATGCATCTCTCGGGTGGCGCGTATGTAGTTTATAAGCAGCTAAGTGAGGAAAAGAGAACTGACTTTGCTTGTATAAAAGACAAATTATACACAGCATTTGTCCTCAATCCCATGACGGCATATAAGCAATTTGCAGTGCACTTTTTGCATCCGGGAGAAATCGTTGACGTTTTCTTGGCGAAGCTACGCAAGCTTGCGACTCAGTTCGGAGATATGATGGAACAAGGTTTGGTCTGTGCATTCATTGCTGGGTTACTGGAGCATGCAGAGAAACGTCTTCAGGCCACTACCCGGGTAGACGACTTGCCGATATCTGAAATATTGGCCCGTGCCTGAGAAATATTGAAAGACAGCTTCACAGGTACAGGATTGGCAGCCGCAGCAGCTCAACTACCGGGATGTCAGCAAAAGGAGACCACAGCTCTAAGGAGATGCTTCATATGTCAAGGACCCTACTACATAGCTCGAGATTGTCCTAGGCGGTGCGAAAGTCCCGGGCCCCCCAAATCTCTCATCTGTTATCGGTGCAAGCGACAGGGTCACATTGCATGAAATTGTCCGGGAAACGAACAAGGGCCGAGTCTTCAGTGCCAGTCTCTTCCCCAAACCTCTTCTGAGCGGCGGGCTCCCTGCGATCACTGTGCACATTGACAGAGTAAGGCATACTGCTCTTGTGGATACAGGCTGGACACAAACCCTAGTACGCAAGTCATGCTGTCAGACGTGGAAGAAAAAGCAAGTCCCCTTGCTAGTTGTTGGAGGGAGTTCGTCTATATATTGTGGAGAGAGTGTGGTCCAAATTGGTATCGGCAATGGACCTTATGTCGCCATACGAGCTCTGGTTGTGGATGGGGATCTGCTTGGATATGATCTGCTAATTGGGCTGAATGCGATCAGACAACTAGGTGGAATAGCTATGTCTGACACCGGCGAAGTGAGATTTCCTTAGCATAAAAGACTGATGTGTGCTGCCATCACCCTTGACGAACCTGACTTTCACACTGAATATGACGAGGCCAAATATGTATGGACCACATCTTGGAAATGGTCTGGCAACCAGCCGCCTATATCTCTGAAAAACAGGCTCTCAGAATATCCTACCCCTAAGTGACTCCAAGGTGAATATGAGCAGGATTTGCGGGCTTGGATTAAGAATGGTTGGCTGATTCTGTACTTGGAGAGCAAACTTGGACCTCCTAAAGGCCTGATACCATTAATGGGTACTATACTATAGGAAAATAAGCAGAAGGTCTGGCCAGTTATGGACTATCATGAGCTGAACGAACATGTGAATGCTTATACAGTGAATGTGGACGTGTGTGCTCAAACCATGAGGGAATGGCAACAGCAGGGGCCAAAAGCTGCCATAGTGGACCTGCGCTGGGAATATCTGCAGATTCCCATTGACAAGTTGCTGTGGTTGTTCCAAATGGTGAAAATTAAACGACAGAGGTATTGCCTTACCCATTTGGGATTCGGCCTAAATGTTGCTCCACAGATCATGTGGTCCGTCATAAAAGTTGTGATCAGTTAAGATGAAAACGTCAATAGAACTACTTACTCATACGTCGATGATATATTTGTTAATGAGAGTGTGTGTTCGATAGCTCAAGTGAAGACGCACCTTGAACTGTTTGGGCTGACTTGCAAGGACAAGAACAACTGAGTAGTGGCGCTCGAGTGTTGGGCATATACATCTGGAAGGAGCACACTAAAGTTAGATGGCGACATGAGAGCAAGCATCCAAAGATTCCTGACGTACTTGCAAGTCGTGCTGTCTTTTCTGTGTGTGGGCAGCTGATCGGGCATTTTCCAGTAAAAACGTATGGTGACAGCTGGAACAGGCGATTCTTTCTGAGTGAGTCAACCAATGTGTACGCTCAAAAGTGTCATTACAACTTGAAGGAGAGACATATGGAAAGAAGGAAGGAAAGAAAAGCACAGGACACAAGGAATAGAAGTGCTCGAGTTAATATGCCCAAGCCTTGGGAAACTGATTAGCGAGATCGATTGCAGCATTCCAATACAGTTTGGTCCCATATATGGGTCAAATAGAAATAATCAATCATTTACTATGAATTATCATTATTAGTTATTTAAAATGATACAGTTGTGTGCAAATAATTTATATTATCTAGAAATACTTGATAAATAAAATCATTAATGTTAAATATCTACGAGGATCATTAAATAAGTTTCAAGACTTTTTTCGTATGGGCACTTTTATCCATAGTACACACATGAAACTCTAGTCCCCTTCAAAGTAATCTCCTCCGGCTGCAATGCACTTGTTGTACCATCCCAACAACTTCTGGAAGGTCCCATCAAAGTCCTCTTGTGTGAGCATGTCCATGACCTTTATCACAGCCTCTTTCATCTCCTCAATTGTTTCATAACAACAGCCTCTGAGCTTAGGGAATAACCAAAAGTCACAGGGAGCAAGGTCTGAACTGTAGGGAGGCTAAGGAACTGTCTTGATTCCCATCTTGGTCAAATAGTCTGTGACAAGGATGGAATTGTGGACTAGTGCATTGTCCTGGTGGAAATGCCACTGACCCGATTTGAAGAGTGCTGGCCTCTTCCCAAGGAATCTCTTTCTGAACTCCCAAAAACCTCAACATAGTAACCCTAACCATTTAGCCAATCAACTGTGGTGTTCTAACTTCCTTACTCCTCCTACACCTCTCATCATCCCTGCCTTTCTTGAATCTCTTATGCCACTGAAAAACTGATGCTCAATTGATGCAAGATGGTCCAAAAGCAGTCTGAAGCATTCTATACCTTTCTGTGGCGGCATTTTTTTCAACTTTAAAACAGAATTTTATTGAATATCATTCTTCTAAAGTGTCCTCACATCCAGATTGCATTTTTGAAATTCTCTAGCTATGACAATCAGGCTTTAGTAGGATGTATTCTAATTGCTACTGTAACTGTTCATTTGAACGTAAAATCATAAAAATTGGTCAGTCATCTCATAAGATGTATAGCAATAACATACTAAATTTTCAAGAGTCTACGACTATTTTAGATGCCTGTACAAAAAAGTCTGGAACCTTATTGAAGGTACTATGTAGATTTAATCCATGCTTTGAATAGTTTTCATTTCCTGTATCTTTTTGCTAACCTCTTTAAGATTGTTCCATAGATTATTATCTTCATTTTTCTCATTATTACACTGTTAATTCAACGTTTCTTAAGGCTTCTAAAATATTTGCTTTTTCATTTTCAGATTCAAATGGAAACAATAATGTTGAAATGATGCCGCTAAATCCATCCATTGGCAAGTATCATAACCACTATATTTTTCATTCATATAATTTTCACTGAAATAGTAAATCATAGGTTAGACTGGAGATCAAGTGAAAGCCAGTGTAATTAAGACTCTGGCATTCATTCTTTTAAATCGTAGTGTTGTCTGGATAATCTGGTTTTATGCTTGAATTTTCCACAAAATCTTTTTGAAGGAATTAAAAACAATTATTCTAGCATTAATATTTCTTTTTCTCCCAGTTTTCCTTCAAATATTTTCTTCTCATTTCAGCTAAGGAAAACTCTAGAAATGTTGCACATAATAAGTTTTGTAATTTTGTTATTAATTAATACCTGTTGAATTTTTTGATGAATCATGGTAAGGAAAAGATACAGTGAAATAGAGTTAATTATTTATTAACTCAAGTGGTACAGTCCGACTAGTATTATAAGTCTTGCACTGTTGGTGTTATGTTGGTTTTATGCCCAAAGCTGGTCTTACTACTGACTGACATCCTTTCAGAGCTGTCTCTCTGCTTCCCTTTCTGCTTCTGCTTCCCCATGCTAAAGAGACACAGTGTCTTTTATACTTCCGCGATACCAGAAGCCACTATACAACATTTTTAAAACAAAATTTATTCTGCCTTGTTGGCTAGAGCTTCTGAATAGACCAACCACACCTCTGCAGACAAGTAAGATACCTTGCAACAAAGTGTCAAATGACTTGCAACACCCCACATTGGCCCTTACTCATCTAAACAGGGGATTAGTTTGGCCCAATTTGATCAGTCAGCTGTAAGCCCTAGAACCTATATGTTTAGACCTGACTGTATTCTTCAGTCTGCACTTGTTGCAAACTCCCAACCCTTTTTGTTTTATGGGTACTAGAAGGCAGTAGCTGAGGGTCAGTTGCATTGAGAGAATGACTTTGACCACTGCTAAATTACATGGAAATCAGTATCATCTACAGAAAACCTGAAATTGGCAAGGCCTCAAAATCCTACTCTCAGCCCAAGTATACTGGTAGTGTATCCTCATCTCAACCAAGGTGAATCAGTTTCCCTCTTGATAAATTCCCAACATAAGTTGGACTCCATTGTGGGTGGTGGAGCACAGGACCAGCAAAAAATAAATATTACTTAAGGTTTTTTCAAATAAAAAACTAAACAAAATCTTTGTGAGTCTGATTCAGAGAATGAGGCAGCAGACCTTCTTAGATTCATTATAATTGAATCTTTGGAAGATACCTGCCTAGCCAAATTCTCTCCATTCTTAAAAAAAAAAGGTGATCTCAACTAGAGCAACCCATAGAACTATCAAAAGTCAAGAAATGCTTATTTGCTTGTGGAGGTGGACAGCCAGAAGCATGCCAAAAATGTCCTTAAAATGTAGACTTTCCACACCACAAAGTGTAAAGAAACTGAACAGATTGAATCGAGTAATTTGGAGTAGGGAGCTGTCCTTATTTACAGCAGAAGACATAATGGCTGAGATCAATGTCTCATTCCTCAAAACAAGGAAAATTGTCAAATAATATGTCTGACGTTGGTAATCCAGCCCTGGGCAATATGTCTAGCTTTGCCTGGGAATTTTCACCGACATTCAATCCCTCGGCTCTGCTTGTTAATCTGAGATAACTGCCACCATTTGCCACATTGCGAATTTTTTATCTGAACAGCAGTGTTTTAGCTACTTCAGATTGTTTCCACTGTGGGAGTCGATCTAATTTTCGCTGGAATCCACATCTAAGTAAAATTGCTGTTTGGGAAGAAATTGTTTTTGTCGCAGTTCACAAAAATACACAAAAAGAAAGAAAACAACGCTTTTAATTTTTGTATTATACAATTTTCTCAAAGCTATTGTTTTTATCTAGCTATATACGTATTTACAGCAATGTGTAGAATACAAAAAGAAAGCAAAAGGTCTTACGAAACTTATTCGTTCGTTTGGAAATGTGACAGATCAAACAGAAGCTGCAAGGGAGGCGACTATCATTTCTTGGTTATCTTGATAAAAACATTTGTTCATCTTGGCTATTGCTTCGAACTCTCAGTTCTGGACTAATCTTGATTTCACCCGCAATTCTGGGACTAACCTCAATTCTCGGATGGGTTTCGCACCAACCCCTTCTCTGTCTCTCTTTATCTTTCTTCTTTCGTCTTCCTTGATCTGATCTCTACTCATCTATGGGTGCTGCACACTGCTTATAAGAATTGGGGGCGTGGTCTTTACAATCCTTGGGCACGCTCATGCATAATGTTATGTAAATTGCCTGGTTAACCAAACTTTCTTCACATATGGTCGTTTTTTTGTTTTTTTAAAGAGGTACTAAAAATGAATTTTAGTGGTCCCGCTGATTTTTGCCCAGCCAAGTGACACTTGAAACTGGAAAAATCCACTTATGCTGTCCCTTGTCTCTGATTTGAACTTTTCCCCATCTAGGCTACACAGATTTCATTATTGCATTCATCGTAAGATCCACTCAATGAATCTGTCCCTCAATCTCAGGACGTCAGTCAAAAGTTTAAAAAAAAAAAATAAAATAAGATAGGAAATGAAATGATTAGAAGAATAAAAAAATATATGAATTTTCTCTACTTTTTTCCTGTTTTAACAAAAGAAAACAAACTTATTTCCAAATCCACCCTTTTGTCCATTTAACTAACAAATTCGTTCTAATCCCTTAGAATCATTAATTAATCAATCAATGTGGGGGAGGGGTGCAGTTCTCTCTGTTACATATGAAAGGAAAGTTATGCCACAGTAGGGCTGAGAGTGAGTCCAGTTGGCATCAATGAACAGTTGAATAAGCATAAATCTGTGGTTTTTCTTTCTTTTCTCCTCCTGCTGCTTTCCTTCCTCTTTTCACACTCTTTGTCTTCTCTCTCTGAATGACCAGCAGGTGTCTTTAATCCTTACCCATGTAGTCACAATGCATTCCACTCTCCTATAAGTAGTCACCTCTCCTTGCTTCTGGCTTTCTCATTTGTTACAGTATGCCAGCAAGCATTCTTGACCACAACCCCAGTTGCAACACATCAGTTAGTACTTTTCCTCCACCAAATCTCTGGTTGAAAAACTATTACAACTGGGTTCAAGCACCTGGTTTAAGTTTCAAGAACAATTGAGAGATGCACTCAGTTGAAATAAAACAATGGGATTTCACTACAGTTATTCCTGCTGTTCCAAAAAAATATCTGTAGAGAAACCCAATACTCCAATCAAAATAATTATAGCTAAAAGAAAGTTGAATAGATCTTCACCCACCTTCTTCAAAAATAGATAACTCCAGAAAACCCATCTATAAAATTCAGAATCAAACAAATACAAATTTGAATATTCCCCACAATCTAAGACAAATCATATTCAACCATCATTAGGATAAGAATGAGAAACCACTCAAGTCAAACCTCAGTTCCCTCAATATCAATAATTAAAACAAAAAATAAGTTTAACATTCTAGAAAGAATAAAAACCGAAGAGCCAATGTCAATGAAAAGTAAACCCAAAAATACTCAAAATCAATCATAGAAAACAAAACCTATACAAGCAAAACATATATTATGACCCTCATACAATGGAACTGCAGAGGAATTTGGGCCAATTATCTAGAGCTTCAGTAACTTCTGACCTGCCATAATCCAAAACTAGTGTGCCTTCAAGAAACATTCCTCGAAGATACAAACCAACTTGACATTAAAGCACTTCACTGAAACTCTACTCTCAACAGCAAAGGAAGCTATGCCAGAAAAAAAATCACCCTCCAATAGATACAACACACCCTGATTTAATGAAGACTGCAGGACAACAATCTGCCTGCAAAAGGCTGCTTTGTACAATTTAACAATGAACCCACCACAACCAATTTAAATTCCTTCAAACCACTCAGAGCAAAATGATGTAAAACTAAAAAGGAATCCAAGAAGAAAAGCTGGCAAAACAATGTAAACTAAATTAACTTATCCATCAAAACAAATATAATCTGGAAAATGATCAGAAAAATTTCTGGAAAAATCTACCCATCTTCTTTCAATCATCTCACAGAAAACAACACAGAAGCAACAAGCAAAAAAAGATATAATTGATACACAAGCTGAGATCTCAGCAAATTCTATTGGAAAATTTATTTCATCCAATATTTATGTTAATTATTAACCAATGTAATACTTACTTTTTTTGTGTGAAGTTTTATGAGAAAAGTGAACACATAGCTAAGTCAAATTCATATTGCACATATATAAGCATGTATACACATATATACATATACAGACCCAAATAAAAGCACAAATAAATTAATACTCAGCTTAGGTTCTTTGTTTTCTTTTCTTTCAAAGAATAGTTGTCTTCGAAGATTCATTACTATTCAGGTGTGTAACGTTGGTTATTTGAAGCGACATCATTCCATATCGAAATGTTTTTGTTGACTGTGATGTTATTTGTCATACGTGTCTTTTTAAACAACGTCTGCTTATTTATAGTCATAAAATTGATATTTACACTAAGACAGCTTTTTATTCTCAACCAATAAAAAATGTCCTTTTAATTATTCTTAAAATTTAATATTTGTGAGAAGTTATATTCATTTTACTTATTTATTTAAATTTTGTAATTTTGTTTTATATTGCAAAATTATATTGAAGGAATATTTATTTCTGACAATTCCTCAGTCAAGAATGGTTACCAACAATTCCTAACCTTCAAACATAATGCCGAGAAATATAGCCTCAACTTCAAATCTAAAAACTCTGAACCCAATAATAAACTTTTCACATTAACAGAACTAACTTAAGCCATTAAAAAAAATCCCACAACAGTTGATACAGATGAGATCCATCAAGAATTCCTTGAACATCTAGCAAAAAAATCACTGGACTATCTTTTAACCATCCTCAATGATATCTGGAGGGATAGGAGATTCCTAGACTCATGGAAAATATCAGCTATCATCCCCATACTCAAACCTGACAAAAACTGAAAACTACCTGCCAATTGCATTTACAAGCTGCCCCACTCTGTTGACTGGGACTGTGAAATATGCTGACAATATCTCTGCAGAGAGGTTAAGACTCCATCCTATCAAACAAAGCCAACTATTGGCTGTGAATGGCTACCTGTGAGGCTTTAGAATAGGATTCTGGTGGTTGAGCATACCTTGGCCCCAACAACAAAATGCCAATTGACTTGCAACAGACCATTTTGACCCTTACTGGGCTAAATGGGTGGTTGGACTGGCCTGATCCAATCAATTGGCTTGTTGTGTCAAGCCCTAGCACTTTTATGTTCTGTCCCAATCATATTCATCAATCTGCACTTACAGCAAGCTCCAACCCTTGTTTTTTTTGGTGCTGAGGATCAATCGCATTGAGAAAAAAGGAATTTGACCCCTGCTAAATTACCACGGTGACTAGTAATGTTAGGAAACTAAACGGAGTGGTCTCTCTTGTCTCTGTGTTTGAGGAACTCTCCCATATCATGAGTCCATTTTGGTCACATGACAAGGTATATTTTTCACTCGGGCTTCTGTAACTGGCAAGTATTATAGCTTCTATATTTTTCACTCAGTCTTTTACAAACCTCTTTAACATTGTTCAATAGATTATTATCTTCATTTTTCTTGTTATTATTACTGTTAACTCAATGTTTCTTAAGGCTTCTCAAATATTTGCTTTTAATTTTCAGAATCAAATGCTAACAACCCAAATGAAACAAGGCCACAAAATGCCATGAATGGCAAGTATTATATCTACTATATTTTTCACTCAGACTTCTACAAAGCACTTTAAGATTGTTCAATAGATTATTATCTTCATTTTTCTTGTTATCAATACCATTAACTCAATGTTCTTCAGGTTTCACAAATATTTGCTTTATAATTTACAGAATCAAATGCTGACAATCTAAGCGAAGCAGGGCCACAAAATGCAATGGATGGTAAGTATTATATCTACTATATTTTTCACTTAGACTTCTACAAAGCACTTTAAGATTGTTCAATAGATTATTATCTTCATTTTTCTTGTTATTATTACTGTTAACTCAATTGTAGTGAAAATTGGGATGAAAATAGCCACTCCCCTCAGCGCAAACGTTAACACATACACTCTGCATGCAAGATTTATTAAAATGGGGCCACAAAATGCAATGGGTGGCAAGTATTATAGCTACTGTATTTTTCACTCTTATAATGTTCACAGAAATAGTATATTAGAGATTAGACTGTTGATCAAGTGAAAGAAAGTTTCATTAGTACTGTGGCATTAACTTAGTTAAAAACTTACTATTTTTTCATTGTATTATTTGAAGAATTATCATATATTCCAACCTTTCTTTACATCCATTTTTTTCCATCCAAGTCTATTAAATAAATTCAAGTAGACATGGAATTAAACAATTCTTTTGGATTGGCAAAATTCCTTTTGAAATTATTTTATATTTACTATATTTTTCATTCAGACTTCTACAAAGCACTTTAAGATTGTTCAATAGATTATCATCTTCATTTTCTTGTCATTATTTGAAAGAAGAGTGGGGGTGGATGGTATGCTTCCTCAGCAACAGAAAGAAAAGAGTCTCTCGTAACTGAACACGTGGAATCAATTTCAAGTGCTGTTGCTGTGTAGTCTTCTTAATAGAAGGTGGACAGCCGAATTTCTACACTGAAAATATTCCTTTTTGCTTGCAACAATTTTCTCTTGCAGTCCTACACTCAAGCTTGTCTCTTTTCATGTGTTACCAAGACTCTAAACGCCTCTCCCCGCCCCCCAATGCATTCAGGCAGGACTTAAATAATCATACCAAAATGCCACATTAGAGGTGCCCGTGGTGTAATGGTTATCGTCATAGGAAATGAACACGGCTACACGAGTTCAAATCCTGGACGAGACTGATTGCATTTCACATAGCACTAATACCCTTGGGAAAGTTATGAATCCAATTATTCTCCCTCCAGCTATGGGTAAATAGTAGGACAGACTGTTCTTCAGCCTTGGTAAGGCAACTAGTCTAGGAGAAGGAAAACTCTGAATTCAAACCTGTTAAACTCCGCTTAAAAATTGACCTTGTGTCATATCCTGCCCGAGCGGAGGGGTTGGTAAATATGATACCAAAATGCCACATCCAGGCCAATCACACAATGTGGTAATTTACATGCGTGCCAGCGAGTAGGCAGTCCTGATGTCAAACACGATATATGATTGGGAGGATGCGAGTTCAATCTCCCTAATCACCCGTTTCTCTCTCTGTGATCTCATTTTACACGCCAGACATATTTGTGCATACTTTGAGCTGCCGTGTGCGTGATTTCTCTCGCCACACTTCCCTCTGATCTCAAGATTACAAAGATGGCAGTCTGGTGGCGGGCAGTTTCATCTGGTACTTCTTTGTAATGGCAGGAAGGAGTGTCCTGCTTCGGCTTCTTCAGTGGGTACACTGTCTGGCTCAGAATCTTTTCCGTCGTCCCGCAGCAGACTCTCTGCCCTTCTCTCAGAGCATGTTGTGCTGTCGGAGTCTTCCTTTGGAGTGATGACACTGTGGGCTAATTATTTTGGTCACCTTACTGAATTTCGTGGAACATCACATGTGGTCTCCGACTTGATAAGAGCTGTGCTTGGGACCTAAGGATGCTGTCCCATGCTTAGCCCCCTCACCCCAACTTTGTATCGATAAATCCTGTTGGCAGGTGCAGTGGAGGGTGATACATCATCTCTGGGTGTGATGTTATACCAGTAGACAGCCTCCTGTATGGGACAGCGCATCCTGGCTGCAATCCATTTCATTGTGTGGTGACATCGTTCTGCTATGCCATTCCCAGCTGGGGTGTATGCACAACAAAATCGTCAGTGAATTCCCCACTCATGTGCGAAAGCTTTGAACTCTTTGCTGTGGAAGGTTGTGTCATTGTTCATAAGGATTTCATGTGGTGGGCCACACTCGAAGAACACTGCCTCCAGCTGATGAATCACACTTACCGAGTCTTGCCTTGCCAATTGCTTCCAAATGGAGAAACACGATGGGCCACAGTCCATGAGCATTAGGAAATGGTGGGTACTGTAATGTGTGGTGTCCATTCCTAACTTCTGCCAGTTACTATTCACTTCCAGCTTTCTCTTTTCCCACTGGATTGGTGCCAGGTCTATGGACTGGCATTACTCGCATATCCTAATGGCTGACTTAACAGCTGCTTTCACTATTGTTGGGCAAATTCTCTGAACAAAATAGGTTGTGCATCGCACTCCCAGGTGTCCACTACCTCTGTGGATAGCCATGATTTGACTCGCATCTAGTTTGTCATGGGCTGTGCCGATCAGCAGTTCGGGCTCTTTTCCTTTTTCATTGCCTCAAACCACTGCTGCAGTACTCGTGTCAGTCAGTCGGCAATGTTCCATGTTGACGGAACCAACATCACACCCAATGTCAGCACGTAATCCTTCACAAGCTCCTTGAGTGTGCTCAGCCGCCTCCTGATGAGCATCTCGCTTGCTGCCTTGGTGTAGACACGCTCTTTTCCTGTTAGTGTGTCCGATACCCAGTGGTACACACACACAGAATCTGTCTTTACATGTAGCACCTTGCACTGCCACTGGAGAGCCAAATTGATGCCTTCCAATAAGACGTCTAGTTCAGCTAAGTTGATGTGTTCGGCGTCAGCTTCAGGTCGCATCCAACAAGTATCCTCCAACACCATCTCTCGCCACCCCAAAGCTATTCTGATTGCTAGGGAACTGCCATCGACCCATATGTTCAGCTCCTTGCTGTCCACAAACCAATCCCCACGGGCCAGATCATCCTGCTGCACAGATTCTATGGTCTCAAACATCATACACTGCAGGATGGTGTCTCTTGCTTCATCATCCCAGCCCTTTGTGACTGAACTTGGTCACCTCTTGAGTATTCCGCAAGCCACACGAAGACAATTTAACACCGAAAGGTGCCCAACAAGTCACCCACACAAGGAGAATACTGTTCATCGTGTAACAACACTGGGAACTTCTGGAATTACACTTCCTCACTTCTACCGCAATTCACCATGTTCCATCCCGATTGCCAATCCGAGCACCTGTGCGCCATCCTCCAACCGCTCTGGATCCTTGCACTTCAACCCAAACTGCGCTAAATGTTCTTTTACATGAGTCACGTGCACTACATCTTCATTGACATAAATGTCATCAATATAAGAACCCCAAATGGGTCAGACAGTATCTTTTCCCATAGATCTTTACTGTCTGATATGGCCACAGTGTTTCATGGACATGTATTTGGAGGTATGCTCTCCTGAGGTCCAGCTGAGATACATTAGCTCCTTTTTGTCACCATTCACGCAGTTTAGCTGCACAGACATCTGCATTGGCCATGAACACATCAATGTGATGATTGAGCTCCCGGGAGTCCCTCACTGGGTGCATTTTAGTTTTGTTCTGCTGCAGTACGGCCATCAGTGGAATTAGCCCTGTGGGAGGTCCCAGCTTGTCTTCTGGGTATGGCATGAGCCAACCATTGTCTATCCAAGTGTGGAGCTCTTGCGTATATTCATTTCGGATTTCTGCCACCACTGGATATTCTGACACTTCATTGTGTAGTCTTTCAGGTGCATGATCCTCAGACCACTTCCATGACACAGTCCACATTTGGCTATGATGGTCAAAAGTGGTGGTGAAGTCAGGTTCATTGATGGAAATGGTTGCACACCTAGTAGTTCTCCAGTTTCCAAGCTGTACAGATCCTGTTGGCCCAACAACGATACCTCCCAATGCTTTTATCGCGTCGATTCCTAACAGCAGATCAAACCCTATTGGTTTGCTATGCACCACCAGCACATTGATCTTGGCAGAATCAGTTTTTTCCATGGATATGGAGACTACTCTGACACCGCAACACACACGAGATGTTCCTCCAATCATCTTGACATCCACACCTGCTTTCCTCCAAGATCAGCATCAATCTGCATCCACAATTGTCTGCGAGCAACCTGTACCAATCAGTGCCGAACACCACGTCCTGTCAATATAGATGCCTACCACCGGGAGTGCCACGTTCACATCTTGGTTGGAGAGAAGGCTGGCACTTATGCATTCTCCCCTTACTCATTTCATGAGCAGTTCTAGGCCCAGTGTCCACATTCACTGTATTGGTAGCACTGAGTTTCATGCTTTTGGCAGTCTTTTGCAAGGGGAATCTTCATTTCATTCTTGTTCATTGTCACAGCACATGGCTGCTACTACATCCTGGTTTTGTTCCTCAGTCATCATCAGCACTCTCGCTCTTGATATCAGATCCCCAATGGTCATTTGGCACCTGTTGAAGTCCAATTGAGACGGTTTCAGGGAACCCTGTGACAAAAGTCAGTTTCGTGAGCCTCTCCTGCCCATCTCTGTTGAACTTGGCCAATCCAACCAACTGCCTGATTTTGTTGGCGTAGACATCCACACGTTTGCCAGCCCACCTGATCATGGTCACTTTACTGTATGCTGCAAATGCATTGTCAGTGAACACTTCTTTCAGCCAAACCTTGATCTGCTCTATCTGATTTCGGTTGTCCTCTTCCATTTCCATGTAACGGGCCAGTGTGTCACTCTTTAAATACAGTGGTAGCAGACTCACCACATCATTGCCACAAGTCTCACTTTCTTCAGCCATGCTACCACGTCACACCTGCCGGAAAATGGCTTTATGATATTGCTACTTATGTGTACATTAGCCATGGTGATATTGCAGAAATAGCTTGAAAGAAGAGAGGGGGTGGATGGTATACTTCTTCAGCAACAGAAAGAAAAAAGTCTCTCGTAACTGAACATGTGGAATCAATTTCAAGTGCTGTTGCTGTGTAGTCTTCTTAATAGAAGGTGGATAGCCGAAATTCTACGCTGAAAATATTCTTTTTTGCCTGCAACAATTTCCTCTAGCAGTCCTACACTCAAGCTCACCAAGACTAAACGCCACATTATTACTGCTGACTCAATGTTTCGTAAGGCTTCTCAAATATTTGCTTTTTCATTTTCAGATGCAAATACTGACAATCCAAGCGAAACAGAGCCACAAAATGCAATGGGTGGCAAGTATTATATTTACTATATTTTCCACTCAGACTTCTACAAAGCACTTTAAGATTGTTCAATAGATTATTATCTTCATTTTTCTTGTTATCAATACCATTAACTCAATGTTCTTCAGGTTTCTCAAATATTTGCTTTATAATTTACAGAATCAAATGCTGACAATCTAAGCGAAGCAGGGCCACAAAATGCAATGGATGGTAAGTATTATATCTACTATATTTTTCACTTAGACTTCTACAAAGCACTTTAAGATTGTTCAATAGATTATTATCTTCATTTTTCTTGTTATTATTACTGTTAACTCAATTGTAGTGAAAATTGGGATGAAAATAGCCACTCCCCTCAGCGCAAACGTTAACACATACACTCTGCATGCAAGATTTATTAAAATGGGGCCACAAAATGCAATGGGTGGCAAGTATTATAGCTACTGTATTTTTCACTCTTATAATGTTCACAGAAATAGTATATTAGAGATTAGACTGTTGATCAAGTGAAAGAAAGTTTCATTAGTACTGTGGCATTAACTTAGTTAAAAACTTACTATTTTTTCATTGTATTATTTGAAGAATTATCATATATTCCAACCTTTCTTTACATCCATTTTTTTCCATCCAAGTCTATTAAATAAATTCAAGTAGACATGGAATTAAACAATTCTTTTGGATTGGCAAAATTCCTTTTGAAATTATTTTACTCTTTGCAAGCTTTTCACACCAGTTTTATCTGGTGTTTTTTTTTTTTACTGAAGTCTAAGGGACAGCAAGTCTCTTCAGGTCCCCAGGACTCTTCTAAGTATTCTAGATTATTTCAACACCACTATAGTCTAAATGGTCTCTATTCTGATCTCAATTTCCCCCAGTCTTTTTTTCAGGAAACTGTTCCAAGGGCACCAATTATTATTTGTAGTATCACTGTCACATTCGTGTTTCACAGCTTTTTCAGCTCTCTGAAAATTATTGACGACAGATGAAAAGGCGGGAAAAGTAATATCTGTTTTTTTAATGTGTTGGTCACCTTGCTGTTTTTTCATTCAGTCAAGTCTGATTTCAAGCCTGACTGTCCAAAATTTCATCCACATTGTGTTGAGAGTTGTTTTGGATATATGGTAAAGAAATGGTTTTATAGGGAACTCACCGTTTCATATTTGAAATCCCCAGTGGAAAGTGTCTCATAGAAATTGAGTAAGATGATGGTCTTCATAAGGCTTTGGAGCCTGCATTTTCCAAGTTCCAATAAAGAAAAGAGATAATGACGCCTGTTCCACTTGTTTAAAGTTAGTGAATTTTTTAGCGGGAGAAGTTCAACTTGTGGTTAATTTTTCTGGGTGTTTTGGTCTCAGATGATGTCTTGAATTTGAGCATTGGCAATGAGGTGAACAAATGGATTTAGGAAAATAGAGACATCAGTGCCAACAGGGAAAGATCCCCAAAGAAATATTTCATTGATTGGTGAGTAGATAGAGAGGTCTTGAAGGACAAACAAAGAAAAAAAAGACCATTTTAGAAAAAAACTCCTTTTTCTGGAGGCGGGCCAAGATTTGTGTTTATATGGATAACTTTTAGAGTGTAATAAACTTACAGGTGGAATATGCAAGCTTGAAGGAGCGGAGGAGAGAAGAAGAGAGAAAAAGAGGTAGAGAAAGAAAGAAAAGTAAGAAGATGTAATTTATGAGTGCAAAAAAAAAAGACAGACAGAGAGAGAGAGAGAGAGAGAGAAAAGAATGATATTCATCAAAGTAAGAAAGAAATACAAAAAAAACAAAAAAACATGGTTTGGAAGAAAAAAAGAAAACTGTATTGACTTTAGCAACAAGAAAAAAAGAAAAAGAACAAACATTAATGAACTGTGAACTATTTAATGTGTTGCACATTCCTTTTACTCTTTTGAATTGTATCATTTCTATTGATCTTTTTTTTTTGTATGTTGTTTTCAATGTATTCTTGTGGTTGTTGCAGAGAAATGACAGAAGTATCTGATCGGTAGGATTGCTGAGATGAACCCTAATTAACAACAAAGGATAAATGGTTAAATAAATACTTTTATTGGTGAGCAAACAATGCTTCGAACATAGTTTTGAGAATTTCTAGGGCTAAAAATATTTAAATTGTCATGAGGAAAAAATTCAAGGTCTCTGTCTGCTCATCTTTTTCTCACTAGGATATGTTGCTTATTTTTGTCTAATTGATGTGGTTCTCTCATTTTTCTATACTTCCTTTCTTTCTCCCAGAGACTATTTGCTTCCTAGTAAGGAATAAACTTTAGAGTAGTGTATTGTAATGAAGAAGAAAGACCTTATCAAGGCTTTATTCAACAGAACATCACAAGAGACCAAATGCATATATATATTTATATATATAAGAATCAAAAAGAGCGCATGCAAATGGGAAAATCATGTGGGCAAGAACAACAAGTTTTTTTCTTTTTTTTTTTGATGAAAGTGATAACACTCTCCCCCACTTTTATAAATCCAGCTGCTGGACCAGTTTGCAAATCCTGCTCGACCAGCAGGGAAGTAGCTCACCACCGGAAGAGCCAGGATACGTTTCAGATTTTTGAGAAGAATGGATCTCAGGATTCTGATTCATCACTTCATCTTCTATAGAACTTATATCAGGGAAAGAGGTCAAATTTGCAGAGCTTATGTTCGGTAAAACGTTTTCAGCAGAATCTTAAGGTTGATCCAAGCGTGGAAAGCGTGCCAAATGTCTCGGTACTACTGAATCTTCCCGACTATCACGAAATCGAATTCTTGCATGTGTCTGGTTGACTACGATCGGGTCATACTTGCTCCTGCCACCAAATTGTTTTAATAAAACTTCCCCAGGCTCACAGAGCCAAACAGGTAATGCAGTACAAGTGGAAGAGCGCCTTTCAAAATTGAAGATGCGCTTGTGAGGAGTGGCATTAGTGGTGGTGCATAGTAGAGAGTGGATAGAACGTAAAACATCCTGCACAATGTCCTGCCAAGCGTTAATGAGTAACCATTGCAATTCCAAAGCTAATAAAATGGTGTTCCATATAATGCTATTATAGTGCTTACATTGGCTGTTCCCTCTTGGGTTATAAGCAGTAGTGTTGCTGGATCCAATCCCAAGCCGCAGCAGGAATTGTTTGAATTCCCCTGACATAAACAAAGTTTCTCGGTCAGAATGGATAAACGAGGGATGTCCGAAGATAGAAAAAATAGTCATCAGGCACTGGATTGCAGTTAAAGAGGAGGAATAATGACAAGAGAAAGCAAAAGGAAATCAATTGTATTCATCGACGACAGTAAGCATGTAACAGCAACATGATGAAGATATCAGGATTGGTCCTTTTTAATCAACAGAAAGACACTGAAACGGAGCAGTAGAATGGATAAGAATATTATTAGGGGAATTAAAGAATCGGGGTTTTATTTTTGCATTAGTAGTACATTCGGATATTACACGCTGGACCTCATCGATTGAATATGGCATATTTTGCGACCTTACAAAATGCCAAAAGCGTTGTACTCCAGGATGAATTAAAAAATTATGAATTGATTTTAGTTCCTCCAAGGAAGAAGCAGCAGCACATGTTCTGTATAATGTATCAGCAACAACAATTAGAGCTCCACGGAGAATAACTTGGTTTAATTATATCATCCTCAAGCAGTTGTAGAATTTCTTTTCTAATGAATTGAATATCCTCAGCACTGTAATTCCCGGACTTAGTAGCAATAGGTTTGTAATTAGGGATCAAGTTTCGGAATGATTTAATGGAAGCACAACTGATTTTAGTTAAAGCTCAGATTTTTATGATATCCTGAGACCCACCAAAAGAAATAGTAATACTCCGGTGCATTTTTGAGAAGGGCACTCCAAGTATAATATCCGTACTGGAATTAGGAAGTACTGTGAAGTCAATGCCTTTATACTCATAGCCATTGAAGATAATGTTCTCAGTACAATCCTCAAATAGTTTGAGGGAAATAGCAGATGATGCCATGGAAATTATGGAATCCCATTTCAAAGTAGACAGGTTAATTTTTTTAACAATACGAGCACTGATAAAGTTATCGGAGCTGCCTGTGTCTATAAGGGTGGTTAATCATTTACCCTTTAATTTCACAATTTTAGTAATGGGGGGACCTATCACCATCTTTTACTATAACAGCCGAGATAGAACGTGAAGGTGTTTGCCACAGTTTCAACATATCATGGGTAGGACAATGACGTGAAGGTGTTTGCAATAGTTTCAACATATCGTGGGTAGGACAATGACAGCAATCATCCTTAGGGTAACGTTTCCCTCTACAATTGTAACACCTATCATAAATTGGAAGGGCAGCTCACTCCATACGAGGATCAGCGGGATCAGTGAACATGTTTTTAGTAATAGTAGTAGCAGCGACAGCACCAACAGAATCAGTAAACACATTTTTAGTCGTAGTAATAGCAGCAGCGGCAGGTCCAATCTGAGAGGCATATGACTCAGCACTAAGGTGGGCTTGTTCCAAAGCTCAAGCACATTGTGTAGTTTCCTGGAGATTCGACGCATCATTTTCAAGCAGTCTAGCACGTATTACGGAAGACTGAAGGCCACATATAAATGCATCACGGACAAATTCATCCCTGTAAGTAGTAGCTGTAACATCCCTGAAGCAACAGTCAGCGGCAGGGCGATTCAAGTCCTGAAGATACTGGTTTACAGACTCATTTTCCTATTGTAGGCATGTAGAAAGTAAATGTCTTGCATGAATAACATTAGGAGGCTTGTCATAAACAGCTTTTAGTAATTCAATAGCATATTCAAATCCAGAACAACCCTCAATAATGTCAGCAAAGGTAGCACTAATGTTTAAGTAAAGGACTTTGAGTTTGTCTGGATTTAACGGAACAATAGTAGACAAATACTAAGTAGAATTATGATACCATAGTCTCCAGAGCTTGCTAGCCTGAAGGTCCGCAGAAGAAACATCAAACTTGTCCAGTCAAATAATTTTATCCATGAGGAAATTAGTAAAAAAAGATCCTGTTGAATAAATGAAAATTATAACGAGTAGTTTAACAGAGTTTTCACATTCATCAACTTGTTACTACGGCAGGATCAAAACAGGGTCGAAAATGTGCAACAATGGTACATCAGCTCTTCTAACACCATCCAAGTAATACCTAGTACATGCTTTCAGAACATGTGTGACTAGTTATCACCATGTTTATTACAACTACTCTTTGCTACTACAAGAGAAGGAACATAACTATATATTTACAACTAGCGAGTTAGATAACTCAGACTTCAACATTGCTGGTCTTATCTTGTGAAATATACAGTTCTATTTAGAATGAAATATCTTTTAAAATTTCATTCATACAACAAGTTTCTAAAACTTTCAGAAGTGGCTCCTACTTTGTAAGGCAATCTGCAACTTGTTCTTTCCCTTCTATCCATTCAGTTTAGATCTCTTTCTTTGCCATTATTTCCTTCACTCTAACCACATCAGTTCTCAGATGTCAGTCACTTACCATATTTGATGAGTTAAGGTCTCTACAAGAGGCACGTTGTCTATTTTACAAATGACTACAAGTAGCCTGGATAGTCTGAATGTCTTTTACCGCATGGCAGCTATTAATCATCCAATGTCTGCTGCTTCATGAAGTGCAAGAATCTCTGAGGCTAATGAACATTTTGTTACTCAGTCAGTTTTTTTGAGGACCAGCGTACAGGAGCCATTCTGTTTATCATGCCACAAACAAAAACGATAAAACTACATTGTGAAGATATATTTTTCAAGTTAGCATAGGTTGCATCTGCCTAGTAAAGAATATTCAAATTTGAAGGTCTTCCCATCTGAAGAAAGGTTTTTTTAGTGCTTTGTTAGTCTCAATGAGTAATTTTGCTTTTGAAAACTTTTGAGTATTACTCATCCAACTCACATCAAATTTTACATCAGGTCGTGTCTAAGTGGATACCCACACCATTTGACCAGTCAGTATTTTTAATTCTATCTCCTCCTCTTTTTCTAAGAGACCTTCCTTTCTTTATATCAATTAGGGATATAGATGAAACATAGATTTTGGTCGATAGTAATTCCATCTTTTGTTTGGCTAACACCCAATCCCAAAATTTAAGGGGGAGGTCCTCATGGTGTAATGGTTAAAGCGATGGACTGCGGAATCGTAGTAAGCGAGTTCGTACTCCAGTCACGCTATTACGTTCATTTTTGGGCAAATACCCTTGGGAAAGGTATGAACCCCCATATCCTTCCAGCTATGGGTTAAATTGTACAACTACTGTTCTTCTAGGAGAATGGCTTTGGCATTAAATAACCTACAAAAGTTGATATGCCATTAAACAAAGAAACCAAGAAAGAACCA
The DNA here is from genome assembly GCA_963585895.1 of Sepioteuthis lessoniana. Classification (NCBI taxonomy): domain Eukaryota; kingdom Metazoa; phylum Mollusca; class Cephalopoda; order Myopsida; family Loliginidae; genus Sepioteuthis; species Sepioteuthis lessoniana. The sequence goes on from OY757907.1 coordinate 17,419,686, forward strand.
AAATTTAAATGTTCCACTTTCATGCATTTCAACTTTGAATATTTTTTTCGATTCTGCAATCACATTTTTCTGAAATAAATCATTTCCACAGAATAAAAGTCATCTACGTGCATTGCCAGAATAGTTATCAAATTATCAGTTGCACCATGCTAAAGAAACCGTGCATTTCCATATGCACTCACTATTCCCTTTAAGTTAGTTAATTCATTATTAACTATGTCACTTGTCACAAATTCTTCATCAACATAAGTCTTTACATTAGATCTCAGTCCTCTCCAAATTTTTTGACTTGATTCAGCTTCTATGAAGCTTTTCCTCACTGCATGTAAAGCATTTAAATTTGTTCTCAGCATCTCACTGATTGTTACAGCTTCTAATGCAGGTAACTGATTAGTCAAAACTGAGGATGTGATTATATTAAAGCCAAACACAAGCTCAATCAGACCATGCTCTAAATGATTTTTAAGAGCATTTTTAGCACTAACAGCCCAAACCAGTGCTATTTCTGACTCACATTTCTCATCTTCTAATGTCTTTTCCATTGCTTCAGGAACTATCAAATTGTAATGTTCCACAGTACCATTGCTGAATGGGCTTTCCATGTTTCTATATTCAGTTTTTCATTCATTTGTTAGTATTCTTCATTATTAAATCCTTCCCCATTGTCACTCAAAAAATGCTTAGGAGGTCCAAAATATGATATCCACATTAAAAATATTTTACTGATAATTTCTTCACTTCTTTTAGATTTAATTAGCCTAACAGCAGAGTATCTACTGGATGTGTCAATTAAGTGTAGAAACCAATTCTGGTGATGTCCATATTCCTTTAAATCCAGACATACAATGTCATTAAGCCTATTCCCAAGAGTCAATCCTACTATAAGTCAAAGAGGAGGTTTTCTCAACCTCAGACAAATAGAACAAGAATCATAAACATTCTGGATCAGATCCAGGAACTACTTATCATTAAAGGCCTTACTGGCTCTAACCAAGGATATCAATTACTCTTTTGATGCATGAAGAAATTGACTATGTAATTTCTCAACCTTCCTTCCTTTTCTCCACTCACAAACATTTCTTTAAGGCCTCAGTGTAGCACAACATTTGCCAGTCTTTCAACCTCTAAAAGTGGATTAGTCAATAGAAGACTATAATATCCAGATGCTGTACTTCATAATTTTATATATCTGCCTAAAATTCACAGCTGTCATTATTAAAAACTAACAGCATTCCAGCAGTTTTCATAGATTTAAGGCTCAATAATAAAGGTAAATCATTATTTTATTATGTCTGTCTCAATATATGCTCTAACACCTTTTATATGCCCTATAGTTACTGGAAATTTAACTGATTTAATGGCCTTTATTTCTACTCTATCACCAAAATAAAATGTCCTGTTAGACTTAGCAGTTTTTACTAAATATTTATCTTGGTCATTTAACATGTCAAAGAAAATATCAAACCAGAGTTTTCCAGCAACTGTCCAGAAACTGGCTGAATCCAACGTAGCCATACCAAGTGTCTCTCTCACAACTTAAACATTTTTATATTTGAATCATTTATAACATTTCAATAACATATATTCACATTAAACAAAGTAAAATATACCTGGTTTGAGTTCATGACAGTTCATTGATATTGTTTTTCAAACCAATTCAAAATGTTTAGCAGAATTACATTTAAAACAGTGTTTTAGCCTACCTTGTTTATCAAAGAAATTCACTCCATTTCCTCCTCGATAAGATTTTTTTTTTTCATTATCTTTCTTATACCTACTAAAATTTATTATTTACACTTCTTTCACAGTTGGAACATTTTAGTATTCCAGTGACAATAAGTCAGAAAACACTTTTTTTAATGCCTCTTTCATTGTGGTATAGTTGAGACTCACACATTGTCCTCAATAATTTTTCAAATTCCTCTGATAAGTTCACTGCATTTAACACAAAATAGCCTGCACCCCGTTGAGAAGTGTCATGCCAAAATTTTGTTATTTCTGATACAAAAATTCATTAAGCACCATAAAGTCATTTATATTGATGCTGATATCTCTTTTGTAGGAGTAGAATTCTTTGAAAGCCATATATACACTTGTGTTCAGGTCTCATAAATATATTTCATTGAGTTTGTCTATGATTAATTTTAATCCTTCTGCTCTACCAATACCTGCTATCAACATATGTCTAACACAGAGACATGTATGTCCTGTGGTAATGGGTAATGATAGAAATACTGCCAAACCCTGTTTTTCTTTGCTAAGTCTATATACAATGTTCAGACTTGTAAATCTTGTAACCATTAATTGTAGAATTCTTCACCTTTTAAAATTGGGGGATATTTCATGTATGAAGTCATTCTTTATTGCCATCTCTCCCAGGTCCACTCTGACTCAGAGTGGTAGCAGCTGTTAAGGTCCTATCTATGGGCCAAACAGAAATAAACTGTGTAATTATTTGATTGTTTAAAATTAACAGTTTTTACATTTAACTGTGTGTTTAAACTGCATACTTATGCTAAACCGAATTGTTTAAAATAGAACTTTTGACATTTAACTATGTGTAAACAAAAAACTATACTTAGACTAAACTGAATTGTTTGAAACTTTTATCAAAATGACTTAATTTGGCATTAAATGACCCAAAAAGGGTTGATACATAGTAAAACAACTTGACCTCATCTATCTTGACCCTATCTATCTTGGGGCCAAAGATCACATTCCAATCACCCTCAAAAATTGTGGTTTTCAAATTGGGCGGTACCGCCCCCCCAGGGAGCGATATAAACTTTCAGAGTGGTGCTGGCGAGTAAACAGTTGGATGGGGGCATTGAAATTGTGAAGGGGGCGTTGGAGCAATTACAGTAAAATGTAACGTTGGTGTTGGTAAATAGGCCAGAAAAACAGGGAAAATTAATTAAGCATCCCCCAGTCACTGCAACTAGATGTATGTGTCATGTCTGTATCCAGAACTCTCTTCGTAAGGGACAATTTTCCCCTGGTCACCGTTTTCCCCTTTGTTTACTTCCCGTTTTCTTGCTGCGACGTTAAACTTTCTGTCCCTTTTTAACTCTGTTATTTTATTTCTCATTTCTTCTCCCCTTCTTAATTTAAGCTCTGCTCGTGGGAGTTTATCCTCTCTTTATTAATTAATCCCAAACTCTCGGCATCATAAATGCTACGAGACTTATTCTTCTCAGCAGGACTTTCAACCATTCCGCTAGACATTTTTCTTCCCGACAACACGCATTCTTTCCTTCTCGCTTCAGTCACCCCTTCAACATGACTCTGGTATGTTTCATTTGCCTTATCTCACCATGTTTACATCCTACTTGTTGCCTTCAATTTAAATATTATTGGAATATTATTCCTATTTGCCATGCTACTTGTCTTGCTTTTACCTGCTTTATTACTTAGTAGTAAACTAAAATTCTACTTGTTACAGTCGCTTTACTTTCCCTTCCTTCCTCTCTTTCTTCTTTGCCTTTCTCATTCTCCCCTGAAATTTCTACTTATTTCTTCCCCTTCTTTGTTTTTATTTTTTCTTTCAGAAATTTGCCTGTCTCACGTTGGAATAAATTTCTCTTTCATAATTTTGGAATTAGTGTTCCTTTATGCATGAGTCTGAATTTATTCTGGCTGTCTAAGCGAGATGTTTATTAACATTTGGCGAGGGCAGCATACATACATGGCAACCCCAGGAGCATCGAAAAAGAAGTGTAGGCAATACTCTGTGGAGTACTTGAAGTATGGATTTATACAATCACCGACCAATCCACAACAATCCATGTGTTTGGTTTGTGAGAAAAACTTTTCTAATGAAGCAATGAAGCCGTCTAGGCTCCTCGAACATTTACAGAAGATTCATCCCGATAAATCTGGTAAAACACTGGCATTCTTTCATTCTCTTCAAGATCAATTTTTGAAGCAAAAAGCAATGAATATGTTTACTTCCTCATCAAAAAATTCAGATGACGGTCTGAAGGCTTCTTACAACATTTCTTTGCTGATAGCAAAAGCTGGCAAGCCCCACACTATTGGAGAAGAACTGATTCTGCCTGAGGTTATTAAAAACAGTCTTGCACAAATCTCCTGAACAAGTCATAAATCGATTCCTCTCAGTGACAACTCAGTTCAACAAAGAGTAGACAAAATGGCTGAAAACGTTGAAGAGACCCTCAGTAAGATGTTGATGACAACTGAGTTCAGTTTGCAATTGGACGAATACACTCTTCCAGGAAACGAATCGCTACTTCTTGCATATGTACGCTTCATCAAGGGTGGGTCACTGTGTCAAGAATTATTGTTTGCACGTCTCCTGGAAACAGATACCAATGGAGAATCAGTGTATTGAGCTGTGGAGGGCTATTTCCAGAAAAAAAGCATTCCACTTACAAACATCATCTCATGTTCTACAGATGGCACCCTGTGCCACCATGTATTTCTAAGTTATTTGAAAAAAGCTGTTCCGAAAGTCCTCACAGTTCACTGTGTGATCCATTGACAACGCTTAGTGTCAAAGAATTTGATTAAGAAGCTACATTAATCCTTATCGACCGTGATTACTGCAGTCAACAAAATCAAAGTGAATGCTCTCAATTCTCGACTATTCCATCAGCTGTGTATTGAAAATGACAAAGATTTTCAATGCCTGCTTCTCCATACAGAAGTTAGGTGGTTGTTGAAAGGTAACTGTTTAAAAAGGTTTTACACACTGTTTAACAGTGTTCTTGATTTTTTTCAAGAATCCAACCCTGAGCTTTACAACAAACTGAAATCGAATAAGACAGATATTGCTTACCTCACTGAAATGTTTTCCAAATTCAATGAAGTGAATTTGCAGCTGCAAGGTGATGAGACTTCATTAATCAAAGCCAAGTCCACCCTCTCGGCATTCCTCTCAAAATTACAGCTCTACAGCAGGAAGCTTGGACACCGCGAATTCCGTCAATTTCCTTGTTTGTCTGACTTGGAGAAGAAAACAGGAGTGAAGGATGATGACATTGCCATGTACTGCGCTCATTTAGCGGAACTCCACAGGTATATGTCAGTCAGATTCAACAACCTATTTTCTCTTGAAATCCCTGGTTGGGTGATCAATCCGTTTACTGAACCCAGCACAGAGGTGCCAACTCATCTAGAAGAGGAAGTTGTAAGTTTGCAAAATGATGAGGATCTGAAACCAAAGTTCAAAACCTCTTACCAAGCCTTTTGGATGTAAACAGCGATCCCAAAATGCTACCCAACCCTGTGGAAAGACATCAAATTGTTTTTCATTGCTTTTCCAACTTCCTATCTGGTTGAGAGGGGATTCAGCACTGTGTCCAGACTCCTCACCAAACAAAGAAACAAACTCAACATAATAGAGCGTGGTGATCTGAGACTGCTCCTGACAAACCTTCATCCTGATGTTGACAGTTTGATTGCAATGCACCAAGCCCACCCATCTCATTAAGCAGGGTAGTTGTTAATAATTACTTGTTCAGTTTTACAATTTATTTCACATTCAGTTTTAGGTGTTTGTGATTGAAAAATAAATGTTAACCATTTTTGTTTATTAAAATTGTTTTTTATACTGTTTGTGATTGAAGAATCTTATGACATTTAACATTATGTCGTTCTGGCGTTCGTTGGAAGAGGTGGGTGCTGGCATTTTGGTCCGGCGGTGAAGTGGGTGGTGGTAAAAAAAGTTTGAAAGCCACTGCTCTAAAACTAACCACTTGGAAAGTACCCCTTCATTGTTATGGATCCCAGTTCCCCTTAGGACCTGAGTGGTAGCACCTGATAGAGTCCAAACTATAGGTCAAATAGAACTATTTGACATTTAAACTATGTGCTAAACTGAATTGTTTGAAATAAGACTTTTTTGTACATTTAACGGTATGTAGATAAAAAAAACTGTACTTATGCTAAACTGAATTGTTTGAAATAGAAGTGTTCTATTCATATTTAGCTGTGTAAACAAATTACTTATATTTAATTGAATTGTTAGTAATACTTAGCAATACTTGAAACCATTTGACTTTTTAGATATACTAAACTGAAATGTTTGAAAGAGATCTGTTTGAATATTTCAGTGTGTAAAACAACGACTGATGTCTAATTGAATTCTTAGTGATTAATAATAAATACAATTATTCATATTAGATATAAATAAGTGAAATCATTTAACAGTGAAAAAAAATGATCTCAGGCATATTTAAAAATGTTAAGAACAAAATGTGTTTAGAAATCATATATATTTAATATATATGTATAAAGAGGATTTGGTGTTAAATAACCTACAATGGTTGAGATGCCATCAAACCAAACCAAACCAAACTAACCTCTTGGAAGATTGTGGGGGGCTGGAATGTAAAAATGAAGAGAACATTAGAATTTCAAGGTGCTTGTTGTCAACTTATATGTTGAATTATCTCACGTAATCAGTTTTGTAGTCTTTGTTTCTTCCTCTTTGTCATCACACAAAATCAATTTCAGTATTTTGGTTCTTCTTGTTATTTCTCTTTCTCCTTCTTCATCATTGTTTTCTCTGTCTAATCCTCACCGCTGCCTCTTTCACTTCCTTCAAATCCAGTTGTTCTTTTGGATTGTTCTGCCGAAATAGAAATATCTCATTTAATGTAGAGCCGAAAACTCACTTATGCAAAATACAGGTCCTTCATATGTGTGGAACTTATATACTTTTCAGCCATCACTATGATCAGGTGTTCATGTGGGCTATCCTCTTCAGCACATTCAACACACCAAACATGGTCTCTTTGACTTATGAGGATGGCCATTCTTACTAACAGCAGACAGTGGTTCACTCTGCCTATCACACCACCCTACAGTTATGATCGGTATAAATTCACTGAATTCCCTTGAAGTATAGTACATATTTGGAGGCCAGTGCCAGCTGCGGCTCGTTCCAGACTATGCAGTAGTGTCTCTGCTTGATTAGGTGTATTCGCTAGTAACGCCAAGTCATCAGCGTAGTCGGCGTGTATTACAACCAAACGGGCAACATTGCCACACTAGACGGAGCCTCTCTGAAACTAGTAGACAAATTCACCTACCTAGGGAGTAGCGTCTCATCAACCGAAAAAGACATCAACACACGACTGATGAAGGCATGGACAGCTATCGATAGGCTCTCGATCATATGGAAGTCGGACCTAACTGATAAAATGAAACGCAGTTTCTTCCAGGCAGCGGTTGTGTCGATACTGCTATATGGATGCACCACATGGACACTAACTAAGCGGCTGGAGAGGAAACTAGACGGAAATTACACAAGAATGTTGAGAGCAGTATTGAACAAGTTCTGGCGACAACACCCCACGAGACACCAACTATATGGACACCTGCCCCCCATCGCGAAAACTATACAAGTTAGACGAACCAGACACGCGGGACACTGCTGGAGAAGCAAGGATGAGCTCATAAGCGATGTACTCCTGTGGACCCCCACATATGGGTGTGCAAAAGCAGGACGACCAGCTCGAACTTACATACAGCAACTATGTGAGGACACAGGATGTAATCTTGAAGACCTGCCGGAGGCGATGAATGATAGGGAGAAGTGGCGAGAGAGGGTCAGGGATATCCGTGCTGGTGGCGCGACATCATGATGATGATAGTACATATTTACCTCACTCCAATGCTCCAGGCAGGATGTGACACAAGGTCAATTTTTAAGCAAGTAAAGCTGTTTTGAATTCAAATGTCTCCTTCTCCAAGACTGGTCACAAACAAATCTAAAGAATCCCATCTGTCCTACTATTTACCTATAGCTTGAAGGAGAATAGATTTTCCCAAAGGCACCAAGTATAAAGTGAATTGCAAACAGACTTATTCAAGATTTGAACTTGGGGCAGTGATTCTACTCCCTATGGTCATAACTACTAGGCCTCCCTGAAATTTTGTATAATGTAAAATGAAAGGAATAATACATTAAACTTAATAGATAAAAATACTTGCTGTTGATTAGAAGGTATGTAGTTTTTTTTATATTGTATATTTGAAATTGCCACATTATAAATGTTTAACAATATATATTGTTTATTATTCAATAATTTAAAATATGTATATTGAGGCAGCATTTCTTCGTTAATGCAAATTTCATTAAACATAATAGACATTTTATGTCTACATATTTTCTTCTGGATCCGTTCGAATTCCCGTATTACTTTTATTGTATTTGGGGAGAATTGATTTATGTATTGTCCATAGTTGTACTTTCTGCCCGACTTTGCCATAATCTTCAACGGCAAAGACACGCTTACACAGTAGTAATATGCTAAAACAAAAGTTACATCACTTTTGTAATAGATCATTGCTTCTGGAAGGTCCTCAGGGCTACATCCCGTATCCTCACAGAGATGCTGTATGTAGTTTCAAGCTGGTTATCCTGCTTTTGCTCAACCATATGAGGGGGTCCATAGGTGAACCACTTATGAGCTTGTCCCTGCTTCTCCAGCAGTGTCCTGCATGTCTGGTTTGTCTAACTTAGTTTTTGTGATAGGAGGTAGGTGGCCATATAGCTGGTGCGTTGTGGGGTGTTGCCTCCAGGACTTGTTCAAAATTGCTCGCAGCATTCTTGTGTAGTAGCCGTCATGCTTTTTCTCCATCCGTTTAGTTAGCATCCATGTAGTGCATCCATATAGCAGTGTCGACACAACTGCTGCTTGGAAGAAACTGCGTTTCATTTTATCGGCCAGGTCTGACTTCCATATGACCGATAGCCTATCAATAGCTGTCTATGCCTTTGTTAGCCACATGTCGATGTCTTTTTCGGTTGATGAGACACTGCTTCCGAGGTAGGTGAACCTGTCTACTAGTTTCAGAGAGCTACCGCCTAGTGTGGAAATGTCGCCTGTTTGATTAAAGCACATGTATTCTGTTTTGTGTGCATTGACATGGAGGCTAATGCCTGTGGCAGCTCATTCCAGACTATGCAGTAGGGTTTTGGCGTCGATGGTTGCATTTGCCAGAATTGGCGTAGTCAGCGTCGGTAATTGTTTTTGCGAGGTACCTTCTGCTTCTTGAAGGTATAGACTTCAAATATATATATTATGAAAGTTGCTCATTATGTTGTAGAAGATATAAAAGTCAATCTATAGATCCATATCCTGTGTAGTGGAAGATAGGTACGCTGAATAAGGGTAAGAATTGGAGCAGGGTTGGAATAGGCATGACCCACTTTGGAGGCTGGCATTACCTAGTACTGATAGATTGTGCACCTAGTAAATTTGCTATTGGGAGGCTGTTGCTATGACAGGACTCTGCCAGCATCATCCAGCAGCTGGAGAACATATTCTTAGAAAGAGAACTGCCTATTGAACTGCTTACCAACAAAAGCACAGAGTTTTGTGGAGAGATTTTCACAGAATTCGCTGAGGTCTAGGACATCCAGATGAGATATTGATGTACTTATGTACTCTTGGGGAATCGTATAGTAGAAAGATCACACCATGTCATCAAGCACATTCCCGCAAGATCACAGTGCTCAATCATGGAGGCAGTATATTGGTACAACATGACTCCAAAAGATGACATAACTGCTTCAGCAACACCAGCCAACTTGATACACATGTACCAAACCTGCATAAAGGGCATCGATGCTGCACTGCCTTGTGAGTCACAAAGATCCAAGGATTTATAAAGTAGGAGTGATGTTGTGTGGGTTAAGACCCTGCATGGTTGTTGCTCGAGACACTTCAAAAAAGGAACAATAACATGGGTTTATGGACTACATTCAGTTCTTGTCAAGGAGCACTGTGCCATATTAGAGAGCTCCTCTCATGACAGGGGTCTGCTTCATCAGAAGATGATGACAGTGATGAGTCATCTGAGAGTGAATCAAACATACCACTGTTTTTTTTTTTTTGGTGCAGGGCCAGACAAATCATCAGCAGAAGCAGATGAAATGGATTCTTGAGACAACTATGAGGATGGCAAGAAGAATGAGGGAGGCCAAGTGAGCACACCTGGACAAAAGATGGGCAAATCCTATCCACCTCTACATAGAAGTACACGATGAAAGCAACCATCATCTCTATGTGATCAGGAGATCAGGGAGGAGTGAAGAAGAGAAGTCAGCTTACCCTGTATGGCAAAGCAAGCACGTTTGTGTCTGGTGTGCAGAATAAGTTATTTCTGACAGAGAGAGAAAAAAGAAACATGGCCACCCCAACACCTCAATTTAAAATAAAACGTGATCTTTTCTGAAAAGAATTTGCTGGAGTGGCATATACAAATTTTTTGAAGCAAATATATCAGCCAAATATAAAAACACCACATGTGAGAGAAAGGCAGTGCAAAAATCACAATCAAGTCAAGACATTATTTCTATTGGCAGAGATGAATAGGGTGAAGACATTTTTTTGTTAGCGAACACTAAAATCTTTTTCGACCAGTTCAAAAACAGAACATGTGTAATAGTTATGTTGTATAGTACAAACATGATTTATGAAATTCAATGAACAAACAAAACACACTTCTTTATAAAAATATATCTCTCTCATTTTATTCTCGAAAGATGCACAAAGTTTGTTGTAAGTTTGAGAGATAGATGGAGAGACATATACTCAGAAAGGGGACTTCTTCTTGCCCTATATCTTCTTCCAGTGGGTGGCAACACTTGCACCCCCTTACAAGCCGTATCATCTGAGACGCCTCTGATCGGCTGTGTATCCCTGGCTCGACTCTCAATTCTGACTTGACTGACTGTGTGGTTCTCATATTGCGTGTTCCCCTTCTGGTTACACACCTGCTCAACTAGCCTACCCTGACACACTGCTATCCCCCTGTTTACTAATCACATGACAGCTTTTTAATGCACACGGGATCACTCAGAACGAACCCAAAACCCATGTCATATGTTATATAACAGTTATTATCATAGAAAATGGATAAGGCAAATGGAGTTCAAAACCCTGGATGAGGCTGTTTGCATTTCACATAGTGCTAATACCCTTTAGAAAGGTATGAATCTAACTGTTCTCACTCCAGCTATTGATAAATAATAGGACAAACTGGTCTCTTTAAATTTGGTATGGCCACCAGTCAAGAAGATCCTGCCTATACAGAGGGTTGGATAAATACATATGTACACAGATATACATGTATTCTTACACATACATACATACAGACACACACACCCACACACATGTAAATATAGTATGGTTTATTTGTGTAACAGCTTATTAATTCCTTACGGGTTATTGTTATATACTGTACCTATGAACATTAATTGATATATCCCATTCCTCATAAATATTTTGGACACTATTGTGAGTTGGGTAGTAGTATACCACTAGAAATGGTTTACCTTCTTCACGCTGCTGATGAGTATTTTGTTAATGTTATAAAGATTTCCATTTCATTTCCAACGTCCATTTTGGTTATTTCTCATTCAGTAACTTTTTATTACATTAGAACAGTTATTTAATGTTGAAATTTGATTACAATCATATAGTATCAAGTATTCCTTTCTAATACTAATAATCTATACATGATTATACAGTTAGTTGGTTGTATGGCATATCAACCTTTGTAGGTTATTTAATGCGAAATCCATTTTTGTGAAAATAGTTCTCTTTCAAACAATTCAGTTTAGTGTAAGTATGCAGTTTAGATGTGAAGAACATTTCTATTTCAAAGTCTTCAGTTTAGTTTAGCAGTTCTACAGTTAAATGTCAAAACAGTTCCATTTCAAACAATTCAGTTTAACATAAGCACACAGTTTAAATGTAAGTACAATTTAATTGTCAAAAACATTTCTATTTCAAGCTATTAAGTTTAGTCAAACAACTCTGTTTAGCTTAAGTACGCCATTAGTTCTATTTAACCAAAAGTCAGCCACAAATGAAGAAGAAAAAGTGCACCATGTCACAAGTCAATCGCAATTATAGCAAGACTACATGATTCGTAATTTGAATATCTTGCACACCTACCTTATTCTCCAGTTCTGGCCCCTGGCAACTACTGACTGTTTTCAGGCCTCAGAAGAATACTCCAGGGAAAGAGGTTTGGCTTCAATGAAAAAGTGATATCGGAAACAGAGGTATATTTTGAGGCCAAAGACAAATCATTCTACAAAAAAGGCATCAAATTGTTAGAGAATCAGTGTATCACCCAAGAAGGACACTATCTTGATGAATAAAGTCAAATTTTGTCTAAAAGTTGTTGTTTTATTTGTTAGGCCCAGGACTTATTGAGTGATGTGTTGTATCCAATACTTATTTGCCAATGGAATTGTAGTTGGTATCAATCCTTGTGTTAGTTCCTTCTTTCTAGGGATGTTCTGTTGGGTTTAGTCATATACACTTCTCGCCTTTATAGTTGATATCAATACTTGTGTTAGTCTCTCCCTTCTAGGGAAATTTCACCTGGTTTAGTCACACATGCCTCTTTCCTTAGCAGTAATTGCAATCCAGACAACTTGGCTGGATGGGAAAGCACATTCATCAAAGCAGGCATATCTGCTACCTCCACCAAGATTTATGCGCAAACATTGTCTAGCAAGGAAATCACAAGGGACAGTCTTCACATGCTAGACTCTACGATGCTCAAGGAACTGGGTATCAAGACTATGAGCAACATACTCACCATACTCAAACTGACCAAAGAACTCTTGGTATTGACAGCGAATCACAAGAAGCTGCCAACCGCAAAACTCCCTCAAGTCAGCTCAGAAATGACAACACAATTCCAAGTATTCCTTCAAACATGGTGTGTAAGGCATAAACTATCCTCAATTGCATACCCCCAATCCAATGGCTGGGCAGAACTCACGGTAAAAACCACGAAGTGGATAGTGAATGGAAACACAGGCCCCCAAGGTCCTTTGGACAATGACAATTTTGCTTGGGCCATTCTACAATTCAGAAATACCCCAATTGAAAGTAGTGGCCTATCACAGGTGCAACTCCTACTTCACCACCAACTTTGTAATTCCATCCCTTCACATCCAAACTTCTACAAGCCACACCCTGAATGGGTAGCAGCTGCACAATGCCATGATGAATTACTCCACCACCAAAACGCCAAAATAGTACAAAGGTACAATAGACACATCCACAACCTCTCCCCATTACAAACAGCAACACAGTAGCCATACAAGGCCCACTAAACCACCAATGGAACACAACAGGAAAAGTCATTACTGTCCTACCAAACCACCAATACTGAATAAGAGTTGATAGATCGGGAAGAATCACACTTAGGAACCATCGTTTCTTGAGAAAATGTAAATTCAAGACCGCACCAAAACCAATACCAAGTGCAACACCTGCAGCCATAAGCCCCACAATTAATACTCCACTTCTATATCCTGATCCCCCGACATCTTCCAAAAATGACACACATACAACAATGGACCCCCCCGCAACAAACCACACGTACACACCCTCAATCATCTAAAATTCCTAGAGCTCTATCTAAACTACTACGACATAACATACCACAGATACAGCCCTCATACAACCCGGCCTGCATGTGGAGCAGAGAGGGGAGATGAAGAAGCCACTGCCCTAATGCGCAGGATAAAATAATAACAAGAGTTACCGGCTCAGCAGTCCAGCTGCCACACAAAAATATGTCAATGAGCGGTCCAGTATATATGCATGCTAGCGTAGCCATTGCTGGACTGGCAGCCAATTACTGCCCAGGCAATGGACTCAACCACCTGCACATCGTGGAATGCTCCAATGCACATATAATCTTCTCTTCCTCATGCTGAAGTCAGTTTCACTTCGACATGTAGTTTGACACATGTGAAAAACATTTAAGTGCAAGTACAATATACAACAGAAATTTAATGCAGGTCACCCTCGACTAAGGCTGCCAACTTTACATTTATATGATGTATTAGTGTTGTTATTAGTTCTATGGGGAGGGTTTTGCTATTCTCTGGTTGAGGTATTCCCTCAAAGCTAAAAGTCCCTCATTGTGTTTGATATTGGAGTATAGGGATCTGACATTTATTGTGACTAGAATTGTATCTTGTGGTATTGTTTTGATGTCATTGATTTTGTTTAGGAAGTTCATTGCAAGACATATGTTGGAGTTTGCTTCCCTAGTAAATGGTTGTATGTATCTATCCATACTTTTGTGACGGCAAATTTACTAAAATCCCAAAACGGGACTTTATTTTTGCATGTGTGAAGACGGGGCAGACTGGCACTTGATCCTTTGTAGGATAAGACCTCGTCCAGAGTTTTTCCTCAGGCATATAGGAATGGGCATATTATGTGGGGGATTAATTTATGGCTAGACTGACCGCCGCTGGCAAGGGGTTTCCAAATTTCACACTATACACACACCCACCAAGGCAACTCATCTTCCTCCCCTAGAACAATTGAAGATATGGACCTATAGGTTTATACGTAATAATATTAATTATAGTAGTCGGCAACTCCGGTTTCCTGTGTGATATTTTAAAGGAATTAATAGGACAATTTTAAGTAAGCATAACATAAGGCGACATAAAGCTGGAAAAGAAACATGAAATAACAAATTCGTAGCAGACGATACAAATAACAACTTCGAGCACGTGGGAACATTAAAATACATCAATCTTTTACTACACATAGATATACACCTTCAACGTGTCAAATGTATCATAAATGGATAGTACATGAACATAAATGTCTTTCTTCTTTTCTTTTCTTTCTTCTTTAGTCTTTCTTCAAATTGAGAGAGAGAGGATATATGATTGGGTATAGGGAGAAACAGTCTAAAAGTTTACTTATCTTATTTCGATGGATTCCTGTGGAGGATATTTCTTCTTTTACGGGCTGACAGACTTTGTTATTTTTAGTACTGGCTTGAAGATACGGCTCCTTCTTGTCCGAGTTACTTTTTGTCTTTCATTACCCGGAGTATTGGCTTTAGGTTCGCTTGCCGCGACCTCTGTCCAACAGACTGATTTTCTTATTATCTATTTCCACTGACGGGAAGGAGTCCCCGCTTCTGCCCTAGGGCTCCAGCCAATCATTTGGTTTCTCTCTTCTCCTCCCTGGTCAGGTGATCCGTCAGGGCTACTAGATGTCACTCAAGTCAGGTTACTGAGTACAGATAGCTTGACCCACATTACTATCATATCTTAACGGTCATTCTCTGATGGCTTGCCAATTCAAACACGAGGATAGTAGAAATTCCGTATTACTCCTCTCTTAGTGGGAGGCCTCGTGACACTTTCTACTTGAGCAGTCTGCAACACAAGGTAAGTTTTTTTAACAACTTTGAATTCAGAGTTTTCCTATTTCTAGACTGGTTGTTATATCAAGGTTAAAGAACCCAGCCTACTCTACAATTTACCAATAGTTAGAGGGAGATTAGTTGGATTCTTATTTTTTCCAAAAGTATTAGAGCTATGTGAAATGCAAACAGGACTTGAACTCTGGTCACCATATCCATTTCCTACAAGAATAACCATTACTCCACAAATGTCATATATGAAGGTCGGGTGAAAAGTTCATATGATGACATGGTATTTTTTTTTGACTAATGCAATAAAAACACTAATGGAAGAATTGTGTGAACTGCAAGGAGGTCTATGTCAAAAAATAAACCTCATTTTGTCATATTCCATAGTTTAAGAACGTTTTTGCTCACTCTTTTATATATATATATATATATTGTATTATACAAGACTTCCTGTTATAAAATTAATATTAATGTTGTGTTTTTTTTGTTATTTTTTTAAATAGAAGATGAAACACATCCCAAAACATTTTTAGGTAAGTTAAAAAATCAATCAAATTGATATTCTACTGGCAATGATTTACGAGTATATATAGATTTAGAATGTTATTCAAGATTTCTTTTTATATCACTGATATTAATGTTCATTTATACTTTTTGATTAAGATTTCCAAAAGTATTTTGAAGAATTAAGCCAATTTGTATATTGCATGTTTATGAAATGATAGATTGGCTGAACTTTTATTTGGCACAAAGCGTACATTATCGAAAGACAACTAAACCATTGCACTCAGAGAGATATTGTTATGTCTAGCTGAGGTCAAATGAGTGTGATTGACAAATTGTAAACTTTGGGGTCAGTTGAGAGCTTGGATCTCATTAATGGAATTTAAAATCATGTGACTACAAATTTGGGAGTTGGAATTAGATTTTAACTTTCTTATAAGCACAAAGCTACCAAGACTTATGAACCTGCAAAAATTGTGTGGTTGTATTTTCCATCAGTGTTCAAAGCTTAACTCCCAGTTTATATAGCCAGCTGGTAATGTAAAAGATGTTGGAAGTTAAATAAGGAAATATGTGCATATAAGTAGAAGACTTGGTCATATGTATTCTTTCCCATCCCAGTTGGGGGTGTCCTCGTGGTGTAATGGTTAAAGCGATGGACTGTGGAATCGTACGACGCGAGTTTGTACTCCAGTCACGCTATTACATTCACTTTTGAGCAAATACCCTTGGGAAAGGTATGAACCCCCTTATCCTCCCAGCTATGGGTTAAATAGTACCACTACTGTTCTTCTAGGAGAATGGCCTTGGCATTAAATAACCTAAAAAGAGTTGATATGCCATTAAACAAAGAAACAAACCAACCAACCCATCCCAGTTAAGAGGAGAAGAAGATAGAGTAGCAAAAAGAGTAAGAAGGTTATCCAATATGTTGTTTTCTCCATGTTCAATTTTATACTTATAATATTGTAGCTGTGGCATTAAGAATTACAGTATATATTAAATTGATATTGTGTAAAGTCTTTTTTGTTGTTATATTGCTTGAGAAATGAAAACCAATTTGTTGAAAATAACATCTTATTTGTATGATTTTATTAAATTTTAAAATCTTTATTAAATACTATGAGATTTTAAAAATAACAAAATATTGTGGACATAATTATTTATTCATTTTATTTCTATAATCATCAATAACTCTGCTGTAATTTTCAAAATATTCATATCTTATGAAGTCTATAGAATTGAAAAAATTCCCACTTATCAGTTCTTATTTTCAACGACTTGCTTTTTCTTTTTCTTGTTATATTTCTTGACTATATTGTCTGATATAAATATCAGTATTTATCATATACAAGCAAATAATATGTGTATGCATGTGTGAAGATATATAGATCTATGAAAATGTATAGAGATGAAAAAAAAACCTAATGTCTTTAGAGGATGATTTTATTTTTAGAAGTATTTGCCAACATTAAGCATTTCAGTTTTTAGTACACACCCTGATGAAAGTCTAAAAACCAAAATGTTTAAGATTGGTAAATATTTCTACAAATAAAATCATTCTTTCATTTTTATAGATTTTCATACTATTAGATTTCTAGTTTTTGCCAATTATATAAATAACAACACCTATCAAACCTCTGGAAAACATTAGAAGTCAGCAGAAGGACTTTAAAAAGTATATTAAAATACATAAAAATTATGAAACAACAGATTTACATAAGCCTAAATCTGTGTATTGAATTTCTACTAGAGACTTTAAAAGTCTTGCGGGTTTAAACACCTGCATTTGTTCATGGCATAGATAATTGTTCATTCACAAAATGATATCATCCATTATCGTATTCAAATCCGAGGTGGTATACATTATATGTGTGTGCTTTTATATATATATATATATATACATATATGAAGATCCAAAGGTGGCGGCAGCAGGAATTCAGATAAGATCTGGCAGGAAGTGGAGTGCGAAGAGAGAGTTACAAGTGGCGGAGGAGAGGCTTAGGCATAAAGCTGTCTTAGGGTCGATAGCTAAAGGCAGAGCGGGATTGGGGTTTTTCCCCTTGATGCATACCATCGGTGCCAAAGGCAAAGAAAGATGCCAACTCATCTTAGAAGAAGTCCGTGAGGGCGCAGAAGAAGTGCGTTACGGTAAAATGGTCGATCTGAGTCAGCAAGGAGTCTGGACAAGGTGGAAGGATGTAGAGAAAAAAAGGGTTACATGGTCAGATTGTTGGGGGACCTAATAATGTACTCTGATAACACAAAGCAGTGCATTATTTGGGAACTGACTGTGTCATGGGAGGAATATATCACTCTCGCTAATGAGTGGAAGAGGTCCAAATACCAAGAACTGGTCGAACAATGTCAACAAAAGTCATGGAAGATACATTATGACCCCATAGAAGTTGGTTGTAGGGGCTTTGCTGGACAGTCTTTGGGCAGAGCCTTAGCAAAAATTGGTATAGTCGGGACAGCTAGAGTGAGGGCGCTGAAGGACATTACCAACACAGTTCTGAAGGCGTTAAAGTGGATTTGGCTTAAGAGATCAGAGCCATGGAAGAAATAAAGAGGACGATGGAGGAGCCTAAGAATTAAGACTAGGAGACATATTACACATTATAAGAGTATATTGAGTTAATATTAAATTAGGGTAGTCAGAATGTCAGCGGGGAGGGGTTGAGAATCATTGGTGTTTGTGGGGTGGGGGGTGGATATTTAATCATCCGTTTTTTTATGGTTTTTTGGGGGTTTTTTTTATCCTCGTATACTGGTTAAGGTCCGCTACGAATTTAAGGTTCTAATAAGTTTATTTGCCAGCACCCACAAGTAGTTTTTGTTAATTGATTGAAACCTAATTGCAAATAGTTCATGGAACGAGGTGGGGGGACTGTAGATAGGTTCGTAATAGTAATAAGTTAGAATGTAAGGAGTTGAATAGAGTAGCGTTTTTTTTTTTAGAAATATGCATTAGATTGGTAATATGAGCATAGACTATTGATAAACGGGAGGGAGATCTAGGCAAATAAGTAGGAGTTAATCTGTAGAAAATGATTTCGTGAGCCAAATAAATGGGAGTTTTTCCTTTTTTTTTTTTTTTTTTTTGCTTCGAATAAGGGTATGTGGTAAGAGTTAAAGACTGACTGAATAATTTTGAGTAGGGGCTTATTTCATGTTAGTTTGGAAGTATTAGTATAGGATAGATTTGGTGGGGATTTGTGTAAGTCTTGTGAAGTGTAAATCATGGACGTGGACAAGTATTAAAAATAACATCTTACCTCGGTACCGAATCCAGAAGTAGTCAGCCAAAACCGGATGAGGTAAAGATGATATTATATATAGTAGAGGAGTGTGGAATGCCCTGTTTTTCATTGGCTGTTACTGAAGGATAGATGTCTATAAGAACAGCCGAAGTTCGGCCTTATTTTTAATATTTTTTTGCTTTGGTAGAGGCACGAGCGTAGCACGTCGCGATCAAGGAGGCGACTTGGCTCCTCCAGGGGTTTCTGTCAGAGCTGATATGATGCAAAAATAACCCGAAATAGGCGATGAAGACAGTGCATCACTGAAGACCTCCTTGATGTATCTAGGATGTATGATTGAATATATATATATATATATATATATATATATATATATATATAAGATCTGTCTAAAAAATTTCCAGTACTTAGTGTGCTGTGTGAGTTATCACCAAAAGAGGGATAAGCTATCATAAAATTTTGGGAATTTATTACTGTAATCTTGGCTTTCTGAACCTTTGTATTTTTGTTTAGACATTCTCTTTTTCAGGTCGTTCAGCTATGAATACTGAGAAACAAACAATGAACACTGAGCAATAGATAATCCTGAAATTTTCTCCTGGTTAGGGAAAACTCTATCACAAACACTTGAAATGTTTCAACAAGTGTATGGAGATAATGATTTCTTCTCTATCACTGCATAACCTACTTTTGCTGTTCTGTTGCATCTTATTTATTTTTGCTTTAACATAGTTGGTCCTTATAGTGTTGTTTAGTACTGCGATTAGAAGAAAATAAGATCTGCTTCATTTAAAAAATGTTGCCTAAAAACTTTCCATTTAAAAATCAGACAGGATTTGGTATTAAATAACCCACAATAGTTGATATACCCTAACAAACGACCCACTCACCAACCAACTTTTTTGTGTATTCCTTAAATCTTTGAATTGTTGCATGTTTGCATTCCTCACTCCTGGCAAGTCTTCTTTCTCCTTCTTTTCTTGACACATAGAGTCTGCCTATGTCATCTCTTGGGTGTAAGCCATTGTGCATCATCATCATATTACTATTATTATTTTTATTTCTATTAGGTTTCATTCAAATATTTTACACTCAAATCATGATACACTCCAAAAATGTTACACTCAAATTGTGCCATTTTAATATTAATTTGAGTTTACAAATGAAAACTTACTGAATTACTATTACTAGAGATCATGTGACAACAAGTCATCTCATGGCTCCACCATTCTTTTCAATATTCATATTGATATTTGGAAACCCATCATTTGAATAGTTTTCATTTCCTGTAATCTTTTTGCACCCTTTTTAAGATTGTTCAATAGATCATCACCTTTTTTTTCTTGTTAATATCACTGTTAACTCAATGTTTCTTATGGCTTCTAAAATATTTGTTTCTTTTTTTCACAATCAGAAAAGATCTCTTCAGAAGAAATGAATTTCTCGAGTCCAGCCAATGGCAAGTATCATAGCTGCTATATTTTTCATTCATATGATTTTTGCAGAAATAGTAAATTATTGGTTAGACTGGAGATGAAGTGAAAGCAAGTCTCATTTGTATTGTAGCGTTATCTTAGTTAAAAACTTACTATTTTTTCATTATTATTTGTGATCATGAGATCGGGGGGGGAGTGAAAATTGAGATGAAAATAGCCACTCACCTCAGCACAAACATCAGCGCATATGCTCCACATATCTTCACACCATGTAAAACCACAGGGAGTGAAGATGCACATGCAAATGAGGGCAGGCAGAAAGGGACATAAAAAGAATGAATGTCATTCAGTGCAGGGGAAAATTGTTTTGCTTTGCTTTTGCGACGGTCTTTTGCTTTGGACAAGAATTGGTTAGAGGATAAACAGAAATCAGTTTAAAGAGACAGGTAGAAGAGAATTATTGAATACAGAAAGGAGGTTTTTGTTATTCATTGTGGATTTTTGCAGTTGAGATACGTGGTGGCAACTCTACCAGACACATCAATGTTTCTTAAGGCTTCTCAAATATTTGCTTTTTCATTTTCAGAATCAAATACTGACAATTCAAACGAAATGGGGCTACAAAATCCAACAGATGGCAAGTATTATAGCTACTGTATTTTTCACTTAGACTTCTACAAATTACTTTAAGATTGTTCAATAGATTATTATCTTCATTTTTCTTTTCATTACTACTGTTAACTCAATGTTTCTTAAGGCTTCTCGAATATTTGCTTTTTCATTTTCAGAAGCAAATGCTGACAATCTAAGCAAAGTGGAGCCACAAAATGCAATGGGTGGCAAGTATTATAGCTACTATATTTTTCACTCTTATAATGTTCACAGAAATAGTATATGAGATATTAGACTGTTGATCAAGTGAAAGAAAGTTTCATTAGTACTGTGGCATTACCTTAGTTAAAAACTTACTATTTTTTCATTGTATTATTTGAAGAATTATCATATATTCTAAACTTTCTTTACATCCATTTTTTTCCATTCAATTCTATTAAATAAATTCAAGTAGACATGGAATTAAATAATTCTTTTGGATTGGCAAAATTCCTTTTGAAATTATTTTACTCTTTGCAAGTTTTTCACACCAGTTTTATCTGGTGTTTTTTTTTTTACTGAAGTCTAAGGGACAGCAAGTCTCTTCAGGTCCCCAGGACTCTTCTAAGTATTCTAGATTATTTCAACACCACTATAGTCTAGATGGTCTCTATTCTTTCTCTGATCTCAATTTCCCCCAGTCTTTTTTTCAAGAAACTGTTCCAAGGGCACCAATTATCATTAGTAGTGTTACAAGACGAGATCTTGCTTTGATTTGAAAAAAAAAACAAAAAGAAAGGAGAAAAGAAGAATATGTCGACATGAAACCCCCGACAATGAGAAAAGAATTACAAAGTCTCATCGGACGTCTCGTATGGATTCGGCAATTCATCGAGACACGCCTTAACGAGAGCATCAGAACCGACATGTTCTCCAATCTAATGGCCCCCATAAACGAACTAAACAAGCCCGGATGGACATTCGTCTGGACCGAAGGGGCCAACAAGGCTTTCAATAAAATTAAGAAGCGCCTCGCTTCACCACCAATCATTTCATTCCCCCGACTTCACCGGACTCTTTACCCTCACCACCGACGCCAGCGATATCACATGTGGGGCCATTCTCATGCAAGAGAATAAACACGGCCAAAAGAAAATAATAGCAGTGGCCTCACACACCTTTAACGCGACGGAGCGCAACTGGTCAACAACTGAACGCGAGGCATATGCAATAAAATGGGCCATCACCAAATTCGATTACTTCTTGCGTAGTCGTCCCTTCGTCGTCCTCACAGATCATCGATCTCTCACGTACTTGGATCAACGTGAATTCAACAATGTGAAGATACGACGATGGCAGGAGGAAATATTGTGCTACAAATTCGTCTTGGAATATGTAGAAGGTGAATCGAATGTCTGGGCAGACATGCTCAGTCGGAGATATGGCCACAGCAAGGACAAGCTTACGGCAGACCCGACACCTGCAGGGAAGTGCTTCAAACTCCAAGGCTCCAGTCTAAACATCTACGTTCCATCCTGGTGCCTTGGCGAAATCAAGAGCTCCCAGCTGCTCCCTGGGACTCACACAACACAGAACATTCAGCATCATCTGCAGGCCATCAACGCATTCCTCGCGTTTCATGCCACATCGACCATCCCGGTTGAAGAGATAGCTGACCACATGGGTATTGCAGCGGAACAAGCCTCTGATGACACACTTTCAAAAATCATCAGAGCTCTTCAGTTGGCAACCCCAAGACCGGACACTACCCTACTCGACCCCAAAGATCATCGTACCGGGCTATATAACAAGCACATGCACCAATTCTACTTGGAACCTGGTACATCTGTATTGATGATCAGGGATACTACAAACACACCAAAACTGGTAGTACCCTACAAGCTCCGGACAAAATATCTCCACCAAGCCCATGACTGTGTCAACCACTCAGAGATCTCCCGCATGCAGGAACACCTATCCAGCTACTGGTGGGAGTTCAAAAATTGCGATATCAGGGCATATGTTCAGTCATGCCAAACCTGCGCTAAACGCAAGGGAAATTACGGCATGCACCGAAACTGGTCCACGGGCCATTGCAGGAGAGGCGGAAAACCATTCGAGGTTGTCTACATAGATTTTGTCTCAATGCCCCTCTCAAAGGGCAAGCAGTACATCCTCACTATTCTAGACAGCTTCAGCCGCCACCTCATGGCCATGCCATGTGCCAGAGACCGCGCAATCGACGCAGCCCGCAGACTCTACCAGTTCTTTCTTCGTCACCGCGAGATTCCCCGCATCGTCTCCTCCGACCGAGGAACTCACTTCACCGGTGAGGTCTACAAGGAATTTTGTGACCTAACCTCGATCACCTGGGAACTTCACTGCCCGTGGCGACCACAAAGCTCGGGGAACATTGAGAGGCAACACCAGACCTTAAAAAACGCCCTTTACATGATCTGCGAAGACAGAAACTGTGAATGGACGGACATTCTCGAATCGGCAGTTTCCTCAATGAATGCCACAGCCAACACCGCCACTGGTGCATCCCCGCATTACATTATCACCAGCCACAAACCAAACATTGGTCTACCGAAATCCCCTGCCAAGACATCGTTAACAACAACCCAGGTGCTTACGGTATGCAGATAAACGCTTTGCTCCGACAGGTGCATCAAAGAGTCGCCTTGGCGAACAACGAGGCTGACCACAAAATGGAAGCCAAACTGAACCGCAGCATCTTCAAAGACCTGATACAAGTCGGTGACAAGGTACTACTCCACCGACCGCAATCTGCAACAGCCCACTTGTCTCACCTGCCTTGGATAGGTGACTTTGAGGTCACCAAAATGAACGGTTTGGTGGTCTAAGTGAAAAACGAAAACTGTGAAACGCATTGGGTTCATCGCGGACACGTCCGTCGACGCGTACCGCGACCAAATAACCTGCAGCACATGTATTGACCACCCCCACCTCCAGCTCTATCCCCACCTCACCAAATTCCCAACCACCCGTCGACACGACCACTCCTACCTCCTTGTCCACCCCGGCAACCTACCCATCACCCGTTGTCACGACTCCCTACACTTTCGTCAGGGGAGCATCTTGTCGCAAATGACTGCAGTTCCGGAGACAATACCCAAAACCCAACAAAACGAACAACACGCGGGCAACTCCCAGCACGCTTTCAAGACTTCGCCATGTGCCAAAAACAAAATAAATAATACACACACCAACAAACAAAAACAAAACACGCACGCAAGCAAGCACTAACAACATAGCAACTTCTAATCATGGTAAGATCTAGGGGACCTGTTACAAGACGAGATCTTGCCTTGATTTGAAAAAAAAACAAAAAGAAAGGAGAAAAGAAGAAAAGAAAAAAAACAGAAGTTACCACTTTGAGTTCTCAACTCAAAATGAAAAGTTAGTCATTCACGCATCGGCTCCGCGCAGAACTTCCGTTTGCAATAAATTAACAAAAAAAAATACATTAATAAATATCCAATCGGAACACTTCCCGCGGGGCACAAAAATTGCCGTTTCTGAGCCTACAAAAAATATATAAATAGACGGACCAAATAATTATTAATCTGACTTGCTCCTTCACATGACTTGTGTTAAAGATTCTACGCCACTGACTGGCGCCTGTCATTCGATACTTCAAACGATCGCCGCCGTTTGGAACACTGCCCTTGTTTCCAAGAAAACCATCCCTTCACCACGAGACAAGTACAGTACATGAACTTTGTAACTATACCCTGAATTCATTCTTTAACTATGAACATATTTCTCCATTCTATTCTCTGTGCTTAATCTATTTATAAAAATTTTCTACATCATTACTGTGTTATTGTGAGTATCTATACGTTCTTTGTTTTGCAACCATACGCATTTCTCGCCCACAACATTCATATCACAGATATCAACAACTCAGAATATAACAGTAGTATCACTGTCACATTTGTGTTTCACAGCTTTTTCAGCTCTCTAGCAAGATCCAAGTATGTGTTTTTATTTATTTATTTATTTTTTTTTTTTCATCTTTACCCCGTGGTTTGTTAGAGTCGCAAAATGCACTAGATGACAATTTCTTTTCTTAATTGATATCGAGGTTGGTTTTCTGTCTGGGATTCGGTGATCCATTTGTATCTGAAATTTTATCTGCCTCATTTTCTAGGAGAGATTCTGGTTTTTGTATGTAGCATTTGTCTGCATGGTCAAATTTTAATCTCTTGCACAGTTCCCAGTGGATCACTGTCCTACTCAATCATGTGTAATCTTGTATTAATTTTGTACTTGATTGCTACATTCACATATTATATAATTGACTGTTTCATTCCAATTATCACATCGCCCTGTCAGCTGGGGCTGTAGAATACGCTGACTGCACCTCTGCAGAGGGGTAAACCCCCCCCCAACGAGGCTACCTGTTGGCTGTGGGTGGCAACCCGTGATGCTTAAGGATGGGATCCTGGTGGTTGAGCAGTACTTGACCTGAAAATCGAGTGGTCAAGTCTCTTGGGACACACCACTTTGGCCCTTACTGGGCTAGACGGGCAGTCGGAGAGGCCCGATCCGATCAATCGCCTGGTCATGACAGTACTCTCTAAGATTTATTTATTTATTTTTTTTTTTTTTAAATCTAAATGAGGACGATGGCTGTAGGGTCAATCATGCTGTGGAAAGACTCATAGTCCTTTCTGTCCCTGGGATAGTAGTTATCTTGGGAACGAAAACCCAGGGACAAAAAATTAATTCGTCTATCACCAGCATGAGTATACTGAACATGTAGCCCTGGGGTTGCTAGGTGAATGGGTTTCCCCCTAGGCACATCCCCATATGGGGCTCCGAGGTGGGTGGGGAGCATGTTCAATGAAACTCATCCAACACTTTTATGGCTTCTGTTAAAACAAAAACCCAAGCAAAATGACCCCATATTGAATGTGATTCAGACAATGATGAGCCCTATCCAAGGTTCATCATTCTAGAATCAAAAGAAAGACCACCGCTGACAAAAATATCCCCCTTCATCATAGAAAAAAGTATTTCAGCTCTAATAACACCCAAAACCATAAAAAACTTGAAAAATGGAACCATCCTTATAGAGGTGACAGAAAAAAAAACAAGCTGAAATAATATTAAAGCAAAAAAAAATCCACAACATAGACATAAAAGCTTACCCCCATGAGAGATTAAACACCTCTAAAGGGGTGATAAGAAATGGAGAGCTATCATTATGCTCAATAATGGAAATTACAAATGAACTCAAAAAAACAAAATGTAATAGACGTCAAAAGGATAACAATCAAAAAACAAAATGAAATAATTGAAACCAATACCTACATTTTAACCTTGGGGTGTTCTCGTGGTGTAATGGTTAAAGCGATGAACTGCGGAATCGTAGTACGTGAGTTCGTACTCCAGTCGCGCTATTACGTTCACTTTCGGGCAAATACCCTTGGGAAAGGTATGAACCCCCTTATTCTCCCTCCAGCTATGGGTAAATAGTAGGACGGACTAGGTTCTTCAGCCTTGGTGAGGCAACTAGTTTAGGAGAAGGAAAACTCTGAATTCAAACCTGTTAAACTCCGCTTAAAAATTGACCTTGTGTCATATCCTGCCCGAGCGGAGGGGTTGGTAAATAGTACCTACATTTTAACCTTCAATAACCAAAAAACCCCTTTAGAAATAAAAATAGGCTATACAGTGGTTAAAGTTGAGACATATATCCCAAATCCCAGAAGATGTCATAACTGTCAGAAATATGGACACCTGAAGGAGCACTGCACAAGAAAACAAGTGTGTGTTAAATGTGGAGAGCAGGAACCAAACCACATAGAGGAATCCTGCAAAAACAGCCTAAACTGTAACAATTGCAAAGGGAATCATAGAGCAGACTCAAAGTACTGCAAAATCTGGGAAAGGGAAAAGGAAATTATCAAAATGAAAATCACCAAAAACATTACCTTTCCTGAAGCAAGAAGACTCATAGAAAATCCCTTTAACAAATTAACTTTCTCTCAGGTAACCAAGACTCCCTCAAACCAAGTAGAAAATGAAACAAAAACACAAATAAAAACAATAAAAATAGAAGAAGAATTAACAAATTTAATAAATGACCTACATGAACTAATCAAAACCCTTAAAACTATGATACCCAATGTACAACTAACTCCAATTGACAAATCAAAAAACATCCCTTCAACCTCTAGCCAAAAAAATGAAACGCTAACGATCAAAAACAGAAACCGATCAACCTCAAGAACCAGAGAAAAAGAAGAAAAACAAAAACCTACTCAACACACCCCTACAAAAACCAAAAATAAATCCAGAAACATAGAAAGTATGGAAACCGAAATGGACTCGACACCTAAAATTGAAAATACGAAAATTAAATAATACACTCCAAACCCAAGACACACACAGCATAAATAGTTATGG
This sequence comes from Sepioteuthis lessoniana, assembly GCA_963585895.1. Lineage (NCBI taxonomy): Eukaryota > Metazoa > Mollusca > Cephalopoda > Myopsida > Loliginidae > Sepioteuthis > Sepioteuthis lessoniana. Next base: position 17,447,113 of record OY757907.1, read on the forward strand.
CCAAATACCAAAATACCCACAAGATAATCCAATGGAACTGTCGTGGCTACAAGGCAAATTACAACGAACTCCAGCTGTTAATAACTGAACAAAATCCTACCATTATATGTCTCCAAGAAACATTAAAAAAAGCAGTGATAAAACAAACATGAAAAATTATGAACAATACGACTACATACATGACACGGGACTAAGAGCTTCGGGTGGTGTATCAATTCTAATAAGGAAAAACATCTCCCAAAGCAAAATCAACATCAGCACCCCCCTACAAGCAGTAGCAATTTCAGCAACTTTACACAAAACCACCACCATCTGCTCTATATACATTCCACCTCAAGACCCTATAAACGAAGAACAGCTAAATAACTTAATAAATCAACTCCCTAAACCATATATATTGATGGGAGATTTCAATAGCCACAACATTTTGTGGGGAAGCAGGACAACGATCAAAAGAGGTCAGACCCTTGAAAAAATCATTAATAACAACAACCTATGTCTCCACAATCGGAAAGCTCAAACCCACCTAAGCACATCCTCAGGTACATTCTCTGCTATAGATCTAACACTCAGCGATCCAGCCACCTTTATAGAATATAACTGGAGGGTACATGAAGATTCCTGCGGCAGTGACCACTTTCCAATCATAATAGAAAATACTAAACCAGGAAAATCAGACCCACAAATAGTCTCAAAATCCCCACGATGGAACTTCAAAAAAGCAAACTGGCAAGCCTACAAAACACTATGCCTTGACACCCTAATCCCAGAAACAAATACAAACCAAAAAGAACCTATAATACATTTCACAAACACCCTAATTAATATAGCAAACAAAACCATACCTAAAACTACATCTCCAAAACATAACAATCCCTGGTTTACGGAGGAGTGCAAAACTATGATCAGAGAACTCCAAAGAATCCTCAGGAAATTTAAAACCAACCCTTCATCAGAAAATCTAGACAAATATAGACAACAAAGAGCTAAAACTAGACGCACAATTAAAGAAGCTAAAAGGTCCTCCTGGAGAAACTTCACTGCAAAAATAAACTCAAATACTAATCCCAAAACAATTTGGAACTTTGTTAAGAAAATATCAAATAAAACTGTCCACACTCCTATAAATCATCTCTCCCTAGGAAGCACAAAAGCTTTGAGTGAAAAACAAATAGCTAATCTGATGGCAGAAAACTTTGCCCAAGCATCATCTACCAAAAAATATTCCAACAAATTCAACTCCATCAGAATCAAAGAAGAAAAGAACAAAATTAAGTTCACCTCTGATGATACTAAATGCTACAACCCTAGATGAACTCTAAAATTCATTATCCAAATCCAATAACTCAGCTGCTGGTCCAGATGAAATTCACTACACATTTCTTAAAGAATTACCTACAATTTCCCAGAAATATCTCCTAAACATATATAACAATATCTGGATCTCAGGCAATATCCCTACTTTATGGAAGCAAGCTACAATCATCCCCATCCTCAAAAAACAAAAAGACCCAACAAATCCCACCAGCTATAGGCCCATAGCCCTAACTAGTTGTGCATGCAAAACTTTAGAAAGAATGATAAACCAAAGACTAATATGGTTTCTCGAATCAAATAAACTGCTCTCAAACCTACAAGCAGGCTTCAGAACAAAAAGAAGTACAATGGACCAGGTGGTTCATATAGAAACCCTAATCAGAGAAACATGCATAAAAAAGGAACACCTGGTGGCAGTCTTTTTTGATCTTGAAAAGGCCTATGACACAACGTGGCCATACGGAATTCTCAAAGACCTTAAAAACTTTGGGTTACAAAGTAGACTTACCATCTTCATCCAAAATTTTCTTGAAGACCGATCTTTCAGGACACTGATTGGCAGCACATACTCTGATCCGAAGCCACAAGAGGTGGGAGTTCCTCAGGGCAGTATTTTATCAGTATCCCTATTTATAATAAAAATAAACAGCATAACATCCTGCCTCCCTCAAGAAATCAAAGGGTCATTATATGTTGATGACTTCCTCATTTACTATAATTCCAAAAACATGACAACCATAGAAAGGAAAATACAACAATGCATAAATAAAATCCAAAAATGGACCACAGAAAATGGATTTACAATTTCAAATAGTAAAACAAAATGTGTACACTTCTGTCAAATCCACAAGATGCACAACCACCCTAAACTTACATTAAATAACACTGAAATACCCATAACAGATGAAAATAACTTCCTTGGCATTATCTTTGAATCTAAATTATCATTTATCCCACATATAAAAAAGCTAAGAATAAAATGCAATCAAGCCATGCAATTATTGAGAGCCATAGCCCACACATACTGGGGTGCTGATAGAAAGACCCTTATCAAGCTATATAGATCTCTAATAAGATCAAAACTTGACTATGGCTGCTTCATATACGGAGCAGCCAGAAAATCCTACTTACAACGACTGGAAACCATACACCACCAAGGACTTCGCCTCACTTTAGGGGCCTTTAATACTTCCCCAAAGGAAAGTCTATACATAGAAGCAAACGAACCCCCTCTCTATTTAAGTAGACAAAAATTAGCACTACAGTACTACATCAAACTCATCTCCTGTCCACAAAATCCTGCTTATGACTTCACCGGCAAAACAAAATATGAAAACCTGTATCAGAATAACCCCAAAAAAATCAGACCTTTCAGCTTAAGAATAAGTAACCTCCTCAATGAAATCAAAATCAACACTAAAATAGTACACCATATCATACTCTCCAAAACGGCACCATGGACCATAAAGCAACCAACTATAAACTTAGAACTGGCTAAGTTACCCAAAACAAAAACACACCCCATCACTTATCAAGAGAAACTCATAAAAATACAAAATAAGTTCCCAGATCACTATCACATCTATACAGACGGATCCAAACAAGGAAAAAAAATAGGTTGTGCTGCTATTTCTCAAGAAAAAGAAACCCTAAAACGCCTACCTAATGAAGCTTCAATTTACAGTGCAGAAACCACAGCCAGTGATCTAGCTATGAATATCATAGCAAATCATAAAGCTTCCAAATTTATCATATACACAGACTCCAAATCAGTCTTGCTAGCATTACAGAACTGAGATACATCAACCCCCTTGATTACAAAGCTCCTAAACAAACTAAACACCCTCTCTAAAAATAACATCATATTCACCAGGATACCAAGTCACATTGGCATCCAAAGAAATGAAAAAGCAGACAAAGCTGCAAAAAAAGCTCTTCAAATTGATATGTGCAAATCAAAAATCCCATATACAGATCTAAAACCAACCATAAAGAAATTTATATCAGACAAATGGCAGAAATCATGGGACAATCGGACCCAAAACAAACTCCATGAAATACAAGAAGCTATTGGAGAGTGGCCAACAGGCTACAGAAGTATCAGAAGAGAAGAAGTAATACTTGCCAGATTGCGTATTGGGCACACCCACATTACTCATTCACACCTGTTAAAAGGGGAGGATGCCCCAGTGTGCCCATCATGCAAAGTACAACTCACCACCAAACATATCCTTCTAAATTGTAACAACCTTAAACATATCCGCACTAAGTACCATCAAGCAAGAAACCTGAGGGACATCTTTAAGAATACAAACCCTGAAAACATTTTTAATTTTCTAAAAAAAAAAAAGTAACTTTTTCAGTAAGATATAACCAAACATCTCTATTGAACCACTACTTTAATGACTGAAATTCAAAATAACCTTTTTGGCATTAAATGACCCACAGGGGTTGATATGCTGTTAAACAAAACTCAAACTCAAACATCACGTAAACTACTCTTGCTATTCTTCTATGTATCATCAATTTTTGCTTATCCCAGCATTCCCATTGCACACTCTGTCCATCTAAAGGAGTCCTATGATAATATGGAGCTTCTTTTAGAAGCTATTAAGTACAGCGAGTACCAATGGATTCTCTGTGGGGACCTCAAGGTCATTGGTCTTCTTATTGGTATGCAAGCAGGCTTCACAAAGTACTGTTGTTTTCTCTGTCTCTGGGATAGTCGAGCTGTATCCCAGCATTACAAGCAGAAAGACTGGGGGTGTAGAAGCACTTTTGTTCCTGGCGAACACAGCCTCAAGGAGAATCCTCTGGTGGACTTGAATAAGGTGCTTCTTCCTCCTCTTCACATCAAGCTTGGTTTGATGAAGAATTTTGTGAAGGCATTGCACAAAAATGGTACTGCTTTCCAACACTTGTCTACTGTGTTCCCAGGTCTTAGTGCTGCTAAGCTCAAAGAGGGCATCTTTGTCGGACCTCAGATCCGAGAAGTGCTGAAGGATACTGATTTTGAGGAGCTTCTTAACTTAAAGGAACTGAGAGCATGGGAAGCATTCAAGTCAGTCTGTAGTGGCTTCCTTGGTAACACACGCGTACCAGATTACCAAGTCTGTATTGAGAAGTTGCTAAAGTCTTACGAGGATATGGGGTGCCAAATGTCACTCAAGATTCATTTTCTCCATTCCCACCTCAACTTCTTCCTGCCTAACCTTGGAGCAGTGAGTGATGAGCATGGAGAAAGATTCCACCAAGACATTACGAAGATGGAGAGCAACTATCAAGACAAATGGAACCCCGGCATGATGGGAGACTTCTGCTGGATGCTCTTGCGTGACATCCCGGAGGCAAAGTACACCAGATCTTCTAAGAAAACACACTTTTGACTGTGGTACTATGAATTGTGTAATTGTGTCATCCAGGTATATTGATTCAATCAGTGTTCTTTATCTATCCTGTTTTATCTGTTATAAGCTGCTGCAACTCATGAAATATGCACATATATTCTCTGTTTATACTAAAATGAGACTATTTAAAAGCCAGAAAACTAGAGGTGATAGAGCAAAACTATTTATAAATTTGAATTCAGCACACCCAAATTAACAAAAAACACCTATCCCCATTCTTGCCTCAGACTAAAAATTTAATTTTTGTAAACCAGTGTTATTATTATTATAGTTGTTAAGTTTGTACAAAGCAGTTTTTTTTCTTTCACTTGATTTCAGAATGATATTTCTCTTAAATTACTTTTTCAAACTGATGAATATGTCGATGGTGATGAGCAGATCAGAAAACATTTTTTACTTAGACATAAAATAGGATATTACTTAGATCACATAACCTTGTTTGCTATTATGGCATTGTTTACTACAAAGTTAGAAATAATTTGGCATTGTAAGACTCCCTAAATAATTGCCCTGGATATGACACTAGACAATCTGATGGTGAGGTTCCAGTAATGCTGGCGTTTTGGGGAGTGTGGAGTGCCCCTTCATTGTCATCATTCCCAGATCCACTCTGGCTCAGAGTGGTAGCACCTGATAGGGTCCTATCTATGGGTCAAATAAAACTAAACTGCATACTTATGCTAAACTAAATTGTTTGAAATGGAACTGTTTTGACATTTAAACTGCATACTTATGCTTAATTGAATTGTTTGAAATAGAACTGTTTTTGACATTTAAACTGTACTTATGCTAAGCTGAATTCTTTGAAGTAGAACTATTTTGACATTTAACTGTGTATGGACAAAACCTATACTGATACTAAACTGAATTGTTTGATTTAGAACTGTTTGACTATACTGAATAGCTTGAAATAGAAAAGTTTTTGATAATTAAACTGTGTACCCATGCTAAACTGAATCGTTTGAAATAGAACTGATTATTTGTATAAAATGGATTTGGCATTAAATAACCTCCAAAGGTGGATATGCCATAAAACCCTAACAGATAACTAACCAACTTGCAGGCTAACATCCAGATGACAGGAATAATGACTCACAACATACTGCTAATGATAGAATTAGGGAGACAAGCAATCTTATTCACCGAAGGGTAGGGTCCTGAAGAACCTGATCTGTAGTTGCCCCTGTGCAGGAAGAGGAGGGAAAGATGATTCCAATATTGCCCCCTTTTGTACGACAAGTCTTGCTGCATGCACCCACCTTCTGTCAAATATTTTGCAGTCCAAGTGTTTTTCTCGCATCTAATTTTGGTCCTAAGCTGATGCCTAAAGAACAAAATCAGATCACGATGAGAATACTTTGCAGTCATACAATCCCTTCTTTCGCATCATCCAAATCACCATTTTAGTTACAACTAAGATCGCAAGAAACACCACACACTTCTCCCCTTGAAACTGAGGCAAAAAGTTGTCTACTTCATAACCAATGTCGAGCAGCATGAGCTGCTTGGGTTAGAAGCAAGCCGTCCACTCTCTGACGTGATCCCAAAACAAATGAACTCACTCACAGTAATAGAAGGTATGGTTAGCCATTTCTTCTAGGCCACTACCGCAGAAAGGATAATCAGGCATGTCTGCAGGCCCGCTTTGTAATTCAAGCCAAAAAGGGGCAATGCATTCTGTGCAAGCCACCTAGCGAGCAAGACTCAGAGTTGTTCAAAATGCCCGAAACTGGCACCCAATTCCAGTGTGAGTGAACTTCCTCCATCAACCAGCCAAGCCAATCCATGAGAAGATCCAAACCAAAGCCACCTTACGGCATTCGCAGACAAATGGTGTTTCACCCCTTGGCTTACGTTGGCCTTCAGCTTTGGGGTCTGACTTAAAGTGAGGAAAAGTATCACTTGCCTTTTACCGTGTCCTTCTTCAAGGATTGGTCCTAGTAAGCCAGTCTTTCAACAAACCACTGGTTCTCCAGATCAGGCGTACCTAGACCCCCATTATGCAGACGTTGACAACAGACTTGTCTATGGATCATTAGCCTTCGGCCTCCCCAAAGTAGTTTGGAGAGGGATTGTTGAAGCGCCAGGCGGAGGAAGCACAGACAAACTGTAAAGAATAAAGGGGAAGATATACACAGCGCACACCTCTACCCTGCCCTTTAAGGACAAGTGCCTTCAAAGCCAGGTACCCAGCTGGGCGTCTACCATGGTCTGTACTTCTGACTAATTTTGCTCCAGTTGGAGGCCAGGCCCAAACCATACCCTAAGGATGCAGACAGGTCTGTCACTCCAGCATAAAGGCCCCGGCAGAGGAATGCCATCTCTCCAGCAACCAAGCCACAAACCTTCACTCTTATCAAAGTTGATCTTGGCCCCTGCTTTCTGCTCATACCTTACAACCATCTTCTTCACAGCCTTTATGTCCAAACGGGGGGTCACAAAGACAGTGATATCATCAGCATACATGGATACCATTACTGAAAAAGGGCCAGCAAAAAAAATACTGTGCAGGGCCGGACTTGCTTTCTCATTGCTTAGCCTATGAAGTAGGGGCTCCAAATTGAGGACAGAGAGAAGAGGAGAGAGGGGGCAAACCTGCCTGACCAATCATTGGATCGCAAAAGTCTCTGAGCACTTCACCTGCACCACTGCCTGCAGGTTGTGGTACATCATACTAATCCATTTGTGGAACTCTGGTTTGAATCTGGCAGTTTCTAAAACAGTTGCCAAAACTGATGGTCAAACCAATCAAAGGCCTTGGATTGACGCAAATTGACCAGCACAACTTCAGTGCCATCTTTTAACCCCTCTAGGACCTCATACACCAAGTGCAAGTTGTCTTGGATTGATCTTCCCTTCCCAGCATAATTCTGCTCAGGTCTGATCAAATCACTAATTACAAGCTGCAAACAGTTTGCTAAGACCCAGGCCAAAATCTTTAACCCTGTGTTAAGCAGTGATGGGCCTATAGTCGTCCAAGTCCTCCCAAACATGCCTGTTACCTTTCTTCAGCAATGTGATCACACCCTTGGTAACACTACTAGGGATGGCTCCCTGGGCGAACCAATGGTTGAACACATCCATCAGAATAGGCACAAACATGTGCAGCAGCCTCAAGTACACTTTGTAAGATAAACCATCTAGACCTGGTGATTTGTTGAGGCCAACCTGCTTCAATGCATCATAGATTTTGCATTGAGTGACCAAATTCTTGCAGCTAGTTGCTTCAGCCTCCTATTGGCAGGGAAGTCAGCTAAGTAGTTGCAAAACTCCTGAACTGGGAAGTCAGGACAGCAAGCAAAGCAATCACAGAAGTGTGCCCGAAAGGCCTCACACATCTCACGATTTGAGCAATGCATGTGCTCGTCTGGAGACTTGACCAATTCAATATGCTGAAAGGGGACATTCGTACTTCTACCTCTCACGCAAGCATGTTGTGTTTCACTGATTCATTGGGAACTCTTTTTAACCTAGATCTAACTATGTATCCCTTGTCATGCTCACTAGCTTCACACTCAAGGTCTCATCTAGCTCAATCTACGACTAAGAAATTCCCCGCTTCCATCACCCAGGAAAAATATCTTCTAAAGATTTTGCCACCTTTGTCTTATCTAAGTTGAGCTGGCAACCATATTTGGTGGCAAAATCTCTAATCCTATCTTTAAGAGATCCCCACCACTTATTCCCGGTAACCACCCCCATCAATACCCACTGAATGAGGGATTCCAGCTGGTCCCGGAAATCCCATTTCTCCAGTAAGGAGGTATTGAACTTCGAGTAGCTGACTAGACTAAGCCTATTCACTAACTGCAGACTGACCCTAACAAGCCTATGGTCAGTCCACGCTACATAGTTGAACGTGGGACACATAACAAAATCAGTGTTAGCTCTTCTAACACTCTGTTCAGATAGGATCAAGCATGGACAGAGGGTAAACTATATCGACATGTCAACATCTCCCAGAGAGGGAGATGTGGACACCGACAGCATGTCTTAGTTATGACTCGGCTATCTCTCAACACACCTCCGACATCTAAAGGGTACTCGGCTTTAGGGCTCTGTAAAAAGATGGGTGAACATAAACAGGGACCCTCCCTAAACAGAATGACATGGCTTTCTTGAGTGAGGGGTGTTCCATTTCCACCAACCTTATGTCTGCCCAACTGGCCTTATCCAGGAGTTTCCACACACCTTTTGTGCGGCTCCCAGTCAAGCGAACAAAGATGGTCACCATAGGTGCACCCCTGAACAAATATGGATTGGAAATACTTTTATTTTTGATTTGTTTAAAATTAAGGAGTTGGAAATCCACTGGAAATTCCTCGGCTTCCACAGAACACAGGGCCACCCCTAAAAGTTCTTGACTGTCTTCTGCAGATGCTGATTTTGCCCTTTGGAAGGCTGGGGATGTAATTGTTCTTGTGGATGATCCAGGTTGTCGGTGGGGAGTCTATTTAAAGACCTGGACCTAGAGAACAGCCTGGGAGGAGAGAGAGGAGAGTTGGGAAGAAGGGAATTTCATACCGAGGGGACTGTTAGGGGGTTTGAAGAGGGGTTTGTTGGGGTTGTTTTGTGGTGATTTTCCAGGTGGGGTTGGTTGAGGTGCCGGTTGTTGTGAAGATTGTGCTGGGAGGCTGCTGTGAAGATTGTGCTGGGTGGGGCGCAGTGGCATGACTTTGGGTGATACCTTTTCAGTTTCCTTTTCTGTAAGGATGTTCGGCTGGGTGCAGAGTTTTTTTGCTTTGGTTTCTTCACTGTCTCTCTACCTAGAGGTCTCTATTTGTAGGCAGCAAGAATGTCCCCATTCAGTTGCACCAGGATGCTACACACAGTCACTTTGATTCACCTGGTACCCCTGTATTCAGGCTGAAGCTGGAAGTGTTTTGTGGAGACATTGCACCAGGCCAGGTTTACAGCCAGCTCCTCTGAGGGTAGCAGGACATCCCAAGTAGCAAAACTTCACCAGCAGAAATATGGGCATGGGATGCCTGTGGATTTTAAAAGCTCCTTGAAGGTTTCTCTTCTTATTCCTGCCGATTTCCTGGCCCTTAAATCTGTGATGATGTAGGACAGAGTTTTTGGTTCAACTTTAGCTACCAATACTGGAAAGGGAAGTATCTCCGTTCCTTTAAAGTTGGGAGCATACTTCTCGACTGTCCTTTTTAATTTGTTCTAGTGTTTTCTTTTTAACAGACTAGGAGGCTGGCATTGCTGGTCCAGCTGGTGTTCTTTGTCCTAGGGAAATGGAACTGGCCAGGAGCAAGGATTCCTCGTTCATGTGAGACGCCAGTAGCTAAGGCCATGTGGAGGGTCGAGTTATTGGCTCTTCCGGCTTCTTGGGGAGGGCTTCCGGGACATTTCCGAATATATCTTTCTGGCTGTTTATGGAGTCTTCCTCCATGGTTTCTTGAGGCAACTTAGGAGGAAGAATGATGGATTGCTGTAGGTGGCTGTTGTTTTTGTAGGAGGTGAATGAAAAAATGGATATAGAGAAATGTGAAGAAAACAATGGCAAGACTGTGAAAAAAAAATGGAATAAAAATATGAAAAAGTTTGTTCAGTTGAGTGCCTAGGTCACTCTCGAACTTGCTAATAAAAAAATAACATGAAAAACAAGTTTTGACAATGGAAAATTTTTCCATAAATCTCACCAATCAGTTTTTAATTAGCAAACTCAAAATTATTATTATTATTTAAGCAAAAATTAAGTCTGTTTGTATTTTCATGTATATTCCCATTGTCCTTACAATATCAATGTTTATTTTGCCTTATTTTTTCTTTTTTAGATAACATGGATTATCTGTGTAAGTAGATTTTATAAAGTCCTTTCATAGGAATTAAATGCCAAGATACAATCTAGGACCTTCATGAGCTTTTTTGATCTAAAAGTGACTCAAGTTTAATGTAGATTTAATTCAAATCATGTAATACTAATATAATTAGATATTTTATTGATATTATTAAAGCAAATAAATAACCATTATGGCTGAGTGGCAGAAATTAGATAAGAAAAGAAAAAAGAATTGGCTAATTTGGACAAGACTTATTGTCTCATTTTTATGTCAGATATAATAAAGCATTGTCACAAAAGGCATGCTCCCTAGAAATCTTGTCATCATAAGTTTAATTTTTTTATCAATGTTGCTTAAGAAATTGTTATCTATTATAAATTTGTGTTATGTAAATTTATGTGTGTCCCCCACTTTCAATCATCTGTTATAAATTTGTGTGTATCTCCCATAAGTTTTGACTTATGCTTAAAAAAAATTACTTTTTTTTGTAATTCTTTATCAGATAATTCAGGACCTGCCGCTCTGCCTTTACCAAGTAGTAAGTATAAAAATATCATCTTAAAATGAATCTATTAACCGTATATCATAAAATTATACAAGCATTAGTGATTATTTTATGCATTATTCAAGTTGACAATATTATTTCCATCCATCACACACAAGACAGCGTGTCTGTTTTGTCTAACTTGGATAGTATTTGTGATGGGAGGTAGGTGGCCGTATAGTTGGTGCTTTGTGAGGTGTTGCCTCCAGGACTTGTTCAATATTGCTTGCAGCATTCTTGTGTAATTACCATCTAGCTTCTTCTTCAGCCATTTTGTTAGCGTCCAAGTAGTGCATCCATACAGCAGTATCGACACAACCGCTGCCTGGAAGAAACTGCGTTTTCAGTTGATGAGACACTGCTTCCTAGGTCGGTGAATTTGTTTACCATTTTCAGAGAGGTTCCCTCTAGTGTGGAAATGTCGCCTGTTTGTATTTTAATCTATCAAAATTATATGTTTTGAGGCTATTGAAAATGGCTGCAAATCAGAGCTTTTGCTGACCAAGAAGTGAAAGCTATGTGAAATTTTCAGAAAAATGTGTGATGTGTATGGAGAAGTATGTTATGGCAATGTTGAGTAAAATATGGGGATTTAGACTGCAAAATATGTTGGTTAAGTTGGAAACTGAAGAAAGTATCAGGAAAAACATGAATACAACTTGGAAGTTGTAAAGTATTATATTACAGTTGCAAACAAATTGTTCTGTTTGCAGCTATATAATATTATAGATGAGTAAATATATAATAGTCCACTTAAGTGAAGTCCTTGTGTCATAGTCATATTTGTCAAAGTTTAATATACTTCACAAGGTTCTCTTGTTCACTGCTGGAATTGTAATTGAAAAAATTTTAATGGTCATTTGTTCCAGAGTTGGCTCGTAAAAGAGATCTAGACATGCTTTTGAAATCTGCTGCCAATGTATGCAAGCCAGTGATTGGTTTGTTTGAAAGGTGTACCGACCAATTATATGTATCATACATGTCCTTTAGAGAGTGGGGTCGACCAAAAGAGATAACCCACTTACCTTAGGTTTATATATATATTTTTATAATGTTTTAGCCAAAAGAATGTTCAACGATGGACCAAACATGGGTTTGGCACTAAAAGCCTGAATCAAAAAGACAATCTGTGAAGAAGAAATACAGTGACTCTCCAGTAAAGAAAATGTTCTGGGTGCAGCAGTCAGTAAAGGTCATGTTAACAGTCTTCTGGGACATGATTGGACCCATCCCTATTGACTTTCTAGAAAAAGGTGCAAGAGTACTTCCTATTGCCTACTCCTTTGGCAAAATTCACTTTTTTCATTGAATGACCCTTACATATATATGAAAATTTAATTAAGAGATATAACTGAAAAAATGAAAAATCAAATTGTTGGACATAAAAATTTATTTATATTGTGTTTTTTTTTTTTACAGCATCATCTGATGCTAAAATTTTCTTTACAAAATAATGATGGAGTTATAAAGTTAAACATTATAAAAACTGACCGGAAACATGAGTTGTTGAAGAGTTTTCAAAATTTTAAATTTTAAAAAGATCTGCTTTATTACAATAAATTATAACTAAGAAAATTACTTTAAAATCTTTATTTATATGATAAAGTATGATTAAATATAACTTGAAGAGTGTTTATAATAAGTTAATTTTTTTTTAATGTAATTCTTTTAAAAATTCCGAAATTAATTTTTTTAATATATAGTAAGGCAGATTGAATTTAAAGTACAGTGTTTTACAATTTTTGAAACCAAATGATTAGGTACAAATAAAGGACCCCAAATAATAGAACTATGGAAATTAGATTTATTGAAAGGTAAAAGGATAACATTTTAGAATTGGCAACTATTTAATCTCAAACAAGAGCCAAAATTGTCAAGAAGAGCCCAAGAGTAGATGCCCCAGATGTCTGCCATTTGGTTGAAAGCACTGTTGTGCAAAATTGTTGATATTGTGTGCACACACCTCCTGGGTGATTACTTGAATTTTCTCAGTGATAACTGAATTCAATGTGGTAATGGTGTAAGGGTTGTTGTAGTAGATTTCGTCATTGAGGAAACTCCAGAAGAAACCTGGGCATTCAAATCGGGCAAGTGAGGTACCCATTCCACTTAATCTTTGCAGCTGATGAGATACTCCTCAAACTTTCCATAGAGTCTTTCCATGATAACATAGGCAGTATGAGGCGGAACAGTGCTCCTTCTCATCAAGGTTCTCACCTTCCTCAGGCTCTCCCCAGAACTGCTCAAGCACTGGAATTCAATGTTCTTTTGTCATTGTCACTGTGTTACTCCAATTGTCTTCAAAGAAAAATGGTCCAATGGTGAGGAACTTGTTGCCCTACAATCTTTACAAGTGCCATGAACTTCGACATTTTTGACCAGCTTGAAATCTGATTCCTGTTTAGGAATGTATTAAATTCAACTACCTTCTGTATCTTAGTTGAACAATCTTGAAAGACTAAATTTCATATTAAGTCTACATACAAAAAGATCTGTTCCATCATCCAAGTCGCAATCTTTCTATATTTGGTTAAAGATATCAAAATGGTAACTATTTTCCAACAACAATCGGTAAAAAGAATGTAATGAGCAAGATGACTTACCTCCTGCAAAATGCATCTATTTGGCAGGTCAAGTTTCTTCAAGAGATTGTGGCCGCCATTAAAAGGCGAATTTATAAGTTGTGACACTGTGAAGGATGCCCATCTCAAGCAAATGATAGCTGAACTGCTGGTCAGAGTGTGCCAAGATGATCCAGCCTGGAAAGATGGTGTATGGCTGGAGAAGAAATAAATTGGTGTGGTTTTGGAGAACCATGGAACTATACTGAAAGATGCAGGCTGGCTTTGACCAATAAATGACACGCAACACTTAAACCTGGCAGAATTGGATGACACAATGAAAGGTATCAATTTGGCATTTCAGTGGAAGGCCAAGGTGGTGCACCTGTACACTGACTCAATATGTGTATATCAATGGCTGATGAACACCCTGACAGGTAAAACCTGAGTGAGGATGAAAGCCACGAGCGAGATGCTGGTGCGCAGGAGATTGGCAAACTTACAGCAGCTAATTGAGGAATACAGTCAAACTGACCCTGACAGAGAAAAATACGGCTGATAGATTAACCAGAGTGCCAAAGAAATGGCTTGACATGTAGAAGCAGGGATCGGAGCCACCGACATGTGCTGCCCTGACAAACTGATTATGTAATCATGAGATCAAGAGCAAGTGTAATGAATGAGTTGACTTACCTCCTGCAAAACGCATCTGTTTGGTGTGTCAAGTTTCTTTTAGAGCTCGCGGCTGCCATTATAAATTGTGGTCTTGTTTTCTCTCATTCATCGCATGAACATGGCAGCGCCTATGCAAATTTGTGCCCACTTTAATTGCATATAAAGCAGCTAATTTCGTCATTTGGGGAGGGTGCGCTTTAAAGCAAAGGAAGTTATTGTCTCTGCAGCGACGTGTGTGTGAAGGAGAAAGGAGTTTGTGCAAAACTAATTCAACCTCATAACTCGGAAAGGGAGTTTATTTTCTAACAAAATGGCTGTCTGTCTGGATCAACTGCCTGGCAACCAAGGATTAACTTTGTCTCTTAATGATCTAACAGAGGCAGCCTTGAAAGTGAATACTGGGATCAATTTCACATTTCTATTTCCACCTACTCTTGGTAACATATTACAGAGCAAGAGAATAAAATCAACCGTGAAAGACCCACTGCTTTGTTTCAACAATTGTGAAACATCTTATAAATTGCATGAACAGGATAGAGTAACTCCCAACAAAATTTGGACTTGCATCTTTTATCCTAGAAATTCACCTTTCATAAACAATACCTTAACCAATTTAGCCATAATAGTCTCTTATGATGGGAGAAAAATCTAGTCATATTGTAATAATTGTAAAGTATTTAAGAGATGAAGAAAATCTGATTAAAAAAAGTTAATAAATATTTCATCACAAGCATCAGTCTATTTCTTTACTTTGAATTTGAGGGTATTTTAAAATTTATTTTGTGTCATCATATTTTATTTCTTTTTATTTCTCTTACAGATGCAGTAAGCCTTGGTGGTAAGTACTTTTTCTCTCTCTGATGAAATAAAATTGGAAATCTTTTGAACAGCACCCTACAAAACATCATCTGCACGGCCATTTACCTCCTATCTCACAAAACTTAGATTCATCTGCTCTGTGTTGATACTGGATACCATCTAGAGGCCTTGATGATGATGATGAGTTTGGGATGAATGTTGAGACTTTCATTGACTGTTTTAATCTTGTCATTGCTGAAGTTTAATGTAGATTGAATTCAAATCAAGTAATTTTACTTCCATGTTTGGACTTCACCATCTTATTTGCTGTATTTGTAGTGACACTCAAGAGTATAGGGTGGAAATGTCTTAAATTAAGAAGTAAATTATATCTGTATTCACCAGCCCATTGGCCTATTGAGTAGAGTGTTTGCCAATGGCCCAGAAGATGAGGGTTCAATCCCAGGTCGAGTCATAGAAAAAAAATGGTACTTGATATCTCCTTGCTTAACACTCAGCATTATAAGGTACATATCAAGGGTAAAGTGGAGCAATCCAAGGAAATAAGTAGCACCCTTCCCTACACCTCTGTAGTTATTGGAAAGGGAACCTTTGGGTCACCCTCGACTAAGATCGCCAATTTCTGAGACGAAGCTTGATGATTTTTATCAGGATCGAACCTGCAACCTCCAGATGATTGTCTCCTTAGAAGTTTAGGTAACCAACACCTATAACCATTACACTATGTGTCCTGCTGGACAATTCAGAGTGAATTTTTGGGACTTTAAACTTAATGTTCTTATTTGACTAGAATTACTACCATTATGTATGATTTTTTTACCTGTGCTCATCTTCAGATTTTTTTTTTTTCATCTAGCCTTCTTAATTATTGGTTGCCATATCAATGTTCAGCCCTATCAATTATTTTAACTTTATCCCATAAGGGCAGATGGTTTCCCTTTTCCTTCCATATATGGTCTGTCATACCCAACTTTTCAATCTCACCTAGTACTACTGCCTTCCGATGTTCTTCTAGCCTTACTTTTAGTGAAAGACCTGTCTCACTTTTGTATATTTTACCACAACTGCAAGGGATGGAGTAAGCACAGTTCTTGGTCATGTTGAATTCCATTGGTGGCTTAACCCAGAAGAGATATCTCTGGAGAGTTGAACCACTTGACATAGAGCAGACATACCGTGGTGAGTTTACTGTGCCATCACCATATTTATAATGGATCGCATAATTATCAGAGCCACATTTAGCCCGAATCCCAAATGAGTTCGGCAATAACTTTGCCTCTTTATCTTGACTGTTTGAAAGGGCCACAACGACTTTTCAACGTGGACCTACAAATAGACCTGGCACAAATCCAGCATAGTGATATTAGATCCTGTCTCCACTCTCTTACTTTTTGCACACAAACGTCCGCATTAGCTGTGTGTGCATCAACGTATTTATTGAGCTCCAGATAATCCATGACCGGATGGACTTTTTGTTTATTTGCTTGCAACATGGCCATTAACGAAATCGGGCCCTTGGAGGGCCCACATTCTTCTTCTGGGTTTGAAATTATCCAGCCATTATCAATCGAAGTTTGGAGCGCATTATCAAACTCTGCCCTAAGTTGCTTTGGTACTAAGTACTCAGTGGCCTTATTTTCTAGCTCGGGTGGCATTTGGTTCTCAGACCATTTCCATAACACAACCCAGATCTTTTTGTTCTGGTCAAATTCTCCTTGAAAGTCAGGTTTGTTGATAGTAATGGCTGAGCACAATGGTCTGTCAAGTTGTGGAAAACTCACCATCCCATCCCTGGTCATGTATACTCCTCCCATCTTCTTGATGATATCAAAACCAAGCAGCAGGTCAAACCCCAACAACTTTCCATCTGCAACCAGAACCTCAACATCGATAGGACACCCACTGCCTATGTCAAGCTGAACACGCCCAATGCCACAGCACCTTAGGGCTCCTTCACCAACAGTAAATACGTCCACCTTCTTCTTCTCCCAAGAATGACAAAGCGCTCTAGTTACGAGTGACCATGAACAGCCCGTGTTTGTAAGGCCAATCTTCGAAATCCATTAATATGCATGATGACTGCAGGTAGCGCCTCTTTCACATGGGGTTCGGAGAGCAAATTGGCGCTAATGCCTATTCTCTTAGCTCATTTCCCGAGCAGTTGCAGGACATATGACCTAATACTTTACACTTGTAGCAACATATCTGGGGCGCCTGCTTTCCAGTGCCTGGTCTTTTATAATCTTTCGCAAAGTGATTGGGACTGCTGTAGCGATGACATGTTATAAAATCATACAAGTCCCCACTGTCAGGTGACTTAGTCTCATCCCATGTTGCTTGAACGACTGCAACAGCCAATCCCACCTCAATTGTATTATCTTTCATGCTAGCTCATGTTCAAGCCAATAGCTGGTCGATCAATAGTCCATCCATGCGGGTTGAGGCACAAAGAAGACTTTTCACTCGGTCTGGCAACCCTCACACAAATACGCATGCCAGGCCTTGGTCACTTATTCCCTCGAACAACACTGAAAGCCTCCGCAACTCTGCCAGGTAAACATCAACCGACTCCCCATGGTGGAGCCGTCGATTGACAAATTGATCAAATGCCATGAATCCATCTACAGCAAAAGCTGTACATAGTGCAGCCTTTATCCAGTCAAAATCCCTCTTATCTTCTTCCTTGAGCTGCTGGAAAATAGTAAAAGCACCATCCATCAGCCTTAAGGGGATTATAAATTCCATATGTTTCACCTGGCACATCTTACAGACCAGCTCAGCCTTTTCCATCCATTCGACCACTGATAGTCCAGATGCAGAACCGTCGAACTCAGGGATTAGTTTGAGGTCAAATTTTCCCTCAGTCATTACGCCAAAATAGCTTGTAGTAATCAGGGGTCACTTAACAGTCAGAAAGCTTGATCTAGGACACTTTTCGTGTATCACCGTCTAGCACAAACTTCTCTAGCTTAGAAATGTCTCCTGAATTGTCTCTTCCAATCAGCTGGATATATCGTCTCTTGCCAACCACAATGCTTGAGTTTGCATCGAAGACCTTTGTACATGTCTCGTCAGTCTCGTGAGAATCCAAGATCTTGAGTTCTTAAAACACTTTAGAGCAACCATTTTCGCTTTTGCATGCTAGGCACACACGAGCACGTTTTTCCAGGGATAAGTCCATTGCTCTTTTGAAGGAGCACGCAGACCAAAAGGCCAACCCCCACTCAGCATCATGTGATCAAGAGATCAGATGGCAGTATAGCAGCCATCATGCTAACCCCCAATGAAAAAAGATCAGAGTTACACCATGCATCGTCTGTCAGAGACCCAGAATTGAACAAGGAACGGATGACTTATGGGAAGAGAGCATCCATTCTTTTTCCCCCCCTCATTCAGTTAGGCCTTTTGATTGGTTCTGATTGATTATGTTGCTAAATGCCTGGATGCATAGGTTTTGGCATCGATAAATGGACATACCAGTGACCGAGTAGGCAGGGAACTTTGTCAGATCTCAGTGGAGGCAGTTTGTCCAACTAGCGAGACAGACAGATAGACAGATGAGGCAAAGAAAAGAAAGAAAGAGGAGAAAAAACAGGAAAACATTAGAACTGGTTTGAAAAGTAATTAACAAAATTAATTTTCAAACCAGTTCTAATGTACTTAAATGTCTTTAGCTACTGACACTATTTATAGAACAATTTTAAAAGTAAACGCTACACACTGCAATGGCCCAGATGCTCTTCTTCTTAGAAAGTAGTAATGTACATACAAAAGTTACATCACTTTTGTAATACATACTCCCCTGATGATGGCCAAAAGTCAGACAGAAAGTACTTGGGAAATAAACAATTATGGAAAATATATCAATCAATTCCTGCCGAATACTATAAAATCAATACGGCAATATGAAAGGATCAACAATAAAATATGTTGACAGAAAATGTCTATTATATTCAACAAAATATATATATATATATATATATATATATATAACAACTGTGTATGGTCATCATTATTTCACTTGGTGGGTTTGTGGGAGACCAAATGCATTATAATTTGGAGAGTACTCAATATCTGTGATAGAGCTATTATTTGATACGATAGTAAATAAATATATATTAGTTTTTATATATATTTAATAGCATCAGTGCTTATCTGTGATCACTGGTTTCATGCCGTCTTTATACAACACTCATTAGGCAGAAAATTGCTTAAGAATTAACCTTGTGTCACATCCTGCATGGAGCACTGGGGTGAGGTAAATATGTATAACTCTTTAGTGAAATTCAATGAATTTGTACATAGTGGGAGCAAAAGGCCGAATGAATCACTGGCTGCCATTAGTCAGATGGCTGATGATGGTTGTATAAAGACAGCATGAAACCAATGGTCACAGATAAACATCCATGCTATTAAATATATATAAAAATTGATATATATTTATTCATTATTATATAATATATTCATCCAACTTCTCCCTACAAGATGTAATTTAAGAATTATCTTTGAAATGTTTGGGGTGAGAAGGTCTGTTATAGAGATCGTCGTGTATATTTGTGAATTTTGTGTGTAATGTTGTTTGTAGTTATCTGTTCTTGTCTAAAAATGTAATTAAATGTGTGGACTTTTTGTGATCAAATCAGGTTGTGCATCATATTTAAGATAATTTGGATTTTATCAAGTTTTGTCTCTTTGCCTGTGTATATGTCTTCAGTTTATTTGTATAAAAGAGGCTTCCAAATGAAGTGGCTGCAACGGTGCCCATGGCACACTATTTTGTTAGTATAAAGTGTTGACTGTTAAAGTTGAGATTATTCAATATTAGTAACCATATTTACCAACCCCTCCACTCGGGCAGGATATGACACAAGGTCAATTTTTAAGCGGAATTTAATAGGTTTAAATTCAGAGTTTTCCTTCTCCTAGACTAGTTGCCTCACCAAGGCTGAAGAACCTAGTCTGCCCTACTATTTACCCATAGCTGGAGGGAGAATAATTGGATTCATATCTTTCCCAAGGGTATTAGTGCTATGTGAAATGCAATCAGTCTCGGCCTGGATTCAATATTAGTAACTTGGCCATTGGCCTAATGAGTAAAGTTTTTACCAATGGTCCAGGAGACTGAGGTTCTATTCCAGGTCGAGTCATACCAAAGACTCTAAAAATGGTACTTGATGTCACCTTGCTTAATACTCAGCTATGATGCAAAGTTAATTAGTCCAGTTCACTCATTCTGATCTCTTTATTTAAACTGAATTCTTTGAGGTTTTTATTGATCAAATATTCATCTTTTAAAAGCAGGCATTTTATAGCAAACTTCTTTAAGAAGGAATTAAAAACATTTCTTTTTCTTCTGCTACTATTTTACTCCCTGGAAGTGGTTCCTATCAGTGTTAACTGGTGGTCTTTCACTAGAGTCTGAGTGACAGCAAGTCTCCAGGACTCTTCTCAGTATTCTAGACAATATCAGCAATGCTGTAGCTGGGATGGTCTCAATTCTTCCTCTGATTTCCACTTCCTGTTCCCATTTCCAAGCCTTTAGCGACCATTCCAAGTGCACCAACTACAATTGATATCACTTTCACCATTGTGTTCTATAGTTTTTTCATTTCTCTTGCTCCGTCCAAATATTTTTCTATCTTTTCTTTTTCTTTCACTCTGCGGTTTGCCAGAACAGCAAAATCTGCTTGATAGCAAACTCACTTTTTTCTTCATTATTATTATTTATTATTATTATTATTTCTATGGTTTCATCAGATATTTTTTTTTACTTATTTCAGCAAAAGAAATCCCCGACAAAGCTGAGCATAAGTTATCAAATATTCATCTTTTAAAAACATCCATTTTATAACAAATGTCTTCTTAAAGGGATTAAAAAGACTTTTTATTATTTCATTCTATGTAAGTTTTTCATATCAGATTTAATTGGTGGGCTTTTACTAGGGTCTGAGTGGCAATAAGTTTCCTCGGGTCACGAGGACTCTTCTAAGTATTCAAACTGATCTTAACAATGCACTTTAGTCTGTATGATCTCAATTCTTTGTTTGATTTCCAATTCCTCTAGTCTCCTCAGGTTACCAGGACTCTTCTAAGTATTCCAGCTGATCTTAATAATGCTGTGGTTCATATGGTCTTTATTCTTCCTTTGTCTTCTAATTCCTTCTGTTTCCTTTCCAAGCCTTTGGGAACCATTTTCCAATTGGTATCACTGTCACCCTCATAATTCACAGCGTTTTAACTCTCTAGCAAGATCCAAGTATTTATCTATCTTTTCACTTTTTCATTTTCACTGTAAGGTCTGCTGGAACAACAGAATCCACTTAATGACAAGTTCTTTTTTGTCAGTTGATGCAAGGTCTGGCCTTCTGGCCAGTATTGGGTGATCCATTTGTATTACAAAGTCCCAGAGAATTTTGTGAGTCTCATTTCCTAGGATGGAATCCATTTGTCAGCAGTGTCAAATTTTAATCTCTTGCACAATTACCAGTGGATCACCTTCCCATCCAGTCATGCCAAGTCTTGTACTCCTTTTGCAACGCTGCTGCATTAGCTTATGTGATTAAATGTCTCATATCTGTCTCCACATACTCTTGCTATTTTGTTTCATGTAATCAGTTGTTGCCTTGATATAATTAGTTCTTATGGCATCATTTTTTGCTGCTATTAAGAGATTCAGTTTCTCTTTTTAGTTTCCCACTTCTTAGCTATGTCCAGGTCATCTCATGTGTAACCTTTTCTGTTTTTTTAAGTATCTATACAGTTGTTTTTCTTCTAATGTTGACATTGGTCTTACTGGCTGCCTTTTTGTGTTTGTCCATTTGCTTTGGGCTGTAGAATATGCTGACAGCACATCTACAAAGATGTAAAACACCCCCAACGAGTGTCTTGGATATGCTACTAAACCATCTGATAGTCAGGCTCGAGTTCTGAAGTTTTGGAGAATGTAGAATGCCCCCTTCATTGTCATTTCTCCCAGCTCCACTCTGACACAAAGTGGTAATACCTGTTAGGTTTCTATCTGTGGGTTAAATAGAAACATCATTTACTATACTTGAAACCATTTAACTGTGTGCAAATGAATGACTGGTGTTCAATTGAATTATAAGTATTACATAGCAATACTTGAAATAATTTAAATCTGTGCAAGCAAATAAGCTCTGGTTCATTAAAAAAAAATTGGCCTACAAACTTTTCACTCAAAAATCAGACAGGATTTGGTATTAAATAACCCACAATAGTTGATATACCCTAACAAACAACCAGCCGATCAACCAACTTTTTTGTGTATTCCTTGAATCTTTGAATTGTTGCATGTTTGCATTCCTCACTCCTGGCAAGTCTTCTTTCTCCTTCTTTTCTTGACACATAGAGTCTGCCTATGTCATCTCTTGGTGTAAGCCATTGTGTATCATCATCATATTACTATTATTATTTTTATTTCTATTAGGTTTCATTGAAATTTTTTTTTAATTCATTTAAGCTAGAGAAAACTCCAAAAATGTTATACTCAAATCATGCAATTTTAATATTAATTTGAGTTTACAAATGAAAACTTATAGAATTACTATTACTAGAGATCATGTGACAACAAGTCATCTCATGGCTCCACCATTCTTTTTAATATCAATGCTGATATTAAGAAATCCATGATCTGAATAGTTTTCATTATTGTAATTCACTTTAGTCAGAACTAGTTAATACCTACAGACTCTAATACAGTGGGCCAGGGGTTATCTGCCCAAAACCATTTTTTTAGGGGTGAGTTACCTGCCCTTAGAATTTTGATTTTTTTAGTTGTTATTGTGATAAAAATAAATGAAACACCTTGTGTGTTGATAGCAGTCCTGATGTGTTGCTTCATTATTTACTTGGAAGTTATCTTGTGTCTAAATGACTAACTGCGCTTGCCAGAAAGAAAAAGGTTTATCTCCTTTTTTGTTAAGGGTTTAAGTCAACAAATTCCCAACAAAAGGTTATGGAGCCCAGAAAGCACGAGTCACATCGAGTAAATTTTTTTCCACCATCTTTAATTTGTCGTTCTCGGAAGAATTTTTTGTGTCGTTTATGATTTAAATATCTTTTATATTATTTATAATTGAACTATTCTTGAACATAGCGATGGAGACAAAACTTGTTAATCTTGTACCGCTGAATGGGACAAATTATGCCAATTGGAAGGTACAATGCAAAATTGCATGAATAAGAGATGGTGTTTGGAAGATTGTTAATGGAACAGAAATTGTTCCCGATTCTAGAATAGAAATGGGATTACATTGAAGTATTTATCGCACAAAGATTGCATATTGGCGATGATTGTACTCTCTCTAGAACCATCACTTTTGTACCTAATTGGGGATTCAGATGATCCAGGAGTAGTATGGAAGAAATTAGCTGACCAGTTTCAGAAGAAGACGTGGGCTATCCACAACCTCACAAATATTGGCCATCCATAGAATCCTTGAGGGCCTACGGGCAAAAATCCTACAAGCGACATTACTATTTGTCGACTTTACCAAGGCCTTCGATTCCATTCACGGAGGAAAGATGGAACAAATCCTACTAGCATATGGCCTACCTAAAGAAACCGTAGCAGTAATAATGATCCTTTATAGAAACACCAAAGTGAAAGTACATTACCGACGCTGACTACACCGATGACATAGCAATACTGGCAAATACACCCAACCAAGCCAAAACACTACTGCATAGTTTGGAACAAGCTGCCACAGGCATTGGCCTACATGTCAACACACACAAAATGGAATATATGTGCTATAATCAAACAGGCGACATCACCACACTAGACAGAACCCCTTTGAAACTAGTAGACAAATTCACCTACCTGCGTCTCATCAACCGGAAAGGACATCGACACACGGCTAATGAAGGCATGGACAGCTATCGATAAGCTATCGATCATATGAAAATCAGACCTGACCGTTAAAATGAAACGCAGTTTCTTCCAGGCAGCGGTCGTATTGATACTGCTATATGGATGCACTACTTGGGCGCTAACTAAACGGCTGTAGAAAAAGCTAGATGGCAGTTACACAAGAATGCTGCAAGCAATATTGAACAAGTCCTGGTGACAACACCTCTCAAGGCACCAACTATATGGCCACGTGCCTCCCATCACAAAAACTATCCAAGTCAGACGAACCAGTCATGCAGGACACTGCTGGAGAAGCAGGGACGAGCTCATAAGTGATGTACTCCTATGGATCTCCACATATGGCCAGGCAAAAGCAGGATGACTAGCTCGAACATACTTTCAGCAGCTATGTGAGGATACAGGATGTAGCCCTGAAGACCTACCAGAGGTGATGAACGATAGGGAGAAGTGGCGAGAGATGGTCAGGGATATCCGTGCCTACGGCACGACATGATGATAATAATATATTCTCTTAAATTGAAGAAAGGTGATTCTGTTCATAATCACATAAAATTGATGACAGAAACATTCACTGAGTTATCTGTTATCAGCAATTCCCTTAATGAGGAAGATAGAGTAGTACATCTCTCGGCTAGCCTTCCTGAATCTTATGATGCGTTAGTGACAGCACTTGAAGCAAGTCAAGATGTACTTAAATGGGCTTTAGTCACAGAACGACTGCTATACGAGGAAAATAAAATGAGAGAAAAACAAACTGGTGGTGCTGAGTCAAAAGCCATGACATCAAAACACTATATCAACAAAAAGGGACCAAAATGTTTTCACTGTGGTAAATTTGGACATCTGAAACATAACTGTCGTCTACTCAGAGAAGACTCTAAAGAAAGGGTAAAAAGGGACTATCCAAAGAAAAAGCTTTCTTAAGGAAGAAAATGAAAGTGGAGCCTAGTTCTAAAAACGAACATATTGTTGGATTGTTTGCTCACCATGCATTAACAACCAATAATAATGAAAAGAGCTCATGGATCATGGACTCTGGAGCGACATGTCATATGTGCCATGATATTGATAAGTTTATCAATATGAAAAAATTAGATAAAGCAGAGGATATAACCCTCTGTGATGGACACTCAGTTAAAGAATTTGGGATAGGGACTGTTGATTTAAATGTAAGAGTGTCTGACGAAAAATAACAAAGATGTAGATTATTTGAGACATTATATGTTACCAAGTTATCTTACAACTTACTTTGTGTGTCTAAGGCTACCAGATCAGGAAAATCGTTTACATTCACAGAGTCATGTTGTCATCTTCTGGATGAAAAATGGAATGTAGTAGCTACGGGTTCAAAAGTTGGTAACATGTACTCCTTGAACTGTATTGATGAACAGGGAACAACCTATGCAGCAACTATATGCTCAAGTGGTGACACAAAGGAGGAGATTTGGCATCAACGTTTTGGTCATCTTGGAATGAAGAATTTACAGAAGCTAGCAACAGATCAACTAATAAATGGAATTGACTATGATGTAACAAAGGACATAAAATTTTGTGAGCTATGTATGGATGGAAAACATCACCGTTCTTCATTTCCAAAATCTGGTGGTAGGCAAGCCAAAAAACTGCTCGAAATTGTTCACAGTGATGTTTGTGGAAGATTAGAGGCAAAATCACTCAGTGGAGCAGAATATTTTGTCATATTTATTGACAATAAATCAAGATATGTATGGATATACATCCTTAAAAACAAAAGCAAAGTTTTTAAAAAAATTCCTGGAGTGGAAATCCATGGTAGAGAAATCCAGTGGTGAAAAAGTAAAGACACTACGCTCTGATAATGGCAGTGAATACACTTCAAAAGAGTTTGAAGATTACTTAATAAAGAATAGTATTCGCCGTGAGTGCACTGTTTCTAAAACACCAGAGTAAAATGGAGTAGCTGAGAGAATGAATCGGACGTTGGTGGAAACTGTAAGAGCAATGTTGTCAAATTCAAAGCTGCCTAAGAAATTTTAGGTAGAGGCCCTATCGACAGCTTCATATGTTTGAAACCGAAGCCCAACAACTGCCGTAAAAGCAATGATACCATATGAGGTATGGAAAGGCTACAAACCAAATGTTAATCATTTAGGCATTTTTGGATGTAGTGCTTATGCTCATATACCAAAGGATGAAAGATCTAAAATGGATCCTAAAGCAAAGAAGAGCATCTTCCTTGGATATGGCATTGGTGTTAAAGGGTATAGACTCTTTGATACAGACACATCGAAAGTCTTCCATAGCAGAGATGTCATATTTAATGAAACAACATCCATAAGTGAACAGGGAACAGAAGAAGTTGAAAATCAACCTTTAGTGGAGGTTGAATGTAAAACATCAGCAGTGATGATGATGAGAATTCACAAGAGACCACAGAACCCTGAAGATCACCAAGGATTAGAAAAGCTCCAGATCAGTATGGTGAATGGTTATACATTGCTCACAGGTTGGATGACCCATTCACAGTAAAAGAAGCACTTTCCAGTCCTGAGAAAAGGGAATGGATGAAAGCAATGGAAAGTGAAATAAATTCACTAAATACTAATAAAGTATGGGATCTTTCTGAATTATCCTGTGGACGAAAAGCTATTGAAAGTAAGTGGTGTTCAAAAGAAAATATGATAGTGGTGGAAACATGAAACAGCACAAAGCTCGACTCGTAGCTCAAGGTTTTCTTCAAAAACATGGAGTTGACTACAATGAGACCTTTTGTCCAGTTGTAAGGTTCAAATCAGTTTGAACTGTTATAGCATTGGCAGCTAAACATGATCTCAAACTACACCGGTTGGACATAACCACAGCGTTTTTGAATGGTGAGTTAAATGAAGACATCTACATGAAACAGCCAGAAGGATTTCAAGTCAAAGGCATAGAGCATCTTGTCTGTAAACTGAATCGAAGCCTATATGGTTTGAAACAGTCACCAAGATGTTAGAATGAAGCACTTAACAGTCAGCTGAAGAAGATACATTTCAAACAGTTAGAAAATGATCCTTGTATCTACACACTAACTTCAGGAGAAGAGATCTTCATAGCAGCTGTTTATGTTGATGATATTATTCTGGCGAACAAGTCTTCGCCACGTATCCAAGAATTCATTAAAAGCATCTCAGAAAGTTTTGACATCAAGGATATGGGAAAACTCCATTACTTCTTGGGTGTCAAAATTGCTTATCCAGGGTCAGGAAAGATCTGGATCAGACAACCAGCATATACAGTAGAAGTCTTGAAAAGATTTCAAATGGAAAATTCCAAACCTACAGCAACACCAATTGATACTGGTGCAAAGCTAACCAAAGTCACTGAGGACAACAAGTTATTCAATCAAAATTGTATCAGTCGGCAGTCGGAAGTCTATTATATCTTTCAACAAGAACAAGACTCGATATTGCCTATGCTGTCAGTAATGTAGCCAGATTTTGTTCCAAGCCTACTATGGAATACTGGAAGTCCATTAAACACATTATGCATTATCTAAATGGTATACTGAACTATGGGTTGCTGTATGACAAGGAGAAGGGGATGGATTTCATTGGATACTCTAATGCAGACTGGGTTGGTGATTTGGATGACCGCAGGCTGCATATTTGAATTGAGTGGAGCTGCTGTTAGTTGGAGAAGCAAAAAACAATCTTGTGTGGCATTATCTACAGCTGAAGCAGAATTCATGGCATTGGCAAGTGCAGCACAAGAAGCTGTATGGATGCAATGTCTTCAAAATGTTCTCAATGAAGCCTCAGTTAAATCAACACACATATATGAGGATAACCAATCCACAATATGCATGGTGAAAAATCCACAATATCATGGACAAGCAAAACATATTGACATTAAGTTCCATTATATCCATGAACAAGTTGAAAAGAAAGCTATTCAACTTGAATATTGTGAAAGCAAGAACATGGTTACTGATATGTTGACAAAAGCACTTCTGAGCTCACAATTTGTGAAATGTTAGGTGTTAGAGAAATTATTGAACAAGTCTTATTACAAGTGAGGAGGAGTGTTGAAATTCACTTTAGTCAGTACTAGTTAATACCTACAGACTCTAATAACAATCGGGCCAGAGGTTATCTACCCAAAACCATTTTTTATAGGGGTGAGTTACCTGCCCTTAGACTTTTGTTTTTTTTTTAGTTGTTGTTGTTATAAAAATAAATGAAACACTTCATGTGTTGATAGCAGTGCTGATGTGTTGCTTCGTTATTTGATTGGAAGTCATCTCATGTCTAAATGACTAACTGCACTTGCAAGAGAGAAAAAGGTATGTCTCCCCTTTTTTAGGGTTTAAGTCAACAAATTCCCAACATTCATTTCCTGTATCTTTTTGCAAACCACTTTAACATTGTTCTATAGATTATTATCTTCATTTTTCTCATTATTATCATTGTTAATTCAATGTTTCTTAAGGCTTCTAAAATATTTGCTTTTTCATTTTCAGAATTGAATATAGATAATCCACGAAAATCAATCATTGGCAAGTATCATAACTACTATATTTTTCATTCATATATTTTTCACTGAAATAGTAAATCATAGGTTAGACTGGAGATCAAGTGAAAGCCAGTGTAATTAAGACTCTGGCATTCATTCTTTTAAGTCGTAGTGTTGTCTGGATAATCTGGTTTCATGTTTGAGTTATATAAGTATAATATACTGAAAACCTGACATTGGCCGGGCCTCAAAATCCTACTGTCTGCCCAAATATACTGGTAGTGTATCCTCATCTCAACCAAGGTGAATCGGTTTCCCCTTTGATAAATTCCCAACTTAAGTTGAACTCCATTTTGAGTGGTGGAGCACAGGACCAGCAAAAAATAAACATTACTTATGGTTTTTTCAAATAAAAAAACTAAACAAAATCTTTCTGAGTCTGATTTAGAGAATGAGGCAGCAGACTTTCTTAGATTCATTATAATTGAATCTTTGGAAGATACCTGCCTAGCCAAATTCTCTCCATTCTTAAAAGAAAAGGTGATCTCAACTAGAGGAGCCCATAGAACTATCAAAAAATTCAGAAACGCCAATTAGCTTGTGGAGGTGGACAGCCAAAAATATCCTCAAAATATAGACTTTTCACATGATAAAGTACAAGGCTTATCCACCTGAGGAACTGAACACATCGAAATGAGTTATTAGGAGTAAGGGGCTACAGCAGCCTTGGAAAATAAGGGGTTTCAGACTACAAAAGAATGATACTCAGAAAGATTGGAGAAGAAATCATTATGAATACGTACATTCTGATGTTCAGTCAGCCCAAAAATATCCAAGAAAGTAAGAATTGGATATTCCTTGAAAGGGTGTAACTATACATCCCAAAAATATGGTCACCGCTGGGAGGCTGGTAGGGGATGTCAGACATGTTGTAGGTGTGGCAAAAAAAAGCCCAGACTATGCTGTGGAAGTTTTCCCAAATGAAACCAAATCTCCGGACCATCAACAAAACCACTCAAGATCTTATGATTCATACAAAATAGAGAGGGAAATAACAGAGATCAGTGTCTCATTCCTCAAGGAAAGAAAACAGTTATGCTACCGTAGATCTGAGAGTGAGTCCAGTTGGCATCAACAAACAGTTGATAGTTTTTCATTCCTTTCTCGTCCTCCTCCTCCTGCTTTCCTTTTGCCTTATTCTGCTGCTTTTCGACCACATGCCCCCTCAATCTAAAGATCATCCTTACATTATGTAGTCACATAAATAATAAAGTGGATCCACTCCTCTTCTTGACATACAAGTTGGAAACTATCTGTCAATATCACCTAATCTCTCAATACTCTCACTGTCATTTGGAGAGCCAGTCACTCATTGTACATCAAGGAAGTGCAGAGGGCTTCTATTTACAGAGATGTCATTTCATGACTGCATTTCAGTTACCACTTCCCTCTCTCATTATGTGGTACAGTGAGCATCAGGTGGCTTTATCCAAATTTCTCTAATCTAAATCAAACCAGGTCCCCTTACTTCAGCTTCCCTTTCAAAGATGACTTGTGATGTCTCTCCTTGTACCAAAATATTGCTCACTGCAGTAGAGAGTTCTCCTCTTGGCCTACTCAAAGGGACAAAGTGGGGATAATTTGCCCCTTTCAGCTATTGTCTTCACAGTCCTGTGATGTCTCTATGATGCCGTTCCCACTGGGTCAATATGCAAAGTATGTTCACACATTCCATCTATCCAGCACAGCCTTGGCTGGTGCTGATTTGAAAGCTGTACCATTGTTCATCAGGATCTCCTCCACTGGATATCTCTCCAAGAATAGCTTTCTAAACTGTGTACTTATGCTAAACTGAATTATGTGAAATAAAGCTGTTTTGACATTTAAATAAAACCTATACTTATACTAAACTGAATTAGCTCTGTTTGACGAAACTGAATAGCTTGAAATAGAAATGTTTTTGACAATTAAAGTGTGTACTCATGCTAAACTGTATTGTTTGAAATAAAACTATTTGCATAAAAATGGAGTTGGCATTAAATGACCTACAAAGTTTGATATGCCATAAAACCCAACCAACCAACCAAGAATAGCTTATTTAACAAATCTACAATCACCACTCCTGTTTCTCCACTTAATTCTTACCACATAGCTATTCTACCGGGTCCACAATCCACCATCAACAGATACACGCCATCATGGTAATGTATGACATCAATTGCTAGTTTTACCAAATTGTTTGGGACATGAATTTCACCGGCCTCATGCATGCTTGGCACAGGATCACTTGATTGGCATTGTTGGCATACTTGCACTGCTTTATGCACAATTCCTCTGAAGACAGTTGGGTCTGGCTTCATAGCTAAAACTAGTGTCCTCTCTCCACACCCATGTGGCACATTTCATGCAGTTTCTTGTTGATGTGCTCATTATTGCATGTTATAAATCAGTTGTCTTCATCAATGAGTACTTTTACTTTTGGGAGAGCATTGGCCTTATTAACCTCCAAGGTCACAAAACTGCGTCGGTGAGTACTTTTACTTTTGGGAGAGCATTGGCCTTATTAGCCTCCAAGGTCACAAAGCTGACCCTAACCTGAAGGTCAAACTCTTGTATTATGTCCTTTAAAACTCCCAGCTATCGCTTTATGAACATCTCTGCTGCTCCCTTAGTCTGTATCCTACTCGTCTTAGTAATTATTGACTCAACTCATGCCAGTACTGTTGCTGAGTCTGTCTTTACCTCTTTGTTCCTCAGCTCCCACTTTAATGCCAACTTGACACCCTTCATCAGAGTCTTCAATTCTGCTACATTTATGGGGTTAGCATATGAAACCAATCTCATTACAGGTGGGTGTCCTCACGGTGTAAAGCTTAAAGCCAGGGACTGCGAAATCGTAGCAAGTGAGTTCAAACTCCGGTCGCGCTATTACAATCACTTTCAGACAAATACCCTTGGGAAAGGTATGAACCCCCTTATCTTCCCAGTTATGGGTTAAATAGTACCTTTACTGATTTTCTACAAGAATTGATTTGGTATTGAATAACCTACAAAGGTTGATATGCCATTAAACAAACCAAACTATTCTCATTACTTTTCACACACACCTTATTCATTATGATTTCAAGTAACCCTGTGTGTGTGTGTATATATATATATATATATGAGGGTTAGCTGAAATGTTTTATAAGCTCACCAAGATCTTCATGTGGAATGTGACCAAATGGTTTATTTTTCAATATATTCTTCCTTTCAGTCAACACACTTCATCCATCAGTGCTGCAGTGTTCGAATTCCATTGATCAAAACAGCAGATAAGATACTATCGTATGAATTTTACAGTCCACCCTTCTATATATATATATATATATATATATATGTATATATTTGTGTGTGTGTACATTAATAATTATAATACTAATTATGCTTCATCTAAAAAAAACAACAATAATAAAATGAAGTAAAATCAGTCATAAGATTTAAGCATGAGATGATAATGAAAAGGTTTCATCTAAAAAGAAAAAAGAAAAGTGGAGTAAAAATATTCATAAATCAATAATAATTCCTGAAATTCTTCTAAAGGTAAGTTATTTAGATATAAATGATATAGATATGCCCTGATTTCAAAAACAGAATGACTAATTTTTATTACTTTGAAACTGACAGTATCCTAGCTATGATACTAAACTGCATCTAGTGATGAGGCTCCAGTTCTGGATATCTGGGAAGTTTTGAGTCCTTTTTCATTACCATTACTCCTGGGCCCACTCTGACCCAGAGAGGTAGTACCTGTTTGGGTCTTATCTATGGGTCGAACAGATCTGTTTAAAAATTATTTGTATTTGACAGGACCATGTGCAAACAAATTCTTCAGAAACAACACAGAAATGTTAATATGAATGCAATTCTCTAACCTATAGGCATAAAATATCCCTAGATGGGTTAATATAACATTAAAATCACTCAATATATGGATCAGTCTATTTGAAACTCATCATTAAAAATGATTGGCCATTGCAAATGATCACAGAAAAATTGCTTTTTCTTGAAAAATCTAAGTGTTGTAATATTTAACAAATGATTTCTCTTTTTCTTTTATGGTTTTTTTATAGTGTCCATATCAATACCAGAAACTGCAGGTCCAAAACTTGATGGTCCAATTGTATGATAATAAGGTACAGTATTTTTGTTAAAATCTTTTACTCATTTTCTGGACTTTGATGAATCAAGAGTTTAGCAATATTTTACTACATGCTAGTTAGTGGTGTGTATATCACATGACTGAATCAGTTGTGATAAGTACCCATTGTAGTTGGTAGTACTATGGTAGTATTATGTGCATTACTTCACTCTGTGTGTGTGTGTGTGTGTGTGTGTGTGTGATTCGAAAGCTACATCAATGAACATGCAACATATTCTAATTCAAGAACTCATACACTACAAATTCAAACTGGGCAATAACACCATGGAAGCAACCAAAAACATTTTTCATGCCAAGGGTGAAGGCATTGTTGATCACAGTACAGTAACTAGATGATTCAAGAAGTTTTGCTTGGGTTGCAAGACCCTTGATAACCAGACAAGGTCAGGTCGGTCTCAAAACTATGGGTTTCAAGGCCATGCCTTAAGCCATAAAGGTAAATCCAGCAAGTACCGCGGGGGTGTCCACCTCGTGGTGTAATGGTCAAAGCAATGGACTGCAGAATCATAGTAAGCGAGTTCGTACTCCAGTCACGCTATTACGTTCACTTTCAGGCAAATACCCTTGGGAAAGGTATGAACCCCCTTATCCTCCCAGCTATGAGTTAAATAGTACTAGTGCTGTCCTTCTAGGAGAATGGCTTTGGCATTAAATAACCTACAAAGGTTGATATGCCATTAAACAAAGAAACCAAACCAGCAAGTACCACTCAAAGAGTATCAAGTGAGCTTGATATCTCACAGTCCAATATGATTTGTCCCTTTCATGACCTCAGCAAAACTATCCAAAGTTGCTGAATTGTGTCTCTCATTGCCAAAACTTTTGACTTGCACTTGTGAAATTGTTTATACTCACCTGTTAGAATTTTGTTGTTCAGGTGCAATTTTCTATTAAAGAAAAGTGTTCACATCAAAAACAGAATATGTCATACATGGCTTTCATGATATTTCAAGAATATTGAATTTGTAGAGGTACTTGTGATATGGTTATTATGATAGGAAAAGGGCATGGTGACCTGAGTTCAAATCCTAGACGAAGCAGTTTGCATTTCACTTTGTGCTAATGCTCTTAGGAAAGGTATGAATCCAACCATTATCCCTCCAGCAATGGGCAAATAGTTGAGCAGGCTGAACTCTTTAACCTTGGTATGGCAACCAGTCTAGGAGAAGAAAACCTGAATACAACCAGCAAAGCTACACTTAAAGAAATTGACCTTGTTTCACATTTTGGTTGTAAAGAGGGGTTGGGTAAATGTATCTCTAAATATTGAATACTAGAGCTATTTTATAGGTTATCAAACAAATGGATGCTAGATGCTTTATGTCAAATAGATATCAGACGTTAGTTACTTTTTGTGAGATACCATGTAAATTTCATTGACTAGATTCTTTCCATTTTTTCTATTATGAGCAGGATGGTCTATTTCAAGTAGAGTATAGCTGATTTGAATTCAGCATTTTCCTCCTAGACTGGTTTTTGTGAAGGTAATGGAGGCAACGTACCTGGGCATTCGAAGCGCGCACGAACGTGTCTGGCTTGTAGAGCGGAAAGGCGAAACCGATATGGCTGCCTCGAGCATATTTGACGATGGGAGATCTCAAACCAGCGAGAGGTAATTTGCACGTATGCAAATTCTTGCGAGATCTCACGAACATAAAAATACGCACGGTAACGGCTGGACGAGACGATTTGTTCTGAGTGCGTCGCCCGACGAACTTGTTACAACTGAAGGAAGGAAGGAAGGCAAGAACCGGAAGGAGAGAAAGAAAGACGGAAGGAAGGAGAAAGAGGGAGAAAGTGAGAGAGAAGGAACAGCGAAGGAGAAAGAGGGAGAGAGCGCTCGAATCAATACGCCCTGAAACTGACTTACGAAATCCATCGCAGCCTACCGACACACAGAATTGGGATTTGGTCATTGTCTCTAGTGTGAGGTGTACATTGAAGAGCCGGGAATTTGCGAAAGGAAATCCAAGAATCAGTTTCACGTTGTCATTTACGTCGCTCTTGACAACAGTTTTCTGTACTCAGCTATTCATGCTAACATGGTTATACTCTTCTATTCCTAATATACTGAGGACCCAAATCCAAAGTGGAGTTTTAAAAAAAGCAATCAATTTAAAAACTTAATCAAAGCTAGTCAAATAAAATTGATAATTCTTACTGAATAAAACAATTACAATAAAATTTGTCCTAATTTGTTAAATAATATTAATCAGAAGTGAAAACTTAGACTTATCCTGGTTAAACAAACTCCATGCAGTGGAGTATATAAAAGCTTCTACATGTGTAGGCACATTTGTACTTGAAGTCTTGCAGCCATGCCGTCTGGGAACTGATCGCTCTGGGCTGTGTCCCTGAGAAAGAAATTGTGTTGCAAAAACCCAAAACCTTCAAATCACTCCTGGAAATATATCACTGATGAGGTATTTCAATGCACAAAAACACATAATTGTGTATAAAATGAACTTCTCTTAAAAACTGACCCTGTGTCACAACTTGCCTGTAGTGAGGAGTTTGCATAAATACATGCATACTCATATAGACAGATTTGCATCTATATGCATTATTTCACGTAAATATGTGTGCCTAGGAGCTGAAGACCTTATAGCGTCACAATGAACTTTTTGAAACAATTTTTTTTAACATTTTGATCTAGATTATTCAAGATGTTTCAAGGTTGCTTTTAAGCTTGCATCATATGTAGTTGATTCTTCTCACAGATTATGATATTGTTGGAAGAACTGTTTAAACCTGAAATATCCCCTTGAAGATCTGTAATTGCTTTTTAGAAGTTTCTCTATTGACACCAAATGACTGACTTTTACAACCCTGTGCAACACCTGTCAAACCTATTGGAAAAGAATTCAAATCAGTAGAAGGACTTAAAAAGAATATTAAAATACATACAAATTTTGAAACAACAGATTCCCATAGGACTAAATCTGTGTACTAAATTTCTGCTCGAGACTTTAAAAGTCTTGCTGGTTTAAAACCCTGCATTAGTTCGTGACATAGATAAATGTTCCTTTACAAAATGATATCAGGCATTGATTATACTTGGGACACATTATAGATATGTGTGTGTATATATATATATATATATATAAAGGAAAGATGGAAATAAATCCAAGCCAAGCACTAATTATTCTATGTCTGTGCTTTCTGAACTCATAGGTAAATGAAGAAATTGTTTAAAAAAATGTTTTTTCTAATATCAAGGAAGTGCTCAAATGTCAGCCCGTAATGCAAGATAAAACCTAAAATAAGTTATCTCATTTCCTCTTGTTGGCTTCATTGCCAAGAGTTTCATGTACCTACAACTTTTAGTAATGAAGTTAACATGAGTTGGTGAGATAACAATTTATATATATATATATATATATATATATATATATATAAGTTAAGATAGTGTAGACACAGAGTCAGTGGCCCTTGATGACTGTCAATTTCTTGCCTATGCAATTATTAGACCAAGACTTGATTGCAATGGTAAATTACTAAGTGCCAGTGGCTCTGTATCTATGCTATCCTAACTTAGATCTACATATGCTCTATCACTGATATTGAGCACTCTGATATTTGTATATAATTGAAAAAATTCAAAAAACCATCATTTGGTTATTATAAATTTATTTCAGCTGGCACATCTATAAATGAGATCAGCACCATTTGTTAGGAGGTATCTTGGAATTTATCTGTCTGAAGTTCTTGTTTGTGTGTGTGTACATAATGTGAAGTAATACCTAAAATTTAAGCAATTTGGTTATTAAAAAATCTAATACAGATATCTGCCACTTGACTTTCTGAGCAATAATGTGATACTTAGTTTTCACCATCTTCAAAATACAACTTTGATGAAGATAATGGAAACTAAGTGTTAGAGAACTGCTCACAAAAAGTAGTGGCAGATGTTTGTACTGCATTCTGTTGATATGAGCTATTCAAATTCCTTGAACTTCAAGGTAATATCTTAACCAAATATTGTTATTAAGCTTTGCATTTTTCTATGCTGTACAAAAATTCTTTTTGTCTAACAAATATCTTTTCTTTATTTCTTATTCTAGATTTGGAATCTAAATTATTTGGCAAAACAACAAAGTAACACCGACGTACAATACAGATACATCTCTCATCCTCCAAAAACACAATAGGGCCATCTGCAATTCCTTGAAGAATCTCAAAACCATAAAAGGACCATACTCTGGTCCCAAATCCTGGTCCCAAACCTAGTGACTCTGATCATTCCAGCAATACATTTCACCTGTATTCCTTATGACCACACCCTGGCCATCGCTATAATGCCAAGGCCTGCCGGATGAAATGTGACGTCACGTTAGTGGATCTATGAATCTCTCACTTCATGACAACGTTGAATTATAATCACCAAGTCGGTTTTTTTTAATAAAAATCTTAAAACTTTTTAAAATATAACAAGAAAGAAAAGGAATAGACATGGTTAGATTTATACTGGTTTTCATTAATTTTAATTAGAATTAAGAAAAACAATTAATAAGAAAATATAAACATAAACACGGTTTTATAGATAAAATTTTTCGTTGATTTGTCTAAATTTTAAAAACAATTTAAGAAACACTGCTTAAATTCTTATATTTTAAATTTAATTTTGAAAAATCAAAATCACTTTTGTTTTAATTGCAAGAATTTTAAAATTGGAATCACTCAAATATAGCAATCAAGTAACCAACAATAATATCATTAGAATTTAGGAACAAACAAGAAGCAACAATAAATAGACAAAAATTATTAATTAAAAGTATTAAAAAGTGCAATAAATTAAATTAAATCAAATTAATTCAAAGTAAATAAGTTCAAGTGCCTGTTTTTAAAAAATCAAACTTATAAAAGTCTTTTTGTTTCAAGATTCAGTTGAATGTTTGAAGTTTACTTTTTTTTACTTAACTTGTTACAAGTAATATTATCATTTTCCTTGCTACAATATATATATATATACACACATCTCTCTCTCTCACTATGTATGTATATATATATATATATATATATATATATATATACCTCTCTCTCTCTCTCTATATATATATACACATATCTCTCTCTCTATATATATATATATATAAAAAGTAAAGTAAAGTTGGCGACCATAGTCGAGGGTGACCCGAAGCTTACTACACCAAGGTGTTGAGAAGGGCGCTACTCCTTTCCCTGGATTGCTCCACTTTACCCTTGATCCGTACCTTATAATGCTGAATGTTAAGCAAAGAGGCATCAAGTACCATTTTTTGAGTCTTTAGTATGACTCGACCTGGGATCGAATCCAAGTCTCCCGGGCGGGCCATTGGCGAACACTCTAACCGCTAGGCCAATGTCCAGTACTTCTATATATATATATATATATACACCTCTCTCTCTCTATATATATATATATATATCTATATATCTATATATATATATATATATATACATATATATATATATATATATATACATATATATATATATATATCTATATATATACATATATATATATATATATATATATATACATATATATATATATATATCTATATATATACATATATATATATATATATATATATATATATATATATATAATACATATGCATATATACATATATATCTATATATATATATATATATATACATATATAGAGAATTAACTTAAATCGCTAGTCGAAAATCTTCTACTAAAGTTTCACCTTAACGGATCATCAGGAAGTTTCGCCTCGACTATTCTAAGGAGAAATTGCTTTGCTTTATTCACCAAAAACCCCCACCAATCCTAGAATTTGCATAAAAAAAAAAAAATATTAAAAAAAATAAAAAAATTATAGTTAGCAAAAAAAACAAAAAAAAAACAACCTCTATAACCTATTCCTAATTATATAGTAACCACGCCCTTTTGTGTTTACAACTATTTAACACCTCCGATCTTTTGTTTAGCATATTCTTGCTTTTACAATTTGCTATTACCAATTTTTCCTGCATACAAAGATTACAGGTTCTATTACCTGCCCTATATTTGCGGCATTTCTTTATTACTTCCCATTTCATTATCGGATCTACTCCTTGTTTTTCCTTAAGTTCCCACACATAACTACATAAAGCAGTGCTATACCTATACCTCTCGTGCGAGAAACTTGTTCTATGGTTATAGTACCTAGTTTTAAAATCTCCTTGGGTCGACCCAAAATATATCTTTTTATCTCTCTTATTATTCGAATCACTATATACTTCTACTTTGAACCTCAATTGGTTGCTTTTGTATCCTGTCAATCATATTGTAAATATAAATTTGCTGGTGATGGAGCTTGTTACTTTTTTTTATATCAAACCAGCAAATAGCATAAACATTGACAATAAAATTTATCAAACTATATAGTTTGGTCGAAAGATTCTTCGGATATGCCCCACGAGTCTATAAGCACATGAGCCTGATGGCCAAGGTTAACCACCTTGCCTGGTTTAATGGACCAATTTTCCATGATGCAAATCTAGGGTCCACCTTACCTCTAGAAATACCAACTGAATATTCATAGAGTAGTCTATAAGAATGGCCGAAGTCCGGCTTTTTATTTATTTTTTCTTTGCTTTGGTAGAGGCACGAGCGTAGCACGTCGCGATCACGGAGGCGGCTTGGCTCTTTTAGAGTCAAGCCAGGGTTACTGTCAGAGCTGATATGATGCAGAAATAACCCGAAATCGGCAATGAAGACAGCGTATCACTGAAGACCTCCCTGATGCATCTAAGATGTATGATTGAAATAGATTCAATTAAAATTTATTTTACATGTAAAATAAAATGGAAAAATGACTTTCAATATTTATTTTAACTGTTGAAATTAATTTTTTTCAAAATTTACACAATTTAGTTTTGAAGTTGTCCATTTCACAATAAATTAAAAAATAAAAGTAGAAAATAACTTACTTTCTGTGTCAGAGGACAAGAGCAGATGATGTGCTTAGTCTGGCAATTTTCTTTGGTGCATTTGACATTAATATTGTCATAACTTACAATGGGCAGGTTGCATGAACATAACGATATATCAAACAATATATCCAACTTTTCCTTCCAGAATTTTGTTTGGGCAGCAGGTAGATGTTTCCTATTTATTTGCTTTGCCTTCTGAAAGCATCGAATTTTCACCTTGTTGACAACATTAATTTCCTTTAACGAGGGTTGACAGCCTTCCAAATATCTATCACTTCCTTTGCTATTAATTTAGAAATACCAAAACATGAAAGGTGGGGATAAGTGTTCATCAAAAAATAGCTGTACTGAATTATTTGCTGACAAGTTGGTGGCTCAGTTTTATCCAATGGTGATGGTAAACCTGAAAATTTAATTGCACATTTACTTCAAGTGGAAACTCCAGTGTTTTTCCCAGCCATTTTTTAATAAAAATATCTGTAAAAAGAATATATATATATATATTGTCAGAAAATACACAAAGATGTTTAAAAAAATTGTAAATAAATTTCGAAATTCTTTTAAAAAAAGTAATAATGTTTACTTCCCAAACAACAGTACCGTAGAGTTTAGTTCCAGAATTAACTCGTAAACCGACTTTTCACTTAAAAAAAACTCTAAATTTTAAAACATAAATAAATTACAATAATTGTAAAAGGTTAAAATATTTCAATAGTATGTCTACTTTGCAAAATAGTATGTCTACTTTGCGTTAATTAGAAAGGTAGAAAACATAAACAAACCGAAGTACGAGGGAGAGATAATTACCACCTCTGAGAGCCGAAAAAATATCCTGTAAATTAAACAAGGTTTAGTAAATCGTTACTTGTATTTTAAACTGTATATTTAAATGTATTTTATTTTTGTTTATGGTAATTTGATTTAACATGATATAAAAATGGATAATAAACTTAAAAATACTAATTATTTAATAAATTTTATTATTTAATTTTTATTTAGTCTCAGTTTTAATTTTATGGATACAGGTTTCCAGTGTCACTGATATCATGACAAAAATCACAAAATATTATGTCTTTAAATGCGAATTCGCAAAAAAATACAAAATTTTGGAAAAAAATATGTCGTGGGGTAATTTCTGATGTTATTTTGCAACTTTCACTGCATTATTCTTTTTACAGTTCCAAAATCGACCTACCCTAATATATATATATATATATATATATATATATGTACACACATCTATATATATATATATCTATATATATATATATACACACATCTATATATATATATATATATATATCTATATATAAATCTATATATAAACATCTATATATATATCTATATATAAACATCTATATATATATCTATATATAAACATCTATATATATATCTATATATAAACATCTATATATATATCTATATATATATAAACATCTATATATATATATATATATATATAAACATCTATATATATATCTATATATATATATACACATCTATATATATATATATATATATATACATGTGTGTGTGTATATATATATATATATATGCACATCTATATATATATATATATATATATATATATATACATGTATATATATATATATATATACATCTATCTATCTATATATATATATATATACACATCTATCTATCTATATATATATATATACACATCTATCTATCTATATATATATATATACACATCTATCTATCTATCTATCTATATATACACATCTATCTATCTATCTATATATATATATATATATATACACATCTATCTATCTATCTATCTATCTATCTATATATATATATATATACACATCTATCTATCTATCTATCTATATATATATATATAATTAATTCAAATATTTTCAGAAAATATAATATTTAACAAGATTTTTCGGCTTCAGTTTAAATTTTAAAACTGCTTTCTTGTGCTACGACAAAACTAATCTTTTAACAAATTTTGAATTTAGCGCCTGTTGAAATAAATAGTGATTAAAATTTTTACTACTTACCTTGTTAAATGGACTTGGGGTAAAATTCTCCCTTTTATTGATGTTTCTATTTATTGAATAAATGCTTACTTTTTGGAAACGAAAAACAATGAACTCTGGGGCCATTTTTATAATTCCTTTTGCATTTTGGTACAACACGTGGGAAAGGCATGTTTAGTTCTGAAACAGTCTACACTGACTGACACCGTGTAGTAAATAAAACAGATATCCACTGATAGTGACGTCAGCCACAAAAGTCTGATCATCCGGCTGGCCTTGGTATTATAGCGACGGCCACGCCACACCCCAGTCCTTCACTCAACAGGTTCCTAACTGGAGAATTCCGCAAACTAAAAAACAATGTCTTCATGGCCCAAAACAATACATCATAAATCCATAAAATAATGTGACAGTTCCATTAGATATTCATCCCAAGACGGGAGTCTGGCACTTGATCCCTCGCAAAATAAGTTCCGTTTAAGTTTCCTTCTTCGAGCACATGGGAACTGGCAGATAATATGGGGGTTAA
This sequence comes from Sepioteuthis lessoniana, assembly GCA_963585895.1. NCBI lineage: Eukaryota > Metazoa > Mollusca > Cephalopoda > Myopsida > Loliginidae > Sepioteuthis > Sepioteuthis lessoniana. The sequence goes on from OY757907.1 coordinate 17,489,257, forward strand.
TTTGGGCTAGACTGACCGCCGATGGCAAGGGGTTTCCATTTTTCATGTTACACACACCCACCAGACCACTACCTCTTCTTACCCCGAGGATAATGGAAGATATGGGCCCCTAGGTTTAGATATAATATTATTAATTATCGTAGTCGACAATTCCAATTTCCCATGTAATATTTTTAAAGGCGAATAGTACATTTAGCGAGAATGAATTGAGGCGAATGAAGCTGAAAAGGAACATGCAAAAGACAACTTGATAGGCAGACAACACAATGAATAAATTTCAACATGAGGAGAGATATAAAATATATCAAGATTTTTAATACATGTGGACACACACATTTAACGTGTTGGCTATATTATCAGCGGATAATGTTTTTCTTCTTTATTCTTTTCTTTATTCCTTCTTTAAATTGAGAGAGAGAGTATGTAATTGCAATACTTAGGAAGGATGGAAGGAGAAAACAGTCTTAAGGTTTACTTAGCTTTTCGCTGGGTTCCTTCTGAGAGTATTTTCTCTTTTATGGGCTAGCGGAATTTTATACAGCATGGTTTGAAGGCATCGATTATCTTCTTGTCCAAGATTCTTTCCGCGTTTCCCCAGAATTTCGGTGACAGTTTCAATACATCCGATCACTCCAACTGCTGTCCTGAAACCTGGCTCTGCTTCTTCACCCAGAGTTTGGCATGAGATTTGCTCGCCCGTTCATGGCGACCTCCTTCCTGAAAAACTGATTTCCTTATTCCTATTTCTGCTGACAAAAAGGGTGCTACTTCTGCTTTAGGGTTCTGGCCAACCATTTAGCCTCTTTCTTCTTCCTTCACCCTGTCAAGCGATTCATTCGGACTACTATCTCTATCCAATATATCCCCTTCTTTATCCATCCAGTCACAGAGTGCAAACATCCGTTGGCTTTCATTCTGACCTGGATTTGTTACTTCGGCCACGAGGAATTGACCTACATTCCTTATTCCTCTTTTAACAGTCAGTCTTTGGCGGCCTGTTAATTCAAACACGGAGGTGTAGGGGAAATTTCTTATTTCTCTCCTCTCAATGGTAGAGCACGTGACAATAACAATACATCAAAATGTATCACAATCTGACATGTATGCCCCAAAACAATCTGTAACACAACTTGGATGAATCTCTGTCCTAATCTCAAGTCAGCCTGTGATTCGCTCGAAAAATAGAAACTATGAAAAAAAGTATTTCCAATTTAATGAAAACCTGAACTTCCTAAGAAATTTTGGAATCAATATAAATTTAAAAATTACAAAAATTTCATATCATATCCCCTGTCAAAGATTTAAGTAAAATTTCATAATATAAAATGGGAAAAAAAATTTTAACATCCCCTTTAAATTTCTTTTTCTTTTTTTTTTTTAATAATTTTTCAGCTATTCTGAACAAGTCAAAACAATCTTAACAATATGTCCACAATTAAAGTTCACAAAGTTCAAATAAATAAGTTTTTCTTGAGTTTATTTTTCAAAAAAATGTTTGTTTTTTTCTTTCTTTTTTTTTCTTTTTATGTGTTCAACAGTGTCCAAGTTTCTTTTTTCTTTTCTTTTTTTTAAATTGTTTATTCACTATTCTTTTTTTTAACTTTTTATCTGCTTCTCTCTGTCTTTACCTTAATATAGTAACAATGGGTTCATGCACCCCTGTTTGTTCAATTTCTAACAAGTATTTCCACAAAACAAGCATGGTCCGTTCATCAACTTTTCCAATAATATTCTTTCTTTTTTTCTTAAATCGATCTGAATCCCCAGTCTGGAAACAAGTGCACATATTTTTCCAACCAACACAAACTATTCCCATTTTCATCCTTTTTTTTCTTCAACTTTTGACCACCATCAATCTCTCATCTTTTCAATAGCTAACGAGTACCTTTTTTCTTTTTCTTTCAGCAAGTATTTCTACAAAAGCATGGCTCATATCCAGCCATCATTTCTTCATTTTGACTTATTCCAACCATGACAACACAATACTAATTTCTTGTTTACTTCCAAAGATCTTCTTTTCTTTTCCTTCCTTTTTTTTCTCTTCTTTTCTCTGGAGTGTTTTGGGTAATTTTTTGCTCTTATTATCTTTCAATCCATTATATTTCCAAGAAGTTCCCTACATTTAAACACCATTACCTGTGCTAATTAGGATAGCTTTTCAAAAAAAGAACGCTGATTGAATGGCATTTCCTTATATATATGCTTTTTCTTTTCCACTGTTATTACATTTTATTAAAACATCCATTGTTGTTCTCTCAACACTTGTTTCACCATCTTAAAGTTTTGATGAAGGTTTACTAAAACCAAAACATTTTAATATTGACTTTCCTTAATTCATCTCTTTTGAATTACTTTGTTTTTCTATTTTCTTCAAAATAAGTTTACAAATTGTAAAAAAAAAAAGGGGCCGGAACTCCTTCACGCCAACTATGCTGCTCGCACCAACTTTCAGAGTAACATGACTCCGCAACTCACGCCAACTCCTCTTAACTCAGTGTCTACTCTCCGCTTTCAGAATAACACCCTCTGCCTCACCAATTTGGTCTTTTTATAGCCTCTTCTCCTCATATGCAAATTACCGCTACTCACATATAAGGAGTCCACAAACTCACATTCCTCTTTTTTCTTTTCCCAACGGTCAAACGCAGACGCGATGTGAGTAATCTATTCCATTACTTTTTATACCACACAAATCCTATATATTTAATATATATGTAAAAATAGGATTTGGCATTAAATAACCAACAATGGTTGATATGTCATAAAACCAAACCAAACAACATATAAAAGAATATCCACCACATAATAGCCTCTTGGTCTGATGATTGTATTGATGGAAAATTGGCTGTCACTTAAGCTCCATTGGCCCTGTGTGTGTATATATATATATATATATATATATATATGATTAACATGGGAAAAAAAGTTAAAATCAAAAAATATAGTATCTAACATTGTTTTAAATATATATATATATAGAGAGAGAGATATAGATATATATAATGAAATTTTGGATATCTTTGATTTTATGTTGGAAAAATGGGAAGCAACTTTTGGTAAAGTTACAAAATATTCCTAAGTTCTCAGTACTCAATACCGAAGAAAAAATGTAATAAATTAATTTTCTGCCGAAATTCAATCAACCTAGTTAGAATTTTTAAATACTCCTGTGGAAAATCAAACATCTAAAAATATTATATATGTAAAAAAAAGAATGGGGGAAATTTTGCACACATCTTAATCAATATTCTATAAACTTTTTAAGTGAGAGTTAGCTCCCATTTTACCAACCTAAACTAAATGATAGCAAAATTGTATATGTAAAAACCTTGTAAATGTAAAAGTGCATTCTGTCCTGGAGTGGTTATACTTTTTGGGGTTACGTCTGTTGGGCTATAGATATGTTTAAAGATTATTCGTATTCAATGGGGCCATGTGCATAAGAAAAAAAACTGCACAAAAAACCGTTATATGGACATATAATGAACGCAGTTCTCTAACCTGTAGGCATAACAAAACTTTAGACGGTTTAACATACGTTGAAATAAATAAGTCTGTTAATCAAAATGTAAACGAACACTATATAATCATTTCGAATAAAATAGCTCATTAAAAGTCTTGCATTTTAAAGTCTTTTAAACCTGTCTTACTAACGGTGGAACGAAGAGGTTTAAAAACTTTTCAAAGGGAGCTTATTCAGCCTATACTTATTACAGATTTATCTCTCTTATATAAAAAATAGACAAAAATGATTCGAAAGAAATATTTAACACGTAGGATAAATCTATCATTATTTTGAATCCTTATTTCTTTTATATTTAGATATTGCAATTAATGATTACTTGGAACAAAATTCGAGACAAGATGATTTTGCAATATCAGATTTTTCAGAACCAGTCAGATAACAAAGTACTAAATTTTTATGCGAACTAAAATATATTTGAAACAGAAAAACTCTTCTTACATTTTATAAAACTGACTATCTGTGATTCTGAGGTACTGTGTACTAAAATATGATATCTACCATATGTTATTAGGGCAGAAACGTTGCAACTTTTAATAAAATTTTTCCATGTTTCTATTCAAATATTTATTTAAATAGAATAAAATAACATGACAAACTAATATCTTTTTTAAATTGAAATGTTTCTAAAAGCTTTGCAAGATGAATTAGCTAACACAACACTTCTCACTGACCATTGTACTCAATAACTGCTGATAGATATTGATGCCACCAGTCAAAATTTATAATTAATTGATGAAAAGAAAAAAATTATCAGTTTTATATGCTTAGCCATCAGTCTAAAAGTGACAGCTGTGTTCAACACCAGAAATGAACAACTCATAAATTTTGATTGATAAGAATGCCAAAGTGAAAGATTAATGATACTTCAAATAGAATCCATTAATTTTTTTTTCTGTAAAGTGAGAAGATGAAAATTCTTGAATGATGAGGAAAGTGTAAAAATAAATGCTGAAGAAAACTTTCTACCATTCTTTCTCCCCCCCCCCCGAAAAAATGAGGGCTCTCTGAGTTTGATACTAGATGGTGAGGCTCCAGATCTGGAAAGTTTGGAGAACATTTTATTGCCTTAAATCCTTGGTTCAATCTGAGCTGGAGTGGTAGAACTTGTGAGGGTGCCATCTGTCACAAAAAATTCTTGATCCCCAAAGCATTCCTCTTTCTGGCTACTTCAGGTGCTAAGTGGTAAACTGAACTCTGCTAAACAGGTATTTCCAGAGGAAATGCCCCAAGACCAAGTGATCAACATACAATTACCCACCCGGTGTAAAACCCAAAGAGGCCTATCAATAAGCAAGTAAAATACAAACCTAATCATATTTACCAACCCCTCCGGTCGGGCAGGATATGATACAAGGTCAATTTTTAAGCGGAGTTTAACAGGTTTGAATTCAGAGTTTTCCTTCTCCTACCCTAGTTGCCTCACCAAGGCTGAAGAACCTAGTCTACCCTACTATTTATCCATAGCTGGAGGGAGAATAATTGGATTCATACCTTTCCCAAGGGTATTAGTGCTACGTGAAATGCAATCAGTCTCGTCCAGGATTTGAACTTGTTCATTTCCTACGACAATAACCATTACACCACAGGCACCTCCTAAATACAAACCTAATGCCAATGAAAGAGTACTAGATTTTAGAACTGGAGCCTCACTACTGGATGAAACTTTGTCATACTCAAGAAGTTTCTTTGATGCGAGGCCTTAACCCTTTTCATGACTCAGTTGGCTGGAGCTGCAGAATACACTGACTGCATCTCTGCTGAGAGGTAAGACTCCTCCTAACAAGTGTCCCGGATATGATACAAAACAATCTGATGGTGAGGCTCCAGTAATGCTGAAGCTTTGGGAATGTAAAGTACCCTTTCATTGTCATCACTTCCAGGTCCACTCTGGCCCAGAGTGATAGCACCTGATAGAGTTCTATCTATGTATCAAATAGAACTAAACTGTGTACTTATGCCAAGCTGAATTATGTGGAACAGAACTATCAGATCATTTAACTGTGTGTAAACAAATGACTGATGTTTAATTGAATTGTTCATGATATATTGCAATACTTGGAACTTTGTTGACATGTTAAACTGAATTGTTTGAAATAGAACTGTTTTTATATTTAACTGTGTAAATAAAAACTGTACAAATACTAAACTGAAGTGTTTGATCATTTAACTGGGTGCAAAAAAAAATAGCTCAGACTCATTTGAAAATGTTATTTACAAAATGTCTTTTAAAACAATATACTTAATACATGTATATCATAAAAAGATTTGGTATCAAATAACCTACAATGGTTGATATGCCATAAAACCAAACCAAACCAAACTTAATGTGAGAAGAAAGTAAAAAGCAGAGATCCCCATGGAGGTGGTGACGGTAATGGTATTATTATTATTACTATTACAACAGCAATAATAATAATAATCTAAGCCCTGTCAACAGGGTTGGGATGATATCTTTATCCTTTAAGTTTTTATACTTATTGTATGAAAATTGTATACAAATGTAACAACTTTCATGGGACAGAGGTAGCATAAGTTATTATTGTTTATAACTGGTTGTACTGAATTTATAAATGATTATACGCTGGTTTATTTGAATTGTTGTTCTTATCTTGGTTGTTTTTTGTTACAGCATTTTGGCCATTCCTGTCTTCTTTAAGTGATGTTATATTTGGTAATTTTCTTAGAATTTCAAATTGAACTCTTTTTTCAGGATTTTTTAGGATTATCCAATCAGTGATATGAATGATCAATATCATTTTATTATCATTCCTTTCTGCCATTGTGTCCTTGGTATGACACTAAACTGCATCTAGTTGTAAGGCTCAACTTCTGGAGTTTTGGCACATGTAGAGTACCCTTTCATTGCTATTACTCCCAGGTCCACTCTTTCTTTATGTTTTTGATAAGTTGTTTCCAAAAAGAATAAATGTTTGAATTTTAATTGTGGTTAACTTTGTGAAAATAAATTGTATATTTCTTTAACTTCTTTTCCTTTTGAAAATATTGCTGGGGTGCTCAAAATATATGTAGCTCCTCAGGGACCTACAAAGTCTTAACCCAATAACGGCGTAACAATATATGTATGTGGTGCATTCAAAAAGTTTCCAGATTTTTTTGTACAGGCATTTAAAATCGTCATAGACGCTTGAAAATTCTGTATGTTATTGCTATACTTCTTATGAGATGACTGACCAATTTTTATGATTTCAGCTTCAAATGAACAGCTACAGCAGGAATTAGAATGCACCCTAGTAAACCCTGATTGTCACAGCTGGTGAATTTCAAATTTTCAAATCGGGTCAGTGGCATTTCCAGCAGGACAATGCACCAATCCAGAACTCCATCCTTGTCACAGACCATTTGACCAAGATGGGCATCAACACAGTTCCTCACCCTCCCTATAGTCCAGACCTTGCTCCCTGTGACTTTTGCTTATTCCCTAAGCTTAGAGGCTGTCGTTATGAGACAATTGAGGAGATGAAAGAGGCTGTGATGAAGGTCATTGACACGCTCACACAAGAGGACTTCTATAAGGCCTTCCAGAAGTTGTTGGAATGGTACAACAAGTGCATTGCAGCCGGAGGAGATTACTTGAAAGGGGACTAGAGTTTCATGTGTGTACTATCAATAAAAGTGCCCATACAAAAAAAGTCTGGAAACTTATTTAATGATCCTCATATATATATATATATATATATATATTATCATCTTTAAATACCTACTATAAGTGATAGCTATTATATGGACAAGAGTAATATTCTGTTCCCTGCAAAGAACAAACAGTTTGATTATAATTACGCTCACCAATGCAATGGAGGTAAAATTTCATGCCTTGTGGATTTAGCTCTGTACTCTATCCTTAAAAAAATTGTTTGTATTACTTGAATTTAGAAAGTTAATATAAATATGATTTGATATAAAGTTTCATGCCTTATGGCTTTAGCCCAGTACACTTCCTGTAAAATTAACTTGTTTGTATTACTTGAATTTAGAAAGTTAATATAATTTGATATAAAATTTCATGGCTTGTGACTTTAGTCTTGTAACTAACCCCTAAAATAAACTTGTTTGTATTACTTGAATTTAGTGAGTTAATATAATTTGCTATATAATTTCATGGCTTGTAACTTTATCCCAGTACTCTTCCTGTAAAATTAACTTGTTTGTATTACTTAAATTTAGAAAGTTAATATAATTTGGTATGAAATTTCGTGACTTGAGCCTTGTACTCAACACCTAAAATAAACTTGTTTGTATTACTTGAATTTTTAAAGTTATTATGAATATAATTTGATATAAGATTTCATGCCTTGTGGGTTTAGCCCAGTACTCTTCTCCTAAAATTAACTTGTTTATATTATTGAATTTATTAAGTTAATATTAATATGATTTGATTTAAGATTATTTTTTGTAACAGAATAACTTTCATATTTTCAGTTAATTCTGATTAAAATTTTTCTTGAGAATGATTTGATCCTTGAACCACACAAACACTCCTTCAAGATGAATTGAATATTTTTCCCATATTAAATCACTTTTATCAAAAGTTTTTCCTGCATGTTTCCAAACATATTAGATTACTTTGTATATAGTGTCAAGGTTTCTGTTCGTCCTTGGGGATTTGTAAGATACATTATGAAAATTTAGCAAAAATAATAAAATTTACATTTCAAAATCTATTTGAAAATTCAAAATACTATTTGAACTTTCTCCTCACCTACTCTTTTCATACATTAGTGTGCAATGAGATATGCAGTATTTAGTATTTAATAAGCTTGACTTAATCTCATAGACAGGTATCAGGTTACTTATGGTATCTGCTATTACTAAGTGATCACCCATCTAAATACTTAACCAGCCCATTGCTGCTTAACATTGCTAATGTCTAAGTTTTGAGGTCTCCATTATTTTTTTGCTATAATTGTATTATTCATAATTTTCAGTAACATGATGTTTCTAATGTTGTAGTTTTTAAAGGAAATACAGTGTAACATCCAATGCTGAATGACTAGTTTCTTCTCTCATCACAAATCTCGTCTTTCTAACTATTGTTAAAACTTTGAAAGCAGAACTTGTTTTTTTTTTTTTTCTTTCATTGACAAAGTCAGATTGGAATTGTTTCACTTTTCTCCCACAGGAAAGTCCCAATGGCATAAGGGCTAACCTGGTGGACTGCAATATCATAGTGAGTTCAAACTTCAGTTGGGCTATAATGTTCACTTTCAGACTAATGCCCCTTGGGCAAAAGTATGAACCCCCTTACCCTTCTCTCAGCTATGGGTTAATTAGTACAACAACTGTTCTTCAAGCAGGATGGCTTAGGTATCAAATAACCCACTAAGGTTGATATGTCATTAAACAAAGAAACTCAATCAAACCAAATTCTCTCCCACGAACAAAGTCTGGCAGAAATTGTTTTGTGTGTTAAAACAGGTGATGAATATCAACCAATGGGCATCCCAACAGACTAATGAGTAATGAACTACAGTAACTAACAGGCAGAATAACAGACAGATGTACAGCAAGCTGGTACTGAGATGATTTGCTGGGGACTCAGTAGTGCCTGTTTTCATAGAGAACCACAATCACCTACAATTGGTTGTTTTTGGGACTTTGTATATGATGGGCGTAGAATTTGCATCCGCACCACTGAAGGCTTGAGTCACCCAACCAATACTCATGCACGCAATGTGTGGGCACTTTCTTCAGGCAGGTACGCCCTCATCATAACCACAGATATTTTCCTTCTCTCTCGCCAACTATGTCAGGCAGAACTTATTTTTTCTTTCTCATGATGCTCCAACCAAATGTCACTCTCTTTCTGGTTCTTACCCAACTGATATTGACAAACCTAATCCTGTGTCATTTTGGACTAGTCCTTATATATACAATAATGCATGCATATTCATATACAACTGTGTTTGCATTCCCCTCACAAATGGCTACTATATACAAAGCAGTAGAATCTCTTTGTTTCAGGTAAGTGAAAGTCATCACAGAAACCTGTTTTTGTGAATGACCCTTTCAGCTTGCTTTATCCTTACAGCAGCAAACTGATTAATATCCTCACTTCACTTAACATAATACGAAGCAATTACCCCAATAGTCATTGATGAACTCAATTCTGTACCACTTTGAACAATTCCTTATATACGTATATGTATAATAAAAAGTTATTCTTAGCAATTACTTCCTTTACTGCCCAGGATTAAACTGTTCCTATTTCTTTATTCAAGGCAAAATTCTTTGTTTCCTTTGTAGGTAAAATTAATGCTTAATAAAGTCCCCATTAGACCAAGTTTGGATTTTGGCTTCCTTATTTCCGTTTATTAAGCATTATTCTATGAGATGAAGAGAGTTTTTACACAGGATCCCACACAGCAGCAAGTAAGTGATTCCTCTGGTCATGAATATTCAACAATTTCTACTGACACTTGTGACAATTACTTTTGGGATGCTCTCAGAAATGGCTAATCTTCTGCTATTTGATTGTGTCTTTTAGAAAATAAAAGATCTGCAATCAGCTGCAGAATAAGCATGCACACTCAAGAAACCCTGTCTCTCCTATACTGACAATTAATTTTGCCTCTTTTGAATTCCCTAAAACACAGGTTTTGAATTCAGATCTCCCTGGTGAAACAGGAGATTATTAGGCCGCCATGTGTGTGACTGGTGTTGTTTCTTCTGTGGTTTTAGATATCATCTATGTACACAGTGTCCTGTCAGTGACACCATTTGCAACCACTGTAAAAAGAAGGGATGCAATGCTAAATTATATAGAGCCAAGAAATTTGCAAACACCACACCTAATAGCAGTATTTCCAGCACTATTCTTGTTCCAATGGCTGGTGCCACTCCTGTTTGTCTATCCAATGCAAGGGATACTTCAGTGGTCTATGGAGTACCTATCAATGTATTGTTTTTATACACAGAAAGTTCAGAAAATGTTAAAAAAAAACAGTAGTAAGGGAAAATAATTAAAAAATTATTTCCTGTAAAAGTGAGGTCTCTATAACTGACTCTCCTAGTTTGTCTAAAATACTCAAGCACTGCCTTGTGAATTTAGAATAAATAGTTTTGCCAGACTTATGCACTCAAGCACTGCCTTGTGAATTTAGAATAAATAGTTTTGCCAGACTTATGCACTAATGTGATTTTGGGACAGAAGTTCCTACAGCACCATGCATCTTTAGAAATCCCCTCTGATGCACCTAAACCTCTTTAATTATATGGCTTTGCAGCAGTTAATGTTACTCTGTACCAAACTTAACTGCCAATTTTAAATCTTTCACTATCAAATCCAGAAGATATACCCTTACTGACAAAAATTTTATTTAAAAAAGTAGGATCTTATAGAAGGGCATTTGAGCAGGGAAAACCCATAATTTAGATATTTCTCAGTGAGAGGAGGTGCTAACTGTGAACCTTCGTTCAATAATTCCATCATTCATTCTCTGCTATGAACCACTACAAATTGTACACCTCGCAAACAACTCATTCTCATAGATCAACTTCTGGTCAATCACTGTCTTTTTTAATTGCATCCAAAGGTCTTGTTTATCTGAAGAGGCAAGTACGACATACTAAGTATGACCCTTTTGTGGAGAAGATGGAAATTCTTCTAGAATTTGCCCATATGGTTCACTGATGGAAAAACTAATACTGCCTTTTGAAAGCATCTTCTACTGAAACCAAACTTTGCAGAAACAGGCCCAGCCCCTTCAAAAGATCTATTCAATAATGTCCTTGCTCAGTCGGCTGGGGCTGTAGAATACACCAACTGTACCTCTGCAGAGCGGTAAGACCCCCTCCTGCAAAGAGTGTCCTGCATGTTAAAAACAAAGAACTCAGACTATAACACTTTGCATATGGAGACACCTTTATTACACCCTTCTTCTTACACTCGCACATCAACCAATATGACCGTTTGTAACTTCCGGTCCTAGCAAAACATGCTCTTTTCTAGGGAGTATCAGAGGAGGTCACTTGCATGGCTTAACAGTTCTTCCCCCTTTTTCTTTTCATTTCTGTAGGGCATAAGTTCTGTAAAAGAAAATAGGAGAGTGTAACAACATTAAACAGAGGATTCTTTCGTCTCAGACAAGAACCCCAAGGTCTTAAATAAAGGCACCCCTTTCTTTGTCAAGGAGTGGGCAATTTGTGTGTTAGTTGGTATCCAAGAGATCTCTGCAATTTCTTTTCCTTCAAGCATCTCTCTCTTTTTTTTCTTTTACAATTTAAGTCTTCTTCACTGTCACTGGAATCAAAATGAAGCTGTGTGGCATTCATATCGTTTAGCAAAGTTGTATTTTCATCTTTGTTGAAGAAAGAAGAATTGGATTTTATTTCTGTTGACGAAACAATTACATGAGGATTTTTCTTGCAAGTTGAACCTGGACTTTTTCCAAGCCATTTCTTCTTTGCAGAACGTTCTGCAAGACAAATAACTTTTGCAACCAAATCCTCTTTATTCCGATTCAATTTCTCATTCATAGTTTCACTTAGTTTGTCATCAACTTCAGCATCATATTGTCTACAAGAAATAGATGCTTTTCCTGGAGTACAAATTGTTTCTCTTTCTTTGAATATCAGGAGATAAAAAGTTACGTTCTATAGGAAGTAATGATTTCATCCCATTCTTGCAGATTTTTGCTGATCTAGGATTATTGAGATCAACAAGCTGACTCTGCACTAATGGCTTTCTGTTTGTACGCTTGGCCTTGATTCTTTCCTTGGGTGCCAGCTTATACAAAGACTTTTTAGAAGTCCCAGAATTTGAACCACTGGTCACCGACGCCATATTAAAATTTTCAACAATAGGTTTAGGTTCAGTCTTCTTGTAATGAATGCATGGTTCACAAGAATTTGGGAGTGTCTGCAACATTTTTATAAATTCAGGATCTGTCACTCCTGCATTTTTAACTAATTCACACAATTTTTTACTTCTAGAATGACTAAATTGTCTATGTAACTTTGTTGCAATTTTAATTTTTCCCACCATATTTTTAGAAGAGATTTCTTTAATAAAAGGTATGTGTGTGAACTTACGTTTGTCTGGTAGAGGTTTGGTCATAGGAATGTAGTAATGTCCAGACGATGTGCAGTTCAATGAAATTTTCTTTTTTAACATCGTAACAGTGTCATCTTCAAAATTGAGGCAAGTTCCAGCCCTTTTCATGGCGTCTTTACTCAAGAGAAGTGGAATGTCAGAGTTCACAACATCAGTGATAATACTGATTTCAAAATCAGCGATAACACATGGCAGAATTACCTTGTAGAGTGAGTTTAGATTATTTCCATCGCTGAATTTAAAGGTTCTCCCTCCTTTCATTTTTACTATTTTTTTTTTTCCTTTTGTGCATCCGTTAATGTTTCAAAAAACATTTATACAATTTTGTTCCACAAACGGTGCTGGATGCACCACTATTTAAAACCGCAGAGCCAAGCGTCTCAATCAAAAAAATGTCCCCACCGTGCTTACGTTTTTGTTTACTTATTAAGACCACCTGTGGCACAGAAAAACCTTTCTCTATTTCGACGCCATGTTTATTCCAACTACTATGACCGTAAGGACAATCATAAGACCAGTGAAACCTGCAGCCACAATTAAAACATACTGTAATGTTACCTGTTTGGTCTCACGGATTTAATTTCTTTTTGTTTGTGGAGCGTGTTTTATTTTTATATCCCTGTTATCTTCCAGCGCTTATCTTTTCTCGCAAATTATTAAAATGCGAATCACGTCAATATGAGGAGCGGCCATAATATACTCCAGTAAGGTCCATTTGGTTATCTTCTGTATAGTTAACAATATCCATTTCGTTTTTTACCACGACAGGTGAAGTATTGGGTGATGAATCACTAGAAGAATGTCCATGCATAATCTTCCGTACCTGTTCTGACATGGAAGATAGTGTTAACTCCCTGACTGTAGCTTTAACCAATTTTTCATTATCCGGGGTGATATTGGAACTCTTTCAATTAGAAAATCTTCTAATGACGTCGAAACTTTAGCAATAAGTAATTGGATTCATTTTTCATATACCTATATCTACATTTTGTACATATTTTACATACACATTGGTAATGGTGTTATGTCCAGCATATTGTTACATGGTGGAACAGAATTGCTTTTATCATCATTTTTCCATCTGTATCAAGTGAACTGCTAGGGGTAATGTTCATTGTAAGGATGTGCTTCATGTATTTAACAGCAGTTTCAGCTCTGCCATTACTCTGTGAGTAATGTGCTGACGATCATATTTACCAACCCCTCCGCTCGGGTAGGATGTGACACGAGGTCAATTTTTAAGCGAAGTTTAACAGGTTTGAATTCAGAGTTTTCCTTCTCCTAGACTAGTTGCCTCACCAAGGCTGAAGAACCTAGTCTGCCCTACTATTTACCCATAGCTGGAGGGAGAATAATTGGATTCATACCTTTCCCAAGAGTATTAGTGCTATGTGAAATGCAATTAGTCTCAGCCAGGATTTGAACTTGTGTCGCCGTGTCCATTTCCTATGACGATAACCATTACACCACGGGCACCTCCTAATATGCTGACGATAGTCAGTGGTAGATAACCCATGCTTATTGAAACATCTTCAATTCGTGAGAGTTGTATGGGGACCTTCATCACAAGAAACTTCCTTAGGAACACTGTAGCTAATGAAGTATCTATATAGAATGTTACACACTATAGAGGCTTTTACATCTTGGTGTATTGATGCCACCTCCATCCAACCCGAATATCTGTCAGCTTATATGATGTCCTTATGTCTAGCCATATGAAAAATGTTTTGTGATTGTTAAATGGAAAGGGTAGTCTGGGTAGACCTAAATGCAGATTCTTTAGGATTTGATGGAGCAATATTTGCATTGGCCTTGTTTGTTCTGCAATCGTGCTCTCGTGCCAGGCCAAAACAAAATATTGACTGGCATTGTTCTTCTTGCTATCAACACCTTGGTGTTGGATATGTAGCTGCTGATATTTTTTTGGATTAAAATGCATCATTGGATTAAAATGCATCCTTCCTTGAATACTGGTGCATTGATAACATATAGGTTGTTTTGCATATTCCAAAACTCCCTAAGGTGGGTGGGTAGGAGTTCCTTACATTCGGGAAAGCCCTGTTCAATTGTCTCTAAAAAGCTCTGATAGTGATAATTTATGTTTATTTCCTGCTTTACACAGGCAAGTTTGATGGGAGATGTTTCCTGGTCATAGTGATACTGTATTACTACCTCTATTACCTCTTCTAAGTCAGTTGATTCAACTGCTGTAAGCTTAGCAATTGACATTGAGGTACAAGACATCCCATTTGCTCCACTGTTGGTATCACCTTGAATTTGAGCATCAAAGTCTGCTCTCTAATATCTAAGATCCTTGGATTCTTCACTTTATTTAGGCTGTATTCATTAAATATCAGCAGAAAGGGTTAGTGATCAATAGCAAGCATTAGATGGGGGAGCCTAAAACGAACATTCTGCAATTTTCCAAACCAATCTTTATAGCTAAAGCTTCTCCCTCAATGTGTGCATAACAACTTTCCACAGGCCTGGTAAACCCATGTAGATAATTTTCCAATGCCTTGGTCCACAAAGATGATTTGCTGTGAATGGGCATTCAAAATTATTTGGAGTGGAGTCAATCCTATTCCTGTTTGGATCCAATTTATATCCTATTTAGCTGATATCAAAACTGGTAAATTCCATGTTGTCTTTTGCAAAAGGGAACTTGTTTTAGTTAAAGACGATCTCATTATCAGCACAAAGTCTAATGTATCAAACAGTGTGCCAAAATGAAAGTGTCACATCATCCCAACTCACAACATGAGGGAAAGCTTCTGTAACATCATCGAATCGTTTTGTGTAGCCATTGTTGGATGCTTGGAAACCTTGAGGGGTTCATAAATATCAATATCTGCCCCATTCTGTGAAAAATATGGTTGTGTCACATGCCTCTGCAGAGAGAGGTATGCTATGATACTCATTCCAGACATCAAGGACAGTTTTCTTCTTTCTAGGAGGCACTTTATTGACAAGGTTGAACGGGGAAGGTGTATGGTGTGCCTCCTGTGTTGTGGCTGCATTCAAGTTCTGTGAATTGACTGTTTTACGTGGATTCCCATCCTTTTTGGTTACTGTAATTATTCTAGAGCTCTATGTTGTCGGTTTCTGATTCAATGATGTTAAGTGCATCTAGTTATGACGTGACAGCTTCTTTCCAGTGGTGAGGCACTGGGATGGATTTGTGTATGGTGACAGGTTAGCAATCATCCAAGAATAAAATTGAGAATGGTTCACCTGTCATGGTCTGTCACTTTTGGTGAGTGCATATAATGAATGCACAGTTGGCAAAATAACATTTAATCCAGTTTTGCAGCTCTTCACAATATTCAGGCTTAGCATGAAGTGGTAATGTGTTCGATACTGGTGGGCAATCTGATCAGGTGGGAGAGCCACGTGGTGCTAATGTGTCATCAGTTGCCTTTTGATTGTTCCTTGTGGTAGTTATTTCACTTCTGGGTTGTGCTGGAAAGTTCTTATTCACAAGTCTCAAGTTTTTTAAAAATCTGTCGGTAAAATTTATAAGCCTTTAACTTTTGGGCAAATGTAAAGTGTCTCCAAACAAGTTTCATCACCAAGCGATATAGTGGCAATTAATGCTCCTTTTATTGGCAGACTGTTGTCATTACCAGCACATGAATGGTATTTAGTACGCATTAGGGAGTTGTGGCTGCATTCCAGGTTCATTAAAATGTCCTCTCCTGCTGTAGCTGTCTGAGCCCCTGAATCTACTACAGCTGTAACTTGAACGGCTTTAGGGTCTACGTCCATTTTAATTGACTGTCCTAATTTTCTGTGGGTGAGTGCATTTAAGGCAACCTTTGCATTAATGAATGGCGGTGGTTCTGGTTTGTCAGGTGTAAATTGGTTGTTGGTCCAGGTGCGATGTGAGATTACTTTTTCTCTATCTAGTCATAATGGGGTTTGTGTACTCATGGTCATTATGAAAGATATACTTTCATACTGATCATGGCTAGCAATGGTTGAACGTGGCTCATAGCTCTTGGCAGTGGATTCCAAAGTCAGTAGACATTCAATTAGACCATTTAGGGTTGGTAATGTAATGATCTTGCTCAAAATTCTGCTCTGGTGAGATATGTTATGCAGGCTGGCAATGACTTGCAATTTAATCATATCTTCAGAGTTCGACATTATACAATGCTGTTCATAACATCCACTGGTTCTCTGGAATACACAAAGCATTGCTTACGCTTTCAGTTGAGAAGCGAATGTTGTGATGGTTCCTCCATCACATTGTTTCATCCTAAAGAACTGTCTGTAAACCACAAGGTGAATGAACTTACTTCACTGTGACAGATTTAATGTACTTCAGCAACTGTTGTTCTGTGGCATTGCTGAGGGCATCAAGGCCAATGAAATTATAAAGCATTTCATTCACTGTTGAGCTGCATGCAGATCATAGTTCATTTCAAGTTTCAATTGGATTGGTCAGCAAAATCATTTGCTTGTAGCAACTCCGTGTATCCTGGAAAATAATCCTCTTGTTATCAGATGAGTCTGCTTCAATAACTGGGTGTTCAGGCTTCACACGCTAGGGGTACAATTGGGCAGCGGTCTTTAGCTCAGTTGGTATAGATTGTGCCATGAGACGTGTCATCTGTTCTTGCATGGTGAGTTGCTGTTGTTGCATTTGAAACACAATACTTATTAGATCGAGTACAGCTTGTTGATTTGGTGAGGCTTCATCAGGATTATTTCCTGGGGTGGTAATTTGCTCTGTATTAGACATACTGGGCAAATGAACAAGACAGTCGAGTAACAAGATGGCTGTGTGATCACATACTGATAACAGTGAATATGTAAAACATAGGTGGATTCATCTGTAGTGGTATGGGTCAACAGTGATCACTAGCAATACTACTCAGGTATCGTACAAAACTAAAACAAATTCAAAACAATGTTCGAATAATAAGTAAAAAATGATTACATATGATAGGGTTCAGTATCCAAATGTTTACAAACTTCTTTTCATAGTGAGGTCACTTTTAACATCATATTACGGCTACATGAATAATTCCAAAGAAATTAGTAGGCCTGGAAAAGGAATGTTCCTGAACATATGGGAAGATAAAATATAGCACAAACGAGGAGGTTAAGTCACACATGCATTTATTCTAAAAGTGCTGTGATAGTCCCTTTTTTATCTTCTCTAGAGAGTGGAGGTTGTAGGGAGATAATTACAGTATGATATAAACAGGAGACAGGACAAGAAATGAAGAAAAAGGAAATAAAATATAAGAGATGAATTTGAATTAACAAAAATAGTAAGAAATTAAAAATATGAATAAAAAAGAAAGCCCTTTTAATAAGAAAGCCCTCCAATATTCATCTTGTTATGTTTTATTTCAGCCACCTTACATACTATAATGTTTATCAAGCTAAGCTAGCAGGCTGTTGTTAATGAGTTTGATTTTGAATGTCTACTAAACTTAACTAAGCTTAATAAATGACAACTCATATTTTCTTCTTTAATATGCAAAGCAAAATAATAGCAATATTATTCAGAAACATTTAACGTTCATTCTGCTCACATCAGAATACAATATTTTTCTCTCAAAGAGTGATCTAACTGGTCACCAGGTTATTCAGTTTGATTCAGAATTATTATTTTTCAATTGCTTGGATATTTTTTAATTGCTTATAGTATTTTGCCTATAATGATAATTGATTCGTAAGGAATTAAAAATGCTGGAAAGAAGAAAATTTTTGCAGGTTTAGAGTCATTCTATCTGAAAGAAACTTGGCTTTTCATGAAACAAATGAAAATTTTGGTTCTCAGTTAAATGGAATTTTTCTTTGATCAATAGAATTAATTGCACAATACAATTCTATCCTTAGTTAACTCTAGATTTGGATTGAGACTGGTAAAATGAATCATCATTAAAGGGTGAACTTTTCTGAGATTAATAGAATTGATTGCACAATATGACTCTGTCTTCAGTGAATACTAAATTCAGCAATCTTGAGTTCACTGAAGACAGTCATATTGTGCAATCTTTTCTAGAGTGGAAAAAATTAACAATCATTATTTGAGTAAAGGATGAGCTTCTCAGTCTTACATTGAAAACGATTTTGTCAAGTAATCTTTCTGATTTAGAATATGAAAATTATTATTCCATAATATTAGACTGCATTTCTGACATTTTTCAATCTGAAAAAGTATCTGTAATTTCATGCTTTGTTCATTGTAAAATTGGTGTAAAGATTGTTAAGATATAAAGATTCTGGAATATTTTTTTGCTTTTCTTATTGTAATTGATACAACAGGGAAAGAATTGTTAGAGACTTTTTTGCTGATATTGTTAAAAAGTTTGATATAGATTTATTTGACTGTCTGGGCCAAAGTTACAATAATGGCACCAAAATGACAAGCAAGTACAATGGAGTTCAGGCAAGATTACTTGAGATGAATGAAAAGGTTCTATTTGTTCCATGTAATGCACATATTTTGAATCTTGTTTTATCGGATAGTGCACATTGATCAATGGTTTCTGTTTCATTCTCTGGAGTAGTTAATCATTTATATACATTATTTTCTGCTTACTTCTGCTTCTTTTCTTTGTCAGCTCGAAGCCGTTTTCTCTGATTTTATCAATCGATGTTCTAAGCACGTAATCTAGACAGATGATAAAGAGGTATGGGGCTAGCGTGTCTCCTTGTAGTACTCCTGATACAATGTTGAAGTATTCTGTGTCTCCATCTGGTGAACGTACTTTCACTTTGGTGTTTCTACAAAGAATCTTTATTGCTGCTACGGTTTCTTTAGGTAGGCCGTATGCTAGTAGGATTTTTTCCATCTTTCCTCTGTGAATGGAATCGAAGGCCTTGGTAAAATCGACAAATAGTAATGTCACCTGTAGGTTTTTTGCCCGTATGCCTTCAAGGATTCTATGGATGGTCAATATTTGTGAGGTCATGGATCTATTTCTTCGGAAGCCATATTGGTTTTTCCTAAGGATGTTGTCGATTTTGGGTTCTATGCGGTTTCGTAGTAGGGCATTGTAGATTTTGGCTGCTATGGATGTAAGTGTTATGCCTCGGTAGTTCTTGGCTAATCCGAGGTCACCCTTTTTAGGGAAGGGGAGGATGCATCCCTTCATCCATCTGTCTATCGGATTTTGATTATAGACTGCGTTGCAGTGTCAGAGCAGTATGTCGTCGAATTGTCTGGTCTTCCATACTTCGGGGGAATCTCGTCCAGCCCTGCAGCTTTCCTATTTTTAATTTTTCTAAGAACTGAGTCAAGTTCTTCTTGAGTGAACGGCCTAGTTTAATGTCCAATTGCTTCTTAATTATTCTGGTGATTGGTTCATGCGTTACTTTCGGTGGGTTTCCTTGTAGATTTTCGAAATGCTGTTTCCACAGTATTATTCTTTCCTGTTGGTTTGCAGCTTTCAGTTTTGCTTTGGCTGTGCTCTTCCTTCTACTCACTTCGTTTATTGTTTGCCAGGCTATCCTAGATTGCCTGTCCTCCACTGAGTCTCTAATCTTCTCTATCTGATTTTGTATGTATTCTGTCTGTTCCTTTATATATATGCCTGCTAATTGATATTGTGCCGTTTTTAGTTTTCGGGCATTTGTGTTTTTTGGGTTCTTTCGATAGCTTTTGGAGGCTGTTTTCACGTGTGCACGTTTTTTCTCTCACCACTAACGTTTCCCATATTTAGTTCTAGGTTTTGTTGGAATACACTTTGCTGCCGCCTCAAGGTGCGCATTGACGAAATTCTGATATTCGTCATTTGGTGGTACCTTTTCCCGTCTTCTCTTGTGTAGGGGACGAATAAATAAACAAAAAATTGAATTTAAAAAAAATAGATAAAAAGAAAACTATTAAATTTGAAGTAACTCCCAGAGGTCTCTAACAGAAAAGGAGATGACGCATGCGTAAAAGAAAAAAGGATTTCATCTTGAAAAAGGAGACGATATTATCTTTCTTTTTCAGGCAGTGTCCGTCGAACCAACAACACCATTTTTGCTGTCTGGTGTTTTGGGCACCAAGCTACGTCTTGGGACGTAGCGTTGGTTAGTCCATTCACCAAGTAAATAAAGGAAAGTATGGAAGAAATGTTTTCGTCTCCTATCTGTTTCTATCTTTTCTTTTTGCATATTTCTTTTGGACTTTCTTTGGGCAAGGCATTGCGCCGGCCAGTCAACGTGGGGTAAAATAATATAACCAAAATATAAAGTCAGATATCTTACGGCAACACAGCCTTGCCCTTAGCCCCTGACCTTCAAAAGCCTTCAAATCCCACATTGGTGAACCCCGAATACGTGAATGATGAACATCCAGGATAAAGAAGACATCCCAACAAAAAATTTAAAAAAGAAAAAACAACAAAAACATCTTAAACTGGAGACAGACGACTTTCCACGTGGTACAAAAAATGTTAACACAGAAATCAACATAGAAATGAAATGAACAACAACCTTCTGATACAAAAATACAGCCTTTACAGCACGCAGCCTAATGGACACTTGGCATTCCTACGCGAACCCCCCCCCAAAAAAAACCAGCGAAGCATTGAGAAATTTTCAATATTCCCGCGGACCTAACTTCAAGAAGAAAGCAAGATGGCCGAAAATACGCAAGCACATGGAAACATTACAGCAAAATTCCTACCTTATCTATCAACACACATTTTCACTTCCCAACTACCAAAATAAGGTAACTTTTTAACTCTTTCACTCACCCTTTCCCTACTTTGGTAGCTGCCGCAACATGGTTTACTACTCCCACTACCTCAGTAAACCACCAACGACTGCTATGAATTTCGGAGTACCCAAAAACTCATACTACTCCTCTGAATTATGCTACTTCTGCTACTTCTGTATGCCACCTTCTCGGCTCGTCAACTTTTTTTTTTCCAAAGTGACATCCTGTTTTTAAAAAAAAGGTACCACGAGGTACACAAAAAAAAAGAGAATTCCAGCAAATACTAGCGACTAAAAAAAAAAAAGAAAGAAAGCTGACCACTGTCCACTGCAGAGTCATACTACCCTTTTTCCACTTCTATAAAAAAAGTAGTCTCTACTACAGAAAATGCAACGCTTAAACAAGCAAGCGAACACACACACACACACACACACACACACACACACACACACACACACACACACACAAAACAAACCAAAAACAAAAGAAAAATCACACGGATAAAAATAAAATTATTTCCGGATATTAAAAGAAGTTCCAAAGAAAAAGCAAAAGGGTTAATGAAGAATAATCCTCTCAAACTAGACGATTACATTCAACAACTCTCTGCACTACCAAAATTAATGCACATACAAAAAAAAAAAAAAAAAAAAAGAAAAAAGATGACTTTAAAAAAATGGAAATAAAATCCGTCACATCCAACGAGTCCTAGTTTTCCAGCCACCCTTAACAAATTACCAAAATTATTGAAAATTTGCAAATAAGATACAAGAATTTGATAAATAATCCTCCTAGAAAATAGGACAATTAAAAATCAATTCAGTCTTTTTGCAAAAAAAAGCGGGGGTCTGGACACACACACACACAAAAAAACAAACAAAAAAAAAAACAAGCAAAAAATAAAAAAAATGAAAAGAGAGCCATGACACCCTTACAAATATTCATTTTCTCTAAGAATCCACCTAGTAGCTCTGCTACTAAGGCGCGGACGTGTGTAGGGAACGAATAAATAAATAAAAAATTAAATCTAAAAAAAATAGATAAAAAGAAAACTATTAAATTTGAAGAAACTCCCAGAAGTCTCTAACAGAAAAGGAGATGATGCATGAGAAAAAGACAAAAGGATTTCCTCTTGAAAAAGGAGACGATATTATCTTTCTTTTTTAGGCAGTGTCCGTCGAACCAACAACACTATTTTTGCTGTCTAGTGTTTTGGGCACCACGCTTACGTCTTGGGACGTAGCGTCGGTTAGTCCATTCACCAAGTAAATAAAGGAAAGTATAGAAGAAATGTTTTCGTCTCTTATCTATTTCTGTCTTTTCTTTTGGGACTTTCTTTGGGTAAGGCATTGCGCCGGCCAGTCAACGTGGGCCTACAAACGTAAACAGATCGGATTACACCTTCGCCCTAGAGAAATAACATCCGGGCGCAGCCGGATATGATGAAGCCCTTTTCGACTCAAACCGGCCGTTACAGCTAAGAAAGGGATAAATTAACATTTATCAACATTTACAAAACACTTCTGCCAGAAATAATTCTATAGAAATGGAGGTAATCCTCTTCGCTAGCCCGTACCAGACTACAGAAGTACTTATTTTTTGCGTCCATTTTTTGTAGAAGACCTTTCACGTGGTGCGACAGAAGTGGAGTTCCCTTTCTTCCATATAAAATGGCTTCAGGCGGCGAAAATTCAGAGGTCTACGCGGACGCTCTCAGGGGCCACACGGCTCCACAAGGTTCGGGTCCTACATTATCGTAGTTGCACCCACCTCACCGTCACTTCAAGTGGCAGATTCAACCTTTTTTTGCGGTCCTTTTTAAGGGCCATGAGAGGACCTTCTGTGGGTCGGAGTATCTCTGGCGGTCATTAACGACCAGTCGAAATAGACGGCCAGGAGGCAAACACGAAGAGGGCTCACTAAGACCAGCCGGTCTTAACCATCGCTCGGTTCCGCTCGTCTGTTTGGCTGCGCAGTGCTAAAAGCAAGGGTTAGCCTTTAGTTACCACTCCACTATCTGCGCAGCGCTAAGATAACGCCAATCTTAGCCTCGGCCCCCTGGCCTGTTCGCTCGACAGCGCAGAGCTTTGGCGCGCAAGCCTTAGCTATCGTCTCGATACGTCTGCACAGCTTTGGTGCGCAAGCCTTAGCTACCGCCCAATACGCTCGCACAGCTTTGGCGCGAAAAGCCTTAGATACTACACAGCTTTGGCGCGAAAAGCCTTAGCTACCACCAGAGCTTTTGGCACGAAAAGCCATAGCTACCGCCAACGATACGCCCGCACAGCTTACTGGCGTGACAAAGCCATAGCTACCGTAAACGATATGCCCGCACAGCTATCTGGCATGACAAAACCATAGCTACTGTAAATGATACGCCCACACAGCTATCTAGCACGACAAAGCCATAGCTACCGACCACGACGCTCCTACAATGCAGCATTCAGTCCATGTAACAACTCGCTGTTACGGACTGCCCGAGCATTGCAACAACTAGCCCACGTAACGACTCGCTGTTACGGGCTAGCAACCACGACTCGACCATACCAACGAAATGTCAAAACCGGGACATCGATTTACCAACGACCGACCGACCTCATCTGCCTGCAACGACCATCCAGTTACATTCAACGACTCGACCGACCTCAGCTGTCCGCAACGACCATCCATCTGCATTCAACGACCCGACCGATCTCAGCTTACCAGCATCGAACATCTAGCTGTATCTCCACGACTCGACCTACGCCAGCTATCCTCGTCGAACGCCCAGCTGCGCACAACAACGACTCGACCATACCAGTTATCGACGTAACCCATCCTGACTGAAGACTACATACAACCCCCACGGATATTTACATACCCGCTTGTAATTCCGGCAAATAAAATCGTCACTTTTGTTGTATCTGTTATCTCGCCTTCTGTCTTCCTTCATTGTCTTTGTCTGTCACTACTCGCACGCATTAAACAAAAATTCATTTGCGGGGTCGACTCGCTTATCGGCTCCGCAACAATATAACCAAAATATGGAGTCAGATATCTACGGCAACACAGCCTTGCCCTTAGCCCCTGACCTTCAAAACCTTCAAAGCCTTCAAACCCCAAACTTGTCTCAAATCTGTTTCTCAATTCTACTACATATTTATCTCTTATATCTTTGTTGTTGAGAAGGGCCCAGTCATAGTGTTTGGTAGTCGCTGTTCGTGTGGCGTTTTTTCGTAGGCATAGTCGTATTTTGACCGTGACTATTCGGTGATTGGAGGACACACCCTCGAAAGAGGAGTATGCCTCGCAATTGATTGCGCTATGTTTCCATTTCTTGTTTATAAAGAGTAGTCTATCTGTGCTTTACTATTGTTCGCGTACGTGTAGGTCCATAATTTCCCTTCCTTTTTTTGGTAGTTTGTATTGAGGCATGTTAATCTATTTTCTATCATGAAATCTGTTAGATGTTGTCCATTCCTATTTGACGTGTTGTGTAGGCTGTATTTGTTGTTTCCGTTTTTCCCTATTTGGGCATTCATGTCTCCGCAAACAGGTTGTGTTTCGGAATGCTACGCACTAGAGAGGATAGCTCATCGTAGAAGGCGACCACTTCAGTTTCTTCACTAACATTGGTAGGGCTGTAGCAGGAGATGATTGTTGCTCTGGGGTTGCCATTAAACATAGCTACCAACATCCTGGGTTGTATTCTCTCAATGCTATTAAATGTTTTTAACGCTCTAGGTCCTATAAGAATTCCTACCCCTCCTACTGTGGCATTGACAGAGTTTTTCCATGCTGATACAGTGGCTAGCGTCCATCCATTGCCAGTTACGTGATATTTGATATCTTCGGTGTGCGTATATCTGTGTTCTTGTAGCATATCATGTCTATGTTCTACGGCTGATGCAGTTAGCCCTAGTAGTTGTCCTATTCTATTTAAGGTTCTTACATTAAATGTCGCTATTTGTATTGTTTGTTTGCATTTTAGTAGTTTTTGTAGTTTGAGCTCTGTAGCTGATTTTTTTAACACTGAGGCCAGGGCTCCAACCTCAGCAGGACGACCCCTTTTTTTACCCGCGCGAAGAGTGATACAGTTTATGTATGCAGTTTATGTATGTGGGTTGAGTGTGGGTCATGGTTATCTTTCGATGGCTGTTTTTATTCTGATCTATAGAAGCCACACTTATAGATAAGCAGCAGTAGTTCCCCAATCGAACTGACGATACTGAGCGTTAAGTCGCAAAAACTCACGCCCAGGACCAGGTTAAAAAAAAAAAAAGGTGGTGGGGGGGCTTTAATTTCCCTTAAGTTTTAACTTAGTTAAAGTCCAGGACTAAGTTATATTAGTCAGAGTTTTCGGTATATTTTCACCTATCTTCTGATACTGGCACTAAAATGTGTTTTTTTTTTGTGTGTGTGTGTGTTTGGTGGTGTAGGGGAAAGAAAATTTCGCATTTTAGTTTGGCGCGCAATTTAATTCGACACTTAATTTCATCCAATCAGGATGACCTATCCTTTTCAGCTCGGACCTTCATTTCCGGCCAGCAAATTGTGTAAGCTGCCAAACACATTCTCTTTAGCTGGACAACGCCACCCAGTGCAGACGTCTCACTGCGGCTCTATAATAGCAGCAGCAGCATGGACACACGAGGGAACCCATCTAATTTATGGATTCCTTGCAAGGAATCCCATTTGAATATAAATTAGATACATTCCATGCCTCGCACAGGCACAACTTTATGTTACCCCAAAATTGGCTATGTCAACACGATGCTTTTATTCCGCAAACGACACCTAGCTCTCAATTCACCTCTGGGCCACCTTAATGGAGACAACGCAAACTCTCCACCAGACGCACAAAATACATGGTGACTCTAAAGTTCAATCCCTCACACGTCCGACGACACACGCTGCCATCTCAACCTTCTCAACTTCTCATAACGCCATTTCGTCTCCTTATTCACAATCTTACTCATCACGAGTCTTGCAGCACCAAAAGCAAACCCAATATTCCATGCTGCAAAATAAAACTTATTTCTAAAACACCTTTCGACTATCGCCATCTTACTTCATCATTCTACCTTTGTTTACCCTTAAAACTTAGCGAGGGGACTAACAACACTTAGCGAGGAAACAACAAAACACATACATGCATGTTACACCCTTCCTCGCTAACAACAACAAAAAAAAAAACTCCGGCTAAAAATTACTCGCTAAAGTGGCATTGGGACTTTTAGGCTGTTTAGTTTTCTTCTAAACTACTGTGGGCGGGGGCTGTAAGAATTTTAAACTTTCAGAAAAGATTCGAAACTTTTTGCCGTGTACGCTGACACAATTTGGATAGAGTCATATATTCAATTTGGGTTTACAGTAAAAGTGTCTGTACATTTAAAATACAGAGTTTGTTGGAGAATAGACCTGTATTTGGTATTTATATGGTACCCGACTATTTTACGTTGATTTTATGTATATTGAATAAGGTTTTAATATTTAGTATTTAGCGTTTCCCCATAGGTTTAATGTTTTCCCAAACGTTTATGTTGAAGTTTGGTATATAGAATGTTTAGAATAAAAGGTTGAATAGGCATATTATAAGCACATGGATAAAGTATTAAATGAAGGAAGCCAATGAAACAAATGAGTAAAAGATATGAAACGAATGAAACGAGTAAAGGTTGTAAAACGGCGCGGACAAAATGAACATTTAAAACAAGGCGACGAACAATAACAAATTTATATTCTACAACAATAAAACTTACATTGATACATAAAAGAAATTACTAACTCTACTAATAAAATAATAGTGTGTGTATATGTGTGAGTGTGAGTGTGTGTGTGTGTGTCTAACACAACTAAGCTACAAAAGAATTACATGTTAAAATGTTCTTTTTTTATGATTAGAAACGGGCAGTTTCTCTGAGACTGGAAAGCGTCTCATAGTCATTTTATATGAATGTCTGCGAGGCCCATCCATGGTGTTGCTTTTCTCTCCTGTTGATTCACGCTGAAGGTGATGTGTTGCCGCTGCGAAGAAATTTGGTAAAAGAGAACAAGGGTGTTTGAAGACGACGTATTTATAGAAAATACGCGTCCTGAAGGTGGCTCAAAAACGCAGGACTTGAATTTACGCGCGGACGTAGTTTTAGACATGTCACGTGGTTCTCCTGGTCAATGGTTTCCCGAGACTGAATATTGAGCGTCCGCCATCTTTGTGGAAACAAGTGGCATACCGCCCAAAATAATTTATAGGAGTGTAAAGTCCTATAAGTTCAAGCAAATATTTTACAAAGAATAAAACAGCATACAATTTTGTAAAATTTTCGGCATTTTAAATTAGTAGGACTTAATGACATACTAACCAATTTTGAAGCTATTTTTCTGCTGGCACAAGCGAGTTTCCATCCCTTCTGTTCTGTTTTACTTACCGACGCCGACTACACCGATGACATAGCGATACTGGCAAATACACTCAACCAAGCTGAAACACTACTGCATAGTTTGGAACGAGCCGCCGCAGGCATTGGCCTCCATGTCAATGCACACAAAACTGAATAAATGTGCTATAATCAAACAGGCGACATCTCCACACTAGATGGAACCTCTCTGAAACTAGTAGATAAATTCACCTACCTAGGAAGCAGCGTCTCATCAATCGAAAAGGACATCAACACGTGGCTAACGGAGGTATGGACAGCTATCGATAGGCTATCGATCATATGGAAATCAAACCTGACCGATAAAATGAAATGCAGTTTCTTCCAGGCAGCAGTCGTATCGATACTGCTGTATGGATGCACTACTTGGACGCTAACGAAAAGGCTGGAGAAGAAGCTAGACGGCAATTACACAAGAATGCTGCAAGCAATATTGAACAAGTCCTGGTGGCAACACCCACAAGGCACCAACTATACGGCCACCTACCTCCCATCACAAAAACTATCCAAGTTAGACAAACCAGACATGCAGGACACTGCTGGGGAAGCAGGGACGTGCTCATAAGTAATATACATATGGCTGGGCAAAAGCAGGACGACCAGCTCGAACATACATTCAGTAGCTATGTGAGGATACGGAATGTAGCCCTGAAGACCTGTCCGAGGCAATGAACGATAGGGAGAAGTGGCGAGAGAGGGTCAGGGATATCCGTGCTAGTGGCATGACATGATGATGATGATGATGATTTTCTGCTTTGACCTTTTGTTGGAAGATGCAATTAGAGAATGTTCCTATTTCTTTGAAAACCCAAAACCAGATGGGAATCACAAATATGTGTTGTCAAATCATTGCATTTTCACCAGTAAAATATTAGAAATGTTTTTTACTAACCTGCAAGAAAAGTCTTTGGAAAAGAGAGATAGAGCAACTGCAATTAAAGCAACATCACTGTTAAACTGGATTTCTACTTTGGACTTTATGCTTAGTATCATCAATGTCCTGTTTCAAGTAAACTGAGTCAGTCAATTGTTACTGTCTTCTAATGTGACACTCAACATTATGATTGCTGAGGTCCCGGCAACTTGCAGTTTTGTTTAAGACTATTGTGACAGTGGTTATATATCAACAGCACATGAAATTGTAGAAGATAATGACATTGATGTGCATTGCAAGAGATGTTTATGAGTCCTATGATGAAGTTTAAACACCTGACAAACATTTTCTCTTTTATCTCTTTTGTGCACCAAGGTTTGTCTTTAATTAGTCATCAGTTTTCTCTGAATTTTTCTGGCATTAAATTTCTGGATTCATTCAAAATTCAGACACAATTTTGATTACAATGAAGATTGAGAATCTTAATGAGCATTGCAAATTATTTCATGAAAAGATGAGTGACATTGATTTAAAAGAGTTACCCCTTAAGATCAAGGAATTTGCTTTAATTCTACAACAAGAATTGGAGTTCAGGAAGAGAAAAAGGGAGCTAAAAACTGCCCCTAATTTTCTGGATTACATTTTTTGAAATCATTTAGTTGTCTCTTACTTGAACTTGTTCATTGCCTTGTAAATGTTGCTAACTATACAAGTAACTGTTGCGGGTGTCAAAAGAAGTTTCATCAAACTAAAATAAATAAAAAATGATTACTTATATAGAATGTTATCTAGGTTAGCTATGATTTCTATTGAACATAATTATTCTTCATCCTTTGACTATGATGAAGTAATGAATAAATTTGATCATGCTAAATCTCAAAAAAACACTATGTAAAATTCTCTAATTTTCAGCCATAAAATTGAATGTGTCAGTAAACTGCTGATAAAGAAACCTTTGGCTATACTTGATAAGTTAACCACTTATGGCATCTTCTCCTGCACTTTTACTGTTTTTTTAAAATGAAAATTGACACTCTTAACAACATTGAAGGTAACCACAAGTTCAGTCATCTCACTGGTTGTCATATAGAAAATTTTTGAATGTAAGAATTGTGTTTTGTGAGCAAAGATGTTGGAGCATCATTTATTGTCACTGAAAACACAGTCCTCATGTGTCTTTGAAAAGACATAGAAGTTGGTTGGTACCACTAAAACTGTTCAAGATTAGCAGATATTGGTCTAAGGATGGTGAGGAAAAGTGGATTTATCTTATGTGAACAGAAACTGTGTATACATTTTTTATACAAAATTTTCAAGGGTGTATTTATTTTTGCACTATTAAAATATTCAAATTTTTATAAAAAAAAATCTCATGTTGACTTTAAAAATTGCTAAAGAAAATTGTTGATTTATCTAAGGTGGCATGATCCATAATGAGGTATCTCTAATTTGTATTTAGATACATTGTATTTATTTTCAATTTTTCTGGTTGAATTGTTTGCATATATAGTATGGTATGATCCATTACACTGGTTTACAAAATAAATTTTTGGTCTGAGGCAAGAATGGGGATAGGTGTTTTTTGTTAATTTGGGTGTGCTGAATTCAAATTTAGAAATAGTTTTGCTCTATCACCTCTAGTTTTCTGGCTTTTAAATAGTCTCATTTTAGTATAAACAGAGAATATATGTGCATATTTCAAGAATTGCAGTAGCTTATAGCAGATAAAACAGGATAGATAAAGAACACTGATTAAATCAATATACTTGGATGACACAATTACACAATTCATAGTACCACAGACAGTCAAAACTGTGTTTTCTTAGAAGTTCTGATGTATTTTGCCTCCGGGATATCATGCAAGAGCATCCAGCAGAAGTCTCCCATCATGCCGGGGTTCCATTTGCCTTGATAGTTGCTCTTCATCTTCTTAATGTCTTGGTGGAATCTTTCTCCATGCTTATCCCTCACTGCTCCAAGGTTTGGCGGGAAGAAGTTGAGGTGGGAATGGAGAAAATGAATCTTGAGTGACATTCGGCACCCCATATCCTCGTAAAACTTTAGCAGCTTCTCAATACAGGTTTGGTAATCTGGTATGCATGTGTTACCTAGGAAGCCACTACAGACTGACTTGAATGCTTCCCATGCTCTCAGTTCCTTTAAGTTAAGAAGCTCCTCAAAATCAGTATCCTTCAGCACTTTTTGGATCTGAGGTCCGACAAAGATGCCTTCTTTGAGCTTAGCAGCACTAAGACCTGAGAACACAGTAGACAAGTGTTGGAAGGCAGCACCATTTTTGTGCAACGCCTTCACGAAATTCTTCATCAAACCAAGCTTGATGTGAAGAGGAGGAAGAAGCACTGTATTCATGTCCACCAGAGGATTCTCCTTGAGGCTATGTTTGCCAGGAACAAAAGTGCTTCTAGACCCCCAGTCTTTCTGCTTGTAATGCTGGGATACAGCTCGACTATCCCAGAGACAGAGAAAACAACAGTAGTTTGTGAAGCCCGCTTGCATACCCATAAGAAGACCAATGACCTTGAGGTCCCCACACAGACTCCATTGATACCCGCTGTACTTAATAGTTTCTAAAAGAAGCTCCATATAATCATAGGACTCCTTTAGATGGACAGAGTGTGCAATGGGAATGCTAGGATATTTATTCCTGTTGTGCAGAAGAACACCCTTGAGACTTTGCTTGGAAGAGTCTATGAAAAGACACCAGTCTGAAGGATTATGTGGCAAACCAAGGGATGTAAACAAGCCAGGTATGTTTGTGTTGAATTCAGCACCCTCAAATTAGGTAAAAATGGGTATTTTTGTGCTTGCCTCAATTTCTTTGTAAACCAGAGTTATTAATTAGGTGACATAATTAGTTCATAATTAGGTGACAATAAGATTTTATTTTATATGAATACTACTCAATGAAAATTGACACTACCCTAGCACAGATACTGGCCAGTAATAAGCAACAGTTGGAATTATAACGCTTGGTATATGGAGAAAACACCTAGCCACTTTAGTACTTATAAGCCTGGTAGATCAATAACTTCAATTAATCTGTTAAAACAGTTTCTCATATTAGCAAAGAGACAATGTATATTTTTTAATTTTACACAAACATTACCTAATGGTCAAATCATGCTGAAAGCACCAGTTCCCATTAAATTACAAGAATTAAGTAATGATTAGCCTGTTCAGTGCTTAGATGGTTGACCACTTAGTACTGTAAGAAAACGGGGCGGGGGCTGTGTGTCAGACTTAGCAAAGCTTAATGAATAACTACTAGAAATAAACATTTCAAGCAAAAAAATAAATAAATATATAAATAAATAAAATGATTTGAATTCCTTCTAAATTTTAGTTGGAGAATCAAATACAATTTTTAGCTATTTTTATAAGTCTATTAAGCAGGAATACAAGCATTCAGGATCGCCTGTTGTTACAGGAAATGAGAAATGGCTACTGTATAATAAGAAAAACACTAAAAGCAGTTGTTCTAAACCTATATCAAACTGATCCTAATACTGAAGCTAGTGTTTATCCTCAGAATTTTTTTCTCAGTGTTTTATAGAACATGACTGATATTGTTCATGATGAGTTGTTGGATTCTAGGGAAACCATAACCACTTTTAACTAGTTAATAGTGACAAGGAATGTGTAGCTTTAATGAATAGAAAGGATATAATTTTCCTATATAACGATGCAAAACAAACTCAGAAGAAAACAGGCATTAAGCTGGCAAGTTTTACCTCATCCTTGGTACCTACTAGTCTTATCACTTTTAGATTAACATCTCTTTCAATCACCTTGTATTATACTTATCTGCCCTTGGCATTTTGTTACTGGCATTCTTCAGTTGATGAATCTCTTAGTCAGGGAATATTTTGTTAAATAAATCCTTGTTAAGGAATACCTGTCTTGTCAACTCATTTCAATTTATTTAACAAAACAAATTCAACAGTATGGAGAAATACTTGATACTGGAACGTTTGGACATCCCTCCTAATACATTATTGTCAAGTAAGAATTTTAATCACTGGTTTCGAAGCTTCTTGTTCCTACGAAAAATTATTGACCCCAATGTCTAAATTGACTTAGATAAACTTAATACCCTGATAAATTGTATTTATTCTGATGTATATGAATACACTGCTAAGTGTGATACTTTTGATACTGCTGTTAACCATCTGAAAGAAATATACATAAAACCCCCCAGTGAAGTTCTTGCTTGAAATTTACATGCTACTTGTGGCCAAAAAGAGGAGAAAAATATTGATGAATACGTACAAAGACTACAGTTACTAGCAAAAGAATGTAACTTTAAATCTGTTGATGTGGTTCAAAACCATGATGACTGTGTTAGAGATCCATTTATCACAGGTTTACGTTCGAACATTATTTGACAACGACTACTCGAAAACAATCTTGTGCTAGAGGAAGTGAAAGCTTCAGTGAAGGAGTTCTTCAATTTGAAGGACAAAAACTGGTTTCAGTATAGGTAGAACTGGTTGAAAGGTGTGAGATGATGTCCTTTTATTTTAATTTGAATAATGAAGCAAATAAGTTACCAAAATTTTACAACACTTTTGTCTTATCCTCATAATAATAACTCTTATTATTGTGAATGTATTTACTTATGGATCTCAATTTAAATAAATCATAGAAAAAATTCTTAAAAGAATTTAACTTTCATAAGAAATTGCAAAAAGGTAAGCATCTTTAAGTGACAAGAAGTGAAACTAATTCTTTTTGTATTAGAGATAGAACACACTCAACATATTCAGCTTATTTCAAAGAATTTACAATATTGTTATAGTTTGATATTCAATTTATATGTAAAAATAAAAACAAATTTATATATTTTTATGTGTTTTCTTCTTTTCAGTATGAAAGAATGTGAAGCTTTGTGTAGCAGAATTGCTATTATGGTTAATGGACAATTTCAATGTCTTGGAAGTATTCAACATTTGAAATATAGGTGAGTACTGGTTTAAAGTCTCAGTTACCTCATTTAATTCAAGAAAGTATAAAAAAATTTGAAAATGCTTTCAATAATACTTCGTGCAATCTTTATGCAGATTATATTTTAGTATATTTATTATATTTTTGTCTTACATTTCATATAAGTTAAACAGACAATAATTATAGTAATCAATTAAATGTGAAAGGTTTCATGGTAATTTTGTCTGCACACTTTTTTTTCTTAATACTTACAATGTAGATTCTAGCTGAAAATTTCAAATATATGTACATATCATACTTGTCCATTTGATATGATTCAACAATATATAATATATAATATATATAAATGATATTGAATATCATTTGAAGTTGACAGTAATAATTCAACTTCATCATCATCATCATCATCATCATGTCGTGCTGGTAGCACGGATATCCCTGACCCTCTCTCGCCACTTTTCCCTATCGTTCATCGCCTCAAGCAGGTCTTCAGGACAACATCCTGTATCCTCACATAGTTGCTGAATGTATGTTCGTGCTGGTCATCCTGCTTTTGCACAGCCATGTGTGGGGGTCCATAAGAGTACATCACTTATGAGTTCGTCAAACCTAACCGATAAAATAAAACACAGTTTCTTCCAGGCAGCAGTCACATCGATACTGCTATATGGTTGCACTACATGGACTCTAACAAAACAGCTGGAGAAGAAGCTAGATGGCAATTACACAAGAATGCTGCGAGCAATCTTGAACAAGTCCTGGCGGCAACATCCCACAAGACACCAACTGTACGGCCACTGGCCCCCTATCACGAAAACTATTCAAGTTAGATGAACCAGACATGCAGGACACAGCTGGAGAAGCAGGGACGAACTCATAATTCAACTTAATAAAGCAACTTAAGTCATGATCTTATATATATTAGTATATCTATATCATCAATTATGAAAGCATATATGAAATTAAAAGTCTTTACTATTGTTAGATATTAAAATATGAATGTTTGTTATTTTGTTTTCAATTACAGTGTGACAGGGTGCTGGCTCTGATGCATGCATAGTCTATGGATTTGTGGATAACGTACCATACCTTTTGTATTGTTAGTCAAATGATGAATTACATTGTGACAGGGTGCTGGCTCTGATGCATGCATAGTCTATGGATTTGTGGATAACGTACCATACCTTTTGTATTGTTAGTCAAATGATGAATTACAGTGTGACAGGGTGCTGGCTCTGATGCATGCATAGTCTATGGATTTGTGGATAACGTACCATACCTTTTGTATTGTTAGTCAAATGAGGAATTACAGTGTGACAGGGTGC
This sequence comes from Sepioteuthis lessoniana, assembly GCA_963585895.1. Lineage (NCBI taxonomy): Eukaryota > Metazoa > Mollusca > Cephalopoda > Myopsida > Loliginidae > Sepioteuthis > Sepioteuthis lessoniana. The sequence continues at coordinate 17,524,104 of OY757907.1, forward strand.
TGGCTCTGATGCATGCATAGTCTATGGATTTGTGGATAATGTGCCATACCTTTTGTATTGTTAGTCAAATGATGAATTACAGTGTGACAGGGTGCTGGCTCTGATGCATGCATAGTCTATGGATTTGTGGATAACGTACCATACCTTTTGTATTGTTAGTCAAATGATGAATTACAGTGTGACAGGGTGCTGGCTCTGATGCATGCATAGTCTATGGATTTGTGGATAACGTACCATACCTTTTGTATTGTTAGTCAAATGAGGAATTACAGTGTGACAGGGTGCTGGCTCTGATGCATGCATAGTCTATGGATTTGTGGATAATGTGCCATACCTTTTGTATTGTTAGTCAAATGATGAATTGATGTGACTGTTGATTGTAGAATAATGTGAAGAAAAACCCTAAGGAGTATTATTGAATAATTGGAGGGATGATGACTGGGAGGACTGATTGATAATCAGGAATTATAGAATTTAATGGGAAGAGTGTTTGAAAGAATCAAACATAAATTATATGTTTTAAAATCTGATGAAATTTAGAAACAAACGGTTAAGCATTTATCATGAAAAATTAGTTTGATGCAGTTCAGGTTGATGGGTACAAGAAAATAGACAGTGATGTAAATTCAGCCGAGGTCTTCAACCTTCTGTTGATAGACATAAAATTATGATTTGGGGGGAGAAATTTGCTGTAGAGTTGAGTGACTATTTGTGATGAAATCTGTATATAACCACAAGCATAATTCTAGTTTGCACTTCAGTCTTGCAAAAAGAACTTTGTTCCAAAACAGTTTTGCTAAAACCTTGTTCCAAAAGTTTCACTTGAAGTTTGTTCCAAAAGAATTGCGTAAATTGATTTTGCTAAAGACAACATTCACATAAACTGCAGTGAATTGGAGAAAGGAGGTAGGGTCCCTTTCTATTGAAACCAAACACACACATACATGAAATTGAGACAGCAAGGGGTACAGTCAGTCCAATCACAATTTTAAAAAACGAGAATATAGAAAGATTTTTTTTTGTTTTATCTGTTAACTGAGTTTGTTCTATTTTTTAATGAATGCTTTTCTGAAACAGAAGGACAAGGAAAAACAAGAAGAAATAAAATTACCACAGCTATAAGAAGAAATATAAAAATCTTCTGATTGACTCTCAATGTCTTAAGAAGTGTATTAAGATACATCTGTCATAACAGATATTAGAACATAATGAGTGAAATTGTCAATTCTTTTCTGATTTATTTTAAAAACTCCCAAATATTACCACAATATCTATATTTTCTTAGAAATTCCAATAATTTATATTATTTATGCAGCAAAACAATCTCATATAATTTATATCATGAAAGATACTAAATCTACAATAAATGTATAATGGTTATCAGAACAATTTATATATATATATATATATATATATATATATATATATATATATATATATATATATATATATATATATAAGGAGTTAAGCGGAAACCTTATCAATACTTAGAAGGTTTTAAGAATACCATATACTGTCAGCAGTGAGTGTCCGGGGATAAGACAAAGGTTGATAAATAAAACCTAATTTTTACTACGTTTATTTGTTTATTTACACATTTAAAAAAAAAGTGACACAAGGAAAATGAGCCTTTTTATCATATTTTGAAATAAATAGTAGGCAGAACTAATTTTATAATAAACTTTCTGAAATATTCACTGTAGTAAGTCCACTTAACTTTCCTGGCATTCATAACACTGGAAGAACTTACCTTTATGCATAAATTAAAGTCATAATTTTTCACCAAAGCCTCTTTTTTAATGTGATTAACTAGTGTACCAGTTACTATGAAAAGTGATGGTATAAATAAAATTGATATTTTATTTAATTCTTACTTTAGTTGTTATCATGTGAGTCTTTTAATATGCTTTTCTAGTTATAGGTGTGACCCCATTTGAAATAATTATGCAAATTTATTATGATATTATATACCATAATGAATGAAATTCTTAATACTTCACTATCTATTTTGAAAAATTCAAAAATATAATATGTATTTCCTTCTATCTATCTATCTATCTATCTATATATATATATATATATATATATATATGTGTGTGTGTGTGTGTATATAAACTGGGTGGATTATGTATGATTTCCATTTCTTCCAAGCATCAAAGTGTCTGTTTATTTTGTAAAAAGTGTTACACAAAATCTGTGTACTATATATATATATATATATATATATATATATATATATATATATACATTTTTATATAAAAACAAAAGAAAAAATTCACTTCTTTGGTGTCACCAAAGAAGTGAATTTTTTATTTATATTTTTATATTAAATTTTTTTTACTTTGCAAGTTGAGTTTTGATGTATTTTTAATCCCAAATTAATCATATGTTGATAGCCATTGACATTGAACACTCAAATTGGATACGCCTACCCCTTGGATTTTTTCTTTGGATTATATATATATATATATATATATATATATATATATATATCCCATTGATGAAATTGTTTTCTCACCTGCTCATGTCAGTCTCAAGACTATAAGTTTGATGTATGTTGAAAAAATATGACCTTCTGATGAAATATCTGCATGGAATGAACTAAAAAGTACTCAATATTCCTTTTATGATAAAAAAAATAGCTGCAGAGGAGTGGAAGAAGGAGGTGAAAAAGCCCTTTCCACTGTTAATGAATAAAAAAATTTACTAATAAAGTGGTCCCAAGATAACTGCACTAATCTACTGCACAAGAAAAGAAGTATGATAGCATTGAATAAATTTTCTAAAAGAAATTTCCAATTAAGAAAGCAACACTATTTTCCTTTCACTATTATGGGTCTTCCCATAATAGTGAAAGGAAAATAGTGTTAGAGAAAAATTTCAAAGCAGGAAGGAGAAGAAAAACATCTTTTGATATTACAAAATGTAAAATCCATAATAGTGATAACTTGGTCACCAGATATGGAATAGAATTTACTAAACTCACTAAATCAGATGTTGCACCAAGAAAGAAGAATGGCGGCATAGATGGAATTTTTATAAAATTCAATAAGGAGACAAGTCCTCCCATAATATTGAAAGAAATTGTAAAAAGAAAACCTAAATAATCATAAGAAAGAATAAAAGATTTGATACCAAAAATTAAAAGATATGTAAACAGTCACAAAACAACAAGAGGAGGATAAATAACTATAGACTGAATGCTTAAGCAGGATCTAATTTTAGATGACATCAGCATAGTAATTCACTGTGTTTGGTTAACTTTGTATATATATATATATATATATATATATAGGTGTATTTATATTATGGAATAGCAGTATCTGTAGTTTTTCTTCTCAGCATATATTGCAATGAGATACAGTGTCAAAATATGTCTTGATGTTGGATATTGACTTGAAGATCCTTTAAACATCTTTTGATGCAGCAACAGAAGTCAAACCCTGGTTGAACAAAAATAACTGGAAATGTACCTGGTACCTAAAAAAACAGGACACAGGTGTTTTCTGCAGAAATGTTGTGTAAGTTGTGTGAGTAGCATGTTAGAAGGAGGCATGTCCATGTGCATTGTGTAGGTGGCTGGCTGGAGTAGGTGTAGCCATGAGAATTTGCCAGAGAGAGGCATGGCCACATTAATTGTGGGGGTGTCTAGGATGTTATATAACCAGGAAGATTTTGATCCAAAGAGAAGTCCACTAAATATCTGTACCCATCAACTTCCTGCACATGCAGTTCAGACATCTTTGACATGCTTTTACTCTATCCCTCTGTTCATTTTGATTAAAAAAAAAAGAAGCAAATTATATTTTTTACATGAATGTTGTCATCTTTCTCTGTTATACAGCATTAGCATAACCATGTAATCTTAGGGAAAATACCTTATCTTTGATCTGCCAATAATACCTTGATAAGGAGATAAGGAGGTGCTGTTCTTTATCTTCTGTTGGAGAATATCATCTTTTGGGAGTACCCTTTGGTTTTAAGACTATTCTGCAGAGGCCCAAAATAGATTTTCTCCTCTTTTTCACAACTGATAGAAACCTTATACATCATGTTGTCAGTAAGGCATTTACTGTTTAAACTGACAAAGGTTACTTTTGTCCCTGGTACTGAGGATTTTAGCATTATATGCAGTAATAATCTTGTACTTATTTTTCAAACAAGAATCACTCACCTTTTCAGAATTTCTATAGGATAGTTTCTTTCAGAGGCTAGACTTGAGATGTTTGCCAAATAATTTAAGGAAAATGACTCCTCTATTGATTTTGATGTTGACATTTAAGAGCCAGTTAAACCAAATGATCTTTTATTATGCTTAGTATTATATGTAAGATTAGATTTCAGTCTAGAATTTACAGATGTATCATTTTAGTCAAGAGCAGCCTATTTTTCCTCCTTACCTTCCTCTTCCTATTTCTGATCCAACGTCATACAGCCATTTTTTGCATTGTGTGAGGAATATTAAGAATTTATTGATCTCTCTTATCTACTCTACTAACATGTTTCATCTGAAGATTGTATTTTTTACAAATACATGAAACTTATCACCATAAAACTGTGTTGAGGATATGAAAAAGCACTTTATTTATTTTAGATCAGTATTTAGGCACTTTTCTGTTTTATAAAAAAGTGTTTTTATAACAATTTAGTCATTTCACTATATATATATATATATATATATATATATATATATATATATATACCTATCAATCTTGTTTTCATTATTAAATTTTATTTTCTCTCTCTCTATTATCATATAGATTTGGTGATGGTTATGTGTTATCTGTCAGAATGCCCGGCCAGAATCCTGATGTGATTCCAGTTATGAAGTATGTTTCTGACCATTTCCCACAAGCAATTTTAAAGGAGAAACACTTTAATATCCTGCATTATCAGCTTGGTGTGAAAAAATTTTTTTATCCAAGATTTTCTTAATTATGGAAAATTTATTAGATATTGAAGATTATTCTGTATCACAAACAACATTAGATCAGGTATTCACTTTCTTTATTTACTCAATTTTCAAAGAAAATTTTTTATTGAAGCTTATTTCAGGATAAATATCTAATAAGTATCCAAAATAATAATTCTAATATAAATATTGCTTATATAAAGACCTAGCCGTTGTCATGACAGGAGTTACCTTCCCTTGGAAGAAGCAGTTACTTCCCTTGTTTAGATAAATAGAGGGGCTTCGTCAATATACACACACAGTATATACAGTGTTGCGCTTACAAGCTAAACATGCCTCGTCTATCGCTTTTCTTATTTTCCTACTAATAAAAACTATGACAGCCATTGTTATTTCTCTGAGGTTATTTCCAAAAATAAAAGTAATCTGTAATTTTTTGTGATTTCAGTGATCAGTAAAACAATCTTTATCTTTATTTTTTAATTTAGTTTTAGCCTAGAATTCTTTTTAAACTTGAGCAATTATTTGTAAAATTTTATTTCTATAAAAACTGTTAATATATTTTAACGAATATATATAATGATTTGAATTGTTTTTTGTATAAACTTCATGATTTTCAGATGAAATTTTAATTTATTTGGATTAGCAAAATTCAAAAGCATTGATTTTCCATCCTTTATAATGTTTTGATTTTTGTATGACTGTACTGCAATACAACAAAATTAGCAGGTCATTGCAAAACTTTTATTGGCACAATAGTGTGAGGTGCACTAACTTAGAGAATAAACCAATTTTAAATTCAGTTTGCAAATTAATATTGTGAGATCTGGATTTACACTCACACTAATCATTTTAATTTCTCAAAGGAGATAACTATTATAAATACTTTCACTTATTTTTTGTGATTAATTATAACATGAATTCTATAAATAGGATGTGACTCAGTATAGTGTTAAATAGTGAGTATTAATAATTTTAATTCAACTTATTTCAAGCATTGGATTTTATCATAAAAATATTAATTTAATGACCATTACCATGTTATTTATTTTTAGGCGTTTATGAATTTTGCAAACCAACAAACCAACTTGATGGATACAGTAGTTGATATCCCAGCAGAACTAACTTCTGCTACTGAAAAATTTGAACATTCACCTCAAGGTAAGAAGTTATCTATTATTGAAATTTGTGTATAGTTATTTCTGTTTCAGATTATAACATCCTTTTTTTCAATTATTAATTAAAAAACAGGTTGCATTTTTACTGAATATTTTACTGATTAAAAGAACAAATTAGTATGTACTGATCAGTTCCCATTGTAGTTCTTATATTTAGTGTATGAAATACGTGGAAAAATATAACAACTATTATGAGACTTATGTAGTAATCATCTTCATCATATCGCGCTGGTAGCACGGATATCCCTGACCCTCTCTCGCCACTCCTCCCTATCGTTCATCGCCCTAGGTAGGTCTTCAGGACAACATCCCGTATCCTCACATAGCTGCTGAATGTATGTTCGTGCTGGTCGTCCTGCTTTTGCACGGCCATGTGTGGGGGTCCATAAGAGTACATCTCTTATGAGTTCGTCCCTGCTTCTCCAGCAGTGTCCTGCATGTCTGGTTCATCTAACTTGAATAGTTTTCGTAATAGGGGGCAGGTGGCCGTACAGTTGGTGTCTTGTGGGATGTTGCCGCCAGGACTTGTTTAAGATTGCACGTAGCATTCTTGTGTAATTGCCGTCTAGCTTCTTCTCCAGCCGTTTTGTTAGTGTCCATGTAGTGCAGCCATATAACAGTATCGATGTGACCGCTGCCTGGAAGAAACTGTGTTTCATTTTATCGGTTAGGTCTGATTTCCATATAATCGATAGCCTATTGATAGCTGTCCATGCTTTTGTTAACCTCGTTTCGATGTCCTTTTCGGTTGATTCAACGCTGCTTCCTTGGTAAGTGAATTTGTCTACTAGTTTAAGAGGGGTTCCTTCTAGAGTGGAGATGTCCCCCGTTTGATTATAGCACATATATTCCGTTTTGTGTGCATTAACATAGAGGCCTATGCTTGCTGCTGCTCGTTCCAAACTATGCAGTAGTGTTTCGGCTTGGTCAGGTGTATTTGCCAGTATTGCTATGTCATCGGCGTAGTCGGCGTCGGTAATTGTTGTTGCGGGGTACCTACGAGTTCAAATCCTGGACGAGACTGATTGCATTTCACATTGCACTAATACCCTTGGGAAAGGTATGAATCCAATTATTCTCCCTCCAGCTATGGGTAAATAGTAGGACAGACTAGGTTCTTCAGCCTTGGTTAGGCAACTAGTCTAGGAGAAGGAAAACTCTGAATTCAAACCTGTTAAACTCCGCTTAAAAATTGACCTTGTGTCATATCCTGCCCGAGTGGAGGGGTTGGTAAATAGTACCTTCTGCTTCTTTTCTTCGTCAGTTCAAAGCCATTCTCTCTGATTTTGTCAATCGATGTTCTGAGTACGTAGTCTAGACAAATGATAAAGAGGTACGGAGCCAGCGTGTCCCCTTGTAGTACTCCTGCTACAATGTCGAAGTAATAATAATGTATATAATGTATTTAAAAAGATTAAGAATTCTGAAAAAATAACTTCTTAGTTAATTTTTATATTTGCTATTTATAAATAAATACATAATATAATCACAGAAAATTTAAATTAATGGTAAAAATAATGAAGTTAATATTACAAATATCATTAAGACTTGTAAATATTTAGATTGCACAAATTACTTATTTTTAGTGCCAGTTTTTCAACATTTATATTCTAATGTGGCGTATGATATTTTTTTGTTCAAGCAGGTGATTGTTGCTGACTCCTAAAAACCAATTAGGAGAATGGATTTGGAAAATGACAAAACTATTGACAAGTATTTTAATTCTTTCCAGTTTGGTTATGCTAGACATGATTGGTTTTTGGAAAATTTTTTAACCTCTTTTATGTTATGATTTAACAAATAATGAATGCTTGTATTTTATGTACTTTTTCTGTTGGCTTTTAGAACTGTTATATACAAGTGTGTGGTTGCAAGAAAAATAAGACTGACGAGAAGATTTAATTTATTTTGTTTATTGAATAAATAAAATAAACTAGCGGATGAAATATCTGGCTGGCTGACGGGGGGGGGGTCATCTATTCGGCGACAAGTGGTTGCTTTGATCTGGTCTGATGGTGTTGTCGGGTGACGCTCTTTGATGGCCGACAATTCAACTGGCGGGTGACCTCTGTTTGGCCTATTTATGTGTTCCTGATATCAAACACCGGCTCCAGAAAATACTACTTGGAAAAAATATGATTGGTTGAAAAATAGACTTTTTTTTTATAACTGAGAATTTTCTGGGGATTTTGGATAGACTATGCGCGGAGCCTATGAGCAGAAGCCATGATTTTCTCAGTTTGACACTGGTCATTATTGGGTCAACATAGCTGTTATTTTCTTCTACAGTGTCGATGTCTGTGGGTCTGTGTTTTGTGTGTTTTAGTAGTTAAGTGTGTGAAGAGTTAAGTGGATGAATCAGAAGAGATTTGATGTATTTTACTATAACTGAACTAAGAGTAATTATTCATTTATAGTAGTACAGTTTTATTCATCACTTTTTAAAAATTATTTTCTTTGGTATTTTTTATTTCTTGTATATTCATGGTAAAAGATTTTGCATCATGGTTTGATTTGTAATTTAAATGCATGCTATATTTTTTGGTTTGGATGTATCAGTTTGTTTTTAATTTAATTTGTTTGTATTTGTTAAAATTAATTTTGATAATAATTAGTTTTTCTCTTATTTTTAGTTAATAATATCATTGTTCTATTTTCAGATTTTTAAGGATGTGGCTTTTGGGGTAAAAGTTATGTTATGATACTGACAATTCTATTAAGCTAGCATTATTATTTTAGAATAGACATCAATATGTGAATTATAATGCAAATTTTTATTGTTTATTAGTCCTTTTAATATCAGAATAAATATGAATTTCCACTTATTGTTTCTGTTGAGGAGAAATTATCAGATGACAAATATTAAAAAACTATGAAAAATATAACCAGATGACAAATTTATTTTAAAAAAACCGAGTGAAGTTATTATTCACTGATGTTTCTTATTTTGGTTGTTAGTATAGTCACAGTATTTTGGCTATTATATCCTCTGGTTTTCTTCAGCTATCCAAAATATTGTTTCAACCATTGTTCTATGGAATGGAAGTATCATTTCATCTGTGTTTGACTTATTCTAATAAAAAGGAACAAGTATATACTCCATCAGCTCAGTTACAACTGGAAATCAGCATTGTCATTTATTCATGATTATTTGCTTAAGCAACATGTAAGATTTTAGCTATACAATTTTTCACAGAAATATCCCAATACTAGGACCTTTGTATGAATTCTGTATTGAATCTGAAAACTGTAGAATTTGGTTGTAGTTGTTTAGCAATAATCAAATAGAAAGCAATGTTTCTAATAATACATTTATTTAACATCAGTTTAATTGTTGAGTTATCTGCATCAGATAACACACCAATTAAACTGATGTTAATAATGATGTATCTCATGCCAAGACTTGAAGTGAAGTGTTCCATGGTGTTCCAGGGGTTTAAACACATCAGTTTGCATAGAAAAGTACTTTTCATGATGGTGTTACACCACCTCCCCTTACCAATAAAAAGGTATAATGGTTATTTGTTTAAATGTTAATTTTGTATCTGAATGGCATGTGTATTTCATGGCCACTTTTAATATTAAGAGTGGTGGGTATTGGAATTCTTTTGATCTGCTTGTGTTAGAGCGTTTTGGTATATTTTATTTCTTGGGTAGTGAGATGACATGATCATTCAAATGAATGTGAGTGGCTGTTTCTACCTCTTATTTGAACTCTGTTTTTATCTTTTGGAAGATCCATGTGAGAATTTGAGGATGTTGAATCTTGATTCCACACATTTTGTTAATATTGTTGCTGGTTGTCATTTTTCATTCTGATCATCTAATACTCATCCAGTTTGTCCTAGGACCAATGGAGGTAGATCATGTGCTTTTTTCGTGATATTATTTTCTTTGTTCTTTTAATGTTTTAAATCTTTATGAAAATAATCAGAGTTGGAAAACCGTGGAGTTGGTATATTTGCAATTATGTTTGTTTTCATAATGTGGTTGTTCAACATATACAGCATGCAAATTTTTCAAGTTGTTGGAACAAATCTTCAGTCAGATTCCAGTTGCAGCCTAAGAATCTGAAAGTGTGCACAAACTCCTCTTTTTCTTTCATCAACTCAAAAGATTCTATTTTCCCCTTTCCCTTAAAACAACTAACACTATCACAGCCAGTAAATGCATGCAGAGAGAGCAGGACACTTGAAACAATAAGTCCACATTTCTCTGCAACTGATCAAGCAGAGATCAAACAAGACCATCTACTAGTACTACATGCAAGTCAGCATTTCATTCATGCTATTGAACAAGACAAAAAAAGAAAAAAACATTTGTGTCTAGAGTCTTGATGATAATGGAAGTAAGAGCAATGATGCATGCTTTGCATGAAGCACCAAAGGGTATCAGCTTCCTCATGATCAGTACTTAATTTTTGCAAAGTTTCTGTGATCACTTCATTTGTGTCATTTCGAGGAGACAATACGAAACATCTTTGGTTCAGTGAAACAAATACAGTTTTTTCATGGAATTCTTCAGGTGCTAATTTCTTTCAATCTATCACCATAAATAGAATAAGAGATTCTTTGTTTTTGCCAGACATGAGGAATTTCTGAGACTGGATAGGTGTTTTCTAATTCTCATTAAGAGCATGCAACAAGTAGACAGAGTAAATTCAGAATCTTTAATGCTCAGGGAATAGCAATTATTACATACAAAGTCAACTCTTGATGACATATAAAAGGAAGTAAGCTTGACTATAGATCTAAAAATATAAATACCAAACATTGCTGAAACATAATCTGCGAGCTGCTGAATTATTGCCATCCCATTTAAGATCAGAGCTGTATTTTGTGGAATTTCAGTTTTCTTGTTTGGAAACTTTGCTTGAACATAATGAAACAAAGCAGCTTTGTTGTTATGCTGCACTGTTACTTAGGCTAGATGGAAACTGTGAAAGTCACAGTGTCAAAATTTCTCGAAGGTCAACCTTTCAGGTTTTTGCTACTATAAGAAACCTTGTGAGAAGATCTTAATCTGCTTTCAAGCAATCTGTTTCCTTCATGCTCTTTTGGTGTGGATGCTTTTTCTGAAGATAACTAAAAATGTTCATTTTCATAGTTTTTAATAGAGTACTAAATTCAGCTTGTTTCGAAATCAGTCATTGTGGAACAAACTGATTGTAAACATTGCAGCCTTTTTTCATGTGCTGTCAAAATATCATCTTTAATTTCAGATGGTGCTACTTGGCCAGATGCCATGTTTATAAGATTTTTTTATAATATGGAAATGGATTTTGCAGCAACTCAATTGTATGCAGAAAATTTTGAATGTCTGCTTCATCCTTCACATATTGAGACTTACTAAGGTCTTTTTTCTTATGGCAGCTCTCTGCTTTTCCAGCCATTTCAGTGCAGGTTCTAGAGATTTCTGCACATTCTCTGAATGATAAAATCCAACAATGAACTCCATTAGCATTATTAGATAATCCAATCTTCCTATCTCTTGTCTTGCTTATCTCTATTCATGGTCTGTTCAGTTGTCTGATCCATTGATGTCTGATTGAAGGAGTACTGGTTTTGTAGCTGAACTACAAAATTCCCAGCAGCAAGATGCTCTGCTATTGAAGGGTATGTATTTGGAATAGCAAGCATCTCATAGATATACACTGGGAGATACCAGACATTATTCAAAAGATCATATGCAAAATACCAGGGTACCATTTCTGCTGCAGATTGAAGGTGAAGGGCCCAATTTCCTATCCGTGTAGCATGAACAAAATTTAAAAACAAATCCGCCATATTCAGGAAACTCATCCAAAATGCAAAATTTGGAAATTAACAGCATCTCTCCTGAATGAATAATGACAGTTTGCTTTCAAACTCTTTAAAATCTCCTGATGTGCAGAGGTGGTGGAATTGTGTTTTGGGAAAAGCATAATATAAACATTTAGACAAGGTAATGAATTTTTCTTTTTCTTCTACACTGTATGTATCTATGAAAGTAGATAAGAGTTTCCTTCTCAAAGCTTCAGCTATAATTTTTATAACTTTGACACTTTGGTTGTAGTGTCTGCCTTTCATAACCCCAGGTAGTGGCCCTTGTACCACAATTCTGACTTTAAGTGGGATGTCAGCCAGACCTGCATCTTCAAAGTGCTTTCCAATGACACTGAGAAATGACATGCAGGTATGGATTCATCAAGTTTGACAACTGTTCTTTGCATATACATGGCATCATTCCAACATACTTGCTGGGCCTTGGCATAAAATGCTAGATTAGATATCAATACAATGCATTCAGTTTCAAGTTTATCTGCAATTGCGAGACTTTTCAAAAATACTGCATTTACGGTGCTTAGATGAGTTGGGTTACTATTGACCACAGGCAAATACCTAATATTGCTTCTCGCTGGTATTTTTCCTGCAATAAAAGAATATTAAAACCTGTTCATCCAGGAATTGGAGGAATTCTTAGTTTTTCATTTTCACAGTGCATATTGATTATGATCATGGCAAAATCTATTATGCTTCTTTTGGTCTCACAAGATGATAAAAAAAAGCTTTCTGAATACTGTTAATTGAAATTGGTAGAAGGGAAAGGCCGAATCTTTTTGCCAAATGATATTCTGGTATGGGCACTTCATTCAGCATCATACTGCATTTCTTACTCCTGATCATTTGAATCTGTTTTTTGTTTCTATTATGACCTCTTCACTATATGATAAGTGATCAGGAGTTAGCCACTGCAACATGATGCCATTTGTTAAACTAATTAATTAATGAAGGGGGTTGATAAAAAAGCACACATACATGCATCCAAGCAGAGACAGACACACAGACATACACACAGTACCTCTACACACAGTTATAGAAATATACAAACACAACACACAAGTGAGTGAGAGACAAAGATAGATAGGTAGATAGACTATATTATTAGAAAAAGTTTTACCTAGAGTTGTCTGTGAATCAATTATAGCATTTTCTGTGCATTCCAAATCTTTTGAAAAGTTAAAAAACATTTTAATATATGAGCAACATTACCTTATTGACAAATTGGGTCCATTTGTTTGCATAGTCACAAATTATTTTAAATGTAAAAGAAACAACCTTGTCATTGATACTTCTTGATTCAAAATGTATTGCACAAAAATTTTGCGTATTTAGTTTTGAATTTAAGGGAGATAACTGCATTAATGCAACAACTAAGTTATTAACTCCCTTACTTAATTTTTACTGGTAAAATTATCAATAAAAATAAAAGAAGTTGATGACTGTAGTCGAGGGCGACCAGAAGGCTCCCTTTTCTATAGCTACTACACTGTGGTGTAGGGGAGGGCGCTACTCCTTTCCCTGGATTGCTCCACTTTACCCTTGATACGTACCTTATATTGCTGAGTGTTAAGCAAGTAGGTATCAAGTACGATTTTTAAAGTCTTTGGTATGACGCAATCTGGGATTGAACTCAGGTCTCCCGGACCATTAGCGAACACTCTTCCAACTAGGCCAATAAGCCGGTTTAAAATCAATAAAAATATGCATCTAAAATGCAGATAATAAAATAATGCACAACTTGGAGATAAACTGAGATTTTAAACTCTAAATTCATACTCTTGAAAACAAGTAAATTTTTTTAATATAAATTTTATGTCCAGGAAACTAAATGAAAATCGGGTCTGGCCTATATTCTATAAATAATGGACCATTCCATTGTGCTTGTGAGGAAAAAAGGAAAGAAAAAACATGCTATATGTCAGATAGATAAAGAAAGCAAATGTTGTAAGAAAGAAAGGGGAAAGAGAAGGAAAGGAAGTGTTAATGCTACCCATTTGACACTTAAATGGAAGGAAAGGAAAAAAGCAAAAAGAAAGAGAGGAGAAACAATGGAAGTGATTGAGAGAAATGAGTTAAAGAAATAAAGAAAACTATTTTTCTAAATTTATTAAGAAAGTTCATTTTTAAACGAAAAAGATGATGTGATATTTCATCTTCATAAAGTTCAATTTTGTTTAACTTTTGGTACTTATTCCTTTACAATATTTGTAAATTTATGTTTCAAAATAAGAAAAAGAAAATTTATAAAAAGTGAAATTTCCATGAGTACTGCTCATAATGATAATCTCTTATGTCAGAGATTCCGGCAAAAGTCTGCAAAATTGTTGAAAATGTTTTCATGAATAAATTTCGAATCTTCCTGAATGGTCTGTGTAACTAAACCTTTTATCTATTATATCTAATGTGATTTCCCTGAATCAGAAACATCAGGCTTACAGTGTATAGTAAAATAGTGCTTGTTGCTTACTCATATGCATGCAAAATCATAACGACGACACAATAAAGACGAGCGACACAGTTCTTAGAAAAACATACCTCTAACTTTATTTGAAAGGGTTGTGTGTGAGAGTGAGTTGGAGACTGAACAGAACTGCAACATATTGACCCCCACTCTTATGGCCATCAGCGTTTCTTTCCCGTTCTCCTGGGCTGCTCACCTGGGGGCCTGGGGCCCAGCCTCTCTGGGTGCTGGTTTTCTCTACCGCATCTTATCTCCAACTCGTCTGATCCCCAACTGATCTGATCTCCAAACTGCAACTGCTCAGTAGGGGGCCTGAGGGCTTCCTCTATTGGGTGCTGGCTTTCTCTACTGCGTCTTGTCTCCAACTGATTGAATTTCCTGTGCACTGAGTTATATAATAGTTCAACGCCCACCTTCTTCTTGTGGACGTCACAATCACACTCATTCAACCCGTCCACGGTCAAGGTTATATTCTGATATTCCTTGAGTGGATGCACCTGTTATTTACACCGGTGCATTTCCTATTTTGACAGCCCGGCCGGGTCGTAGGTCAATATGCAACAAATAGTGCTTAGTCCAAGTTGTTAAGTTTAATTAGAACTGTAAGATTATATTTTATAAGCTTGCCATAAATGTGATATATTCATTTATGTAATGGCCATAAATGTGATATATTCATTTATGTAATTCAAAGCTGGTTGAAAATATTCTCACCTGAAAATATACCACAATATAAAGTCTGAAAGTACAAATGTCTCTCATTTATTTTATATTTGAATTAGATTGATTTAATTTTGTAGGAATATCAAAATAGCATTATCAAAATATTTCTTAAATTTTGTAGGCAAACAGTGAAGGAATTCATTTTCATTGGTTTTATTGTTTAGCCATTCAGTTTCTAACTGGTTCAGCTGATTCATTTGTTTATCAAATCTGTCAGTGTTTTGTGACTGCTCAGTGACTTCATTGATCAAAAACATATTAAACAAGAAAAAAAGATTCATGTTGTGACTTGTGATATAAATAATGTAAATACTTTTGTTAATAATTGTTTTCATTAAAGCTTGGTTGATTAATTCATAAATGAACATTTTCTTGTAGAATTTAAGTCTACACTGGTAATCTTTAAATTTTTTATTCAGAGTACATGTTTAATAATCATATTTTAATTCCTTTAAAGTGTTAAAGTTTTATTACATTCATTTTAATCAAGCTATAATTCTAACAAACTTGGTACCAGAATATTCATCATCCTTGCTTAGTCCTACAGTATGTTCTCAATTCTTTTCACCCAATAAATTTTGATAAAATGAAATTGCACTAGATTATTCTGATGACTGCAATATGACAACTGGTACTGACTAAACAGTTCCTTTATAAGGATTTTAGTGTCCTAGGTATTCAATTATGTTGATCTTGAATTCCAACATCTTTTGAATGAATCTATTTCTTGATATATAATATATCTCTTATTATAATCTTAAAAAGTTTGGGAATGAATTGTCTAAAATTAATTTTTTCAAAAATGACTTTCAAGATTTATATGAAAGCAATTTTTAAGAAGAATTTTTTTCTCTATGTTTTGAGTTAAAATTTTGAAGATTACATTTTGATTTAATGATTAAATTCAGCAAATTTATTTTTATTCTATTTTGAGTTAAATTCACACCCTTAAATATAATTTTAGATCAAAATATCAGGATAGAAAATGAAATTTGAAAAGTTTTTTTTTAATTTTGTTTATTTTATTACTGATCATTTGATATTGAATTGACATTTATATTATGTATTGATCATCATTATTTTGGTTTTTAAGAATTTCTAATAATTAATTATTAGTCTTTACTTTTGCTCTTTCTGCTATTTTGTTAATTTGTTTTTGTTACTGGATATCTGAAGAACTAGCTTCATTTATTTTGTTTTATTTTCCAGTCAAAGAAATACACTAAATGCTATCAACATGTTTACTTATTTGACCAGATAATCTGCAAATGCCTTGAACTTATGGAATATGCTTTGATTTTATTTGATATTGACATATAATGTATTGTATACAATTACTGAAACAATTGGAACTAGAATGAAAGAAACATTAGTAGAGAAATTGATAATTGGCAGTGTTTTGTTTTATTCCAAATTTTATTAAAAGAAAATATGGAAAGTCAATGACTCTTGAAATAATAGACAATATACCTATTTTTTAGTTTGTTCATCCAAATTTAGAAGAATGCTGATTGGAATTACTTTCTTTATCAATTACCCAATAGTTTTGTTATGAATGCCTATGCTATTCTTCTAGTACTCAGTTGATTAATATGTTAATTTTTATTTCTTAATTTTCAGTGTAAAGTTTTTTTAATTTAATTCCATAATAAAGTAATTTTTTGTTTGCTTTGTGCTATGTCATTCTTGTAAAAGAACTTAACACATTAATAAAACCTGCTATAGCTCATAATACTATTTAGTAATTCAAATTATGATAAATATTAAGTGGTATCTATTATGTTACAACTTCACTGATTAATAATCCTACTGTTTGATTGATTGATTGATTTTAACTACATGCCAACTTTGGGGTTATTTTGTGCCGATAGGTTAGGGAATTGTATTCATTGTACATTCATATTTACATTTTTGTGTCGTTATTTCTTAAAGGTTGAATATGAATAATTTTAAACAGATCTTTTTAACTTATAAATTGTTATGACTGGTTATTAAGGGTCAATAAATAAATAACTCAACACGGAGATATGAGTGCTACACAAATGTATCCAAAAGTCTCTGAGGATTATCTCCTTGGTTCACCGTACATGAAGTCAGGCAAGGTGCTTACTACAGCTGCTGCTCTCTGCTCTACCAGATTAGTTCTTGATTAATATTCTCTTTGGGTAAGTCCATTATTCTGGTCTTAGGTGAATCACCTACAATATAAATGGTACCCTAATAGGTACTACCATTCAGAGTCAGATTGGACCTGGGAGTAATGGAAATGAAAGGGTTCTCCAAACTTCCTAGATCTCTTGATGCAGTTTACAGTCATACCCAGAACACTCCTTTCTTGAGGGAGTTTTTCCTCTCGGCATAGGACACAGTCACTGTATTCAAAGCCCCTCCAATAGGGTGACTTACTCTTAAAATAAACAGCATTTGATGATGATAATTATTAGAGTAATTTATGTATATAATATAATATAATATGGACAATCACAGAAATATCTAACACAAATCATATAGCAAATGTGACATAGATTAGGTGTAAACAAGTAATTAAATAAAAAATAAAGAGTTGATCTTCATCACTGTATTCTTGTTTGTAATTAATATTTTTCATAGATAATTATGCTCACAAATGTAGAGTGGGTAGATTCTAATAATAGACTGTATCCATTCATGTGAAAAAAGATTTTATCTCAGTGTATTATGTTACTGTTATGTTTTATATAAGAATTCAGCAAACAATATTAGTATAAAAACTATATGGCCAGCTTGATTATTATTTAAGTCTAATAAAATAACTGAAGTGTAAAAGTTTGTATAAGTGAATAATTATTAATTAAGAGATTTAAACAAAGATTTTATATCTTGGAGAAAAAACTGAACACATATTGTAAAGCAAAAAAAAAAATGTTTTTCTTTCTTTGGTTTCTTTGTTGTTTTAATGACATATCAACCTTCATGGGTCATTTAATACCAATACCATCTTTGTAGAAGAGTAGCAGTAATACTATTCCAGGGATAAAAAAGACAATAAATGAAAAAAGCTAAAATGAATAAATGCAAAAGTAATAGTTTCCCAAGAGGCCTCTGACAGGAAGCAAAATAGGCACATGCCTGAAAAAGGTGCTTCTAAAAAGAAACCTCTGAAGCTTTTATCACCTCAACTTAGGTACGCCTCTTTTTCCTTTTGGCTACTAATATGGAGTGCATATGCTTGTTAAGTCCCAAACTAGTAGCAACCTCTGATAATTCCCTTATGTTGTGTAAATGCCTCGTCTGGGGGAGTGTGATGATTTCTCCTGGTTCAGGAAAACATTCCTCACTACAGAATAGTCGTAAACCCAAACAATAAAATCTGAGTCTAAAAGTATTCTTGTCTCTTTCGTTCTGTCCTTAATTCCCTTGCAGCTTCGACCAACAAAAAAGAAAATAACAAGTGAATGGGGTAAGAAGAAAAAGGAGTCAAACACAAACCTCAGAATGGTATTGTTGAAATACCAACAATTCATCACAAACATGATAAACCTTATTGTACCCATACTATTTAACCCATAGCTGGGGTTGTTTTTCTTATCTAATATATATATATAGTATGTGTGTATGTGTGTAATATTTTTCTAGGTTTTCAAAAGTTCCTATGACAACATAAATTCTGGTGATGTGGTATTACAACATATATTTGCCTGCAAGCAAATTTTGAGTTACCAAAACAATGCAATTTTTAAAATTAATAGATATAATTAGAGAAATTCAAATAAATATTGAATAATTCTAATATATAAATGCATATAGATATATTATTTAGTTTATTTTCTCTGTAATCATCTCACAGAAATCCAAATATATCTTAATTTTCTCACATGTAATAGTTAGAAATTGACAAAAGATTCAGATATAATAATTTAGAAATGACTCGAATCTTTTGTCAATTTCTAATTATTACATGTGAGAAAATTAAGATATATTTGGATTAATGGGACTTAGCAAAATTTACTTTGGTTAAACCTTTAATAAGGAATATGAAATATTCTCATTTAACTCAACAAATTCAAATGAGTTTGATGAGAATATTTCATATTTGAATATCATATGTAAATCTATGAGTGACATTTTAATGATTTTATGAAGTAAATGCTATGAAAATTTAGCAATGATAATTTTTATTTCTAAAAGCTGATCACATTGAAAGATTTTGGTAAATAAAGTAGATTGTTTTCTGCAATTAATGTCAGATTTAGATTTAAAATTTACTTTGTTGATCTCAGAGAAAATAATCTTAAAAGGATGAAAAACATTATTTCAAGTTGATTCTTGTTTAAAAATTCAATTTGACCTTTCAAATAAATTTTATTTACTGTTTGCAAAATCATTAGTTTTAAATTAAAACTTAAACTAAAATTATACATTCAAAATTTTCAAACATTTCTTATATTTTATCCTTTTAGCTTTTTTTTTTCCTTATTAAAAGTTAACCAAAGTAAATTTTGCTTCTCAGTATTTGGGCTGTTTGTTATTTAGAATTTTTCAGAGCATCATTTGAAAAAAAAGAATTAAATCAAAATATAAGTTTCAGTTTCAGTTTCAAGATGAGTGTTCCAAATTGTTCTCTTTCCACAAAGTGTAAAGAAAATAACTCACATGAATAAAAACTTCTGAGACTTTTCAGTTATGATCTCGGCTTAGATTGTTCTCCTAATGAAACTTCTGTTTTTTCCTCCATAGCGAGATCAAAGCTTGTTAGTGACATGATGCCTCTTTTTAATCTTATGTAATGTGATGCCAACTTCTTCTTTTACACACAGCTGGTACTGAGAATCCAGTTGTAAGTTCTTTATTCAGACTCTATGAATATCAGTCTGTTTGCTCACTCACTCAAGTCTTCTGAAAGCAATTGAGGAAATTATTCTTAAAAAATTATCTGCCAGATTTTATGTAATAAGAAGTGAAGTTCTGTCTAAAAGTCGTGAAATTTAATTTACTTTTATGAGTTATTTTAAAAGTATTAAATCCTAGTGAGAGTGAGAAATACTTTTCCAGATGATGTTTAAAAATCAGATCCTTATTTTTTTATATACTCATTGTATACACCATTTTATTTTGACATTGAAACCTTTTTTTGATTATTGAGAAGTCTTTATTTGCTTTGGTTTATTTGTAAGGATTGACTTTTACTGTCTACTGGGAGGAAAAGGAAAAACAGCTGCTATTACCATTTTTTTTTATTAATTCTATCAGGCAAACTATACATAAAATGAAAATGTCAGTGCCAACATAATCTACCCCAGCATTTTTTGTATAAGAGCCTTTAAAAAAGTTTTTAATGATTTTTGCTATTTTGCTTTTCACTATTTTAGAAAACAAAAATTCAAATTTAAACATTCATTGAAAGCTACTTAAACTGATTAACTTTATTCTTATTATTAATTTTGATTAATATTTTCTTTCATTTTGATTTTAACTTTTGTTTTAAATTGCCACTCACTCAGTTCATCAATCTATCATGGAAATTATAGTAAGCAAAATTTATACTAATAGTTGACAATGCTTCATTTAATAATAAAAGATAATTAGCCTCATTTCTTAAATCTTTTCCTTTCTATGCATTTTAAAATATTCACTTCTATTTTACTTTGGTTTTATTTCATATTTCTTTTCAACAATGTTGTGAAATGTAAAAGTTTTACCATCCACTCAAAAAAGACCTTTTTAAAACACGTCATTTGAAGTGTTGCTCTTTATCTGTATTGATCTACAGAGATTTACTTATCCGTCACTTTCTCTATGCATTTTGTTTTGCATATAATTCCTTTTGCTAAGGCGATTAACAGTGTTTTGTACTATACTTTTCTTTTGTATTTTCTCTTTTTAATCTTCTTGCTCTATTTTTGTTTTATACTTCATTGCTGTACTTTGGTATATGATTTATAAACACCTGTTATCTTTTAAGGCTTTTGGTTATGGTAAATATTATTAGAAATATACTATTATTAGCTGATATGCCTATCTACACAGTAAGATGTCAATACTTGGATTACAGATTTCAAGAGAAAGTTGAAAGAGGTTTTTGACCTTTGTCATTTATGTGACAAATATCAGAAACCTCTTCAACTTTTTTCTTCTATATTTCCCAAATCAAATTTTTATTTTACAATCTTTGTAATCGATTAAAAATTTATACCAAATGATTAAAAATGGTAATTGTTATTATAGATAAGTCCTTGGAACACAAAAGATTTTTATCAATTACATATTTTTCTATAATCTTATGAAGTTAAAATTGTTTTGTGAAAGTGCCACTGTTTTGTTATGAAATAGTTTTTAAGTGGCCTTTAAGAAATTTATGAATTTAAATATTTTTTCTAGATTGTTAACTAACTAAGCAATAATATTAGGTAATTATTTTACATCATCAGCTTGAAACAGTACCTATAGATCTAATTAGTAATTTTGAACTAAATGTGAATAATTATTTTAGTAAGACGAATAATTCATCTTTTTTTTTCTGTTGTAGTTTGGAAATTTGAATTTTATATGATTAGTTATATCTTGAAATAATATGGCTTCCTACTGACCATTATTTATTGTTAGAGACCACTTTTGATGAAAGACCCCACCCACTTTTTCTTCATAGGGAACAAAAACTTTGTTAAAATTTTTTTCAGGGTTTATTAACTATGCATACCAAGTTTTATTTGCCCAGTTGGCACCTCTGCAGAGAGGTAAGACCCCCTCCCACAACGAATGTCCAGGATATGACACTAAACAATCTGATGGTGAGGTTCCAGTAATGCTGGAGTTTTGGGGAATGCAGAGTACTATACTCCTTCATTGCCATCGCTCGCAGGTCCACTCTGACCTGGAGTGGTAGCACCTGAGAAGGTCCTATCTATAGGTCAAATAGAACTAAATTGCATACTTATGTAAAACTGAATGGTTTGAAATAGAACTGTTTTTGACATTGAAACTGTACTTATGCTAAACTGAATAGTTTGAAATAGAACTGTTTTGACATTAAACTGTGTGTGGACGAAAACTATACTTATACTAAACTGAATTGTTTGAACTGAAATTGTTTGACTAAACTGAATAGTTTGAAATAGAAATGTTTTTGACAATTAAACTATGTATTCATGCTAAACTGAACTGTTTGAAATAGAACTGATATTTGTATAAAAATGGATTTGGCATTAGATAACCTACAAAAGTTGATATGCCATAAAACCCAACCAACAACCAAATTTTGTAGCTCTACTTTAAAGCATTTGGCTGTCTACAGAGACAAGCAGACTTTTCCAAATTATTAATATAGATTTATCTTTATTAGTTGACAATTTAAGGACATACTTTTTTCAATAATAATTTTAAATATTATTATTAAAATTTGTATTTTGATATCATTTTTATTGATTAACTATTTCATTTTACTTGTTGAAAAAGCTGTGTCATATTCAATTATAGCCAAATTCTTAGCAATGTGTCATGTGTAAATTATAGTTTCATAGTATGTTTCAATTATAGAACAGAGAACTACTGAATATTCTGAATATTGGAAAATGCTATAGCAAAAAGATTAATGGATAGAAAATATATTGCTTTGAGCAAATTAAATGCAATTTTAAAAGAATTTAAAATGTGATATTAAATCAAAATATCATATTGCAACAGTCAAAGATTTTAAAACTTTGCCAACTAAATCTCTCTTTTCCATTATTTTTCTAATAATAAAATTGTTTAACAGAAATTTAGAATTGAAATTAAGAACATACTCATGCAAAGTTATTTAGTTGCAGAGTTCAAATTACTTTACTGATAGATTCACACACATATTTGACATTGTATCTACATTTAATCTTTAATAAAAAAAATATTGTAACTAAATATGGATGTTTGCTATAACCTGTTTGATTATTTATCTCCAATGAGGTACCTCTTGGTGATTTCCGTGTCAGAGTGGGCCAAGATTCTGTGGCTGGGAAAGGAATGCTTAGGACACATGGTGCTCATAACTGGAACAACAATGGTTGCTTGCTATTAGAATTTTGTGTGCAGGCTTGTCATCATGAACACCATATTCCAGTAGAAAGACAGTTAGAAAACAACCTGGTTGCATCCTTGGTCCAAACATAGGCTCTTCATTGACTATGTTCTTGTATAGTAATGTGAACTGGAAGATATCTTGCATAACAGAGTGATGCCCAGTGCAGAATGTCACACTGATCATCACCTCATTCACTGCAAGGTCAAACTCCACTTTAAACCTAAAACCAAAGTAAAGAAAGAAGTGTCCTTTAGAAAAAAGTTCAAGGTTGGTTGTTGCCTGTCAAATGAAATGAATGCTAACTTCCAGGCAACCCTTCCCTTAAGTGTCCTCACAAATCTCTTTCTTGAAACATTTTAGGAAAAACTTAAAATTGGAATTTTGCTGACATCTATAGGTTCTTCTTAAAGAAGAACAAAGATTGGTTTAATGAAAACCATGTAGGAATTCAAGAACTGCTAGTGAAGAGATTAACCCATTAGGCTCGCCTTGTTCAACCATCTTGAAAGAAAGTTGCTTTCTGTTTTGTTCATTGTAATCTCCAGTGCAAGTTTTGAAGGATCAAGAACGAGTGGTGAACAAACCTTGCTGAAAGAACATTGCTGTATATTGACACAAAACACACCAGGAGTTTCTATGAAGCCTTAAAAGTTGTGTACAATCTTATATATCAGGTCCAGAGTCCTATGCACAGTGCAGACAGCCAGATACTACAAATTGACAGAATATTCTTCCTAAATTGTTAGTTATAGCATTTCAAGGCCTTCTTTAGCATTAACCACACTATTCAGGTATCAGCTCTTCTCTGCATTTCTCAACTACCAGTAAAAATGGAACTGGATGAGTTGATTTTGTCACCAGTATTGAAGTCCTAAAAATGGTGAAGATCACCAGCATCAAGCCCTTGCTATTAAAGTCTCAATTATGCTGGTCAGGAAATGTCTTCAAGATGAAGAATCATCGCCTGTTCCTAGTTGTGTGGTGATCTCTCTGCTGGCCATCACAATAAAGGAGCATCGAAGAAGTGATTCAAGGACTGCTTAAAAAAATTCCTTGATGTCTGTCACATTGACCATCACCAATGGTCCACCCTAAGTAAGAACTGAGATATCTGACATCCTAAAGGAGATGCTAGGCATTGTTTTCTCCTTTGAAAACAACTGCAAGGCCACTCTAAAGGACAAAAGGCACAGGAGGAGGAACCACATTTGCAAGCCCTGACCAGACCTTAAGCTGTGGCTGTACCTGCTTGTCCCACATCAGTCTTGTCAGCCATAAATGTGTTTGCTGTCAACAAGGACCATCCACTTTTTGATCCTTGTTCATGAAGCCAAGCCATAATTGATAAATCACCTGAGTAATTCGTTTCTGTTATCTCTCAGGGAAATAAAGGTTAATTTACCAAAAGATGTGTATAACCTTGTTTCTATGATGGTTAATTGTATTAATTACTTTATTATTTGGTTTGGTTTGGTTTGGCCATGAGTTTTTCAATTAGCTGTTAAGTTATAAAATCTTTGAGGGGAATTGTAAGTCAAATTGTCATCCCCTGTCTGTGGATCTTTCAAACACAACATGCGCACAGATGGGATTGATAAACAAACTACCTGGAAATGTATTTGATGCTGTTACCATGATAAAACCAAAGTAAATGTACCATGACAACTTATATTACATTTGGTACTGTTACCGGGAACCAGTTATTATTATTACATTTGGTACCACAAATGTTGTCATGCATAATGGTATTACATTTGTCTGGTATCGGCATTGGTATAGGTAACTGGACTGATAGTAATACATTTGGCAACTGTTGCTAAAATGCTAGTATTACATTTGGTGCCGTGACCAGGATAAGACCAATTATTATTATTTCATTTAGTACCACAAATGTAATCATGTACAACAGTATTACATTTGGCACTGGTATTGGTAATCAGTGACTGCGATATAGTATTACATTTGGTATTGGTAACTGTACCCAAAACATAGTATTATAAATGGTACCATACCAAGCAATAGTATCACATTTGATCTCGTGCAAGCATAGCATCACATTTGGTGCCTTAAGATACAGGATTTGACTCTGAAAACCCACACCACAGCCACACAGAGAATTTGACCCTGAAAATCCATGGCACAGACATGCTGGCAAGATGTGGTTGATTTTGAAACTGAAGGACAATCAAAAATAGTGACTGAGACAGAAATGAAAAAGAAAAGAAATAATGAAGAAAAACAAAGAAAAAAAAAAAAACTCAACTCCAAAAAAAAAAAAAGCAAATAAAAGCAGACCATAGTGCAGCAAGAAGGCACCCCCTGACCAATGAAGGAAAATCAACAAAGAAAAAAAAACAGACAAATGAAAAAAAGAACCTTGCAGTAAGTAAATGAAGAAGTTAACCAATAAAGAAGAAAAAGAAATGCTATGTTTGCTGACTGACTCCAACCAAAAACAGAAAGTGAAATAAGAGAGAGAAAAAATGCTACATTTGCTGACTGACCCCCCCCCCCAATAAAAGAAAAAGAAATGAAAAAGTGAAAATGGCGGACAAAAAGAAGAAATCAACACATCAAGACAAGTGGAAATGAAAAAGCTTGAAAGAAACACCCCCCCCTGAAAATATGACATACTTGGAGAAAAGAAGGAAAACAAAGAAAAGGGAAAAAAAGAGACCGACAAAAGAAAAATAAAACAAAAAAGAAGCTTACAGCATGTAAATGCAGAAGTTAACCAATTAAAAAAAAAAGGAAAAATGAATAGAAAACAAATAACCCAGGAATGAAGAGCAAAAAGCAAAAGAAAGAATTTAACACATCTAGCAAATTGAAAATGAAGAAGCTGAAAAAAATGTCTAGTGGTTGGTAAAATTGCTCATTCTCAAAAAGAAAAAAATTAGTATATTTTTGGTTATAGCTGTCTTTCAAGGTTTTAAGAGTTAGCATTGATAAAATTTAGCTAATTACTAGAAAAAAATATATATTTGGTTTTATCTGTTTTTTTAAGGTTTTTTAGCCAGAGTTTTTGTTGGATGATTTTAGCTGGAGAAGTTGGTTTGTTAGTAGCGAGGGAAAGTTTGTTTGTTAGCGAGGATAGGTTGTAACGTATGTGTGTTTACGTTGTGTTGTTTCCTTGCTGAGTGTTGTAAGGCCCTCACTAAGTTTGTGAGAAATAAAAGGAGGAGGAAGAAGTAAGATGGCGAGAGTCGAAATGGGTTTACTTTTGGTGCTGCAAGACTCATGAAAGGTTGTGAATATAGAGACAAAATGGCGTTATGGTGTGTTGAGAAGGTTGAGATGGCAGCGTGTGTCGTCGGACGTGTGAGGGATTGTGTTTTGAAGTCACCATGGTTTTTGTCCGTCTGGTGGAGAGACGTGTGTTGGTCTCCATTAAGGTGGCCCAGAGGTGAATTGAGAGCTAGTGTGTCGAGAGCGGGATTACACTCAGATCGACATAGCCAATTTTGGGGTAACATAAAGTTGTGCCTGTGCGAGGCATGTTGAATGAATCTAATTTATATTCAACTGGGATTCCTTGTAAGGAATCCATAAATTAGATGGGTTCCCTCGAGTATCCATGTTGCTGCTGCTGCTATTTTAGAGCCGCAGTGAGATGTCTGCACTGGGCAGCGTTGTCCAGCTAAAAAGCATTGCTATTGAAGAACTGCCAGTGGGACATCTGCACTGGTCAGCGTTCTCCAGCCAAAGAGAGAGTGTTTGGCAGCTCACAAGATTTGGTGGCCGGAAATGAAGGTCTGTGGTGAATAGGATAAGTCATCCTGATTGGGTGAAATTAAGTGTTGAATTAAATTGCATGCCAAACCAAAATACGAAAATTTTCTCTTCTTTACATAGCTTGGCCCCAGAATTTCAGGAATGGTGTACCTGATATCCGATACATAACATTAATTGTAGGAGAAGGGAAATAAAAGAAAGAGCTACGAGTCTCACAGCACAAAAGAGCAAAATACAAAGAATGAAAAATACATACATATATAAAAAAAAGCAAAAGCAAATTACAAAAACAAAGTGTTCCGTTTAGTTCTTTTTTTTGTGTACCTTGTGGTACTTTTTTTTTAAAACAAAATGTCACTTTGGGAAAAAAAGTTGATGAGCCAAGAAGGTGGTATACAGAAGTAGCAGTATAGTTCAGAGGAGTAGTGTGAGTTTTTGGGTCCTCTGAAATTCCTAGCTGTGGTTGGTGGTTTACTGAGGTAGTGGGAGTGATAAACCATGTTGCGGCAGAAACCAAAATAGGGGAAGGGTGAGTGAAAGATTGAAAAAGTTACCTATTTTGCTAGTTGGGAAGTGAAAAAGTGTGTTGATAGATAAGGTAGGAGTTTTGCTGAAAAAATTCCATGTGCTTAGTATTTTCGTCTATCTTGCTTCCTTCTTGAAGTTAGGTCTGCGGGAAAATTGAAAACTTCTCAATGTTTCGCAGTTGTTTTCTTTCGCATAGGACTGCTGAGTGTTCATTAGGCTGTATTTTTGTATCAGAAGGTTGCTGTTTGTTTACGAGGTCACCATTTTTAGCCTGTTTTTGTATGATGATTTTAGTTGGAGAAGTTGGTTTGTTAGTTGCGAGAGAAAGTTTGTTTGTTAGCAAGGATAGGTTGTAACGTATGTGTGTTTACGTTGTGCTGTTTCCTTGCTGAGTGTTGTTAGTCCCCTCGCTAGGTTGTGAGAAATAAAAGGAGGATGATGAAGAAAAAGTAAGACAGTGAAGGTCGAAAGGTATTTTTGGAAAAAGGTTTTTATTTGCAGCATAGAATATTGGGTTTGCTTTTGGTGCTGCAAGACTCGTGAAGGGTTGTGAGTATTGAGATGAAATTGAGTTATGAGAAGTTGAGATGGCAGCGTGTGTCGTCGGACATGTGAGGGATTGTGTTTTTTGCATTTTGATGAAAGACTTGTTGCAGTTGTAGGAATTGAACTTTGGATGTCACCGTGAGTTTCATGTCTGGTATTTGGGGAGAGTAGGTGTTATCTCCATTAAGGTGGCCCAGAGGTGAATTGAGAGCTAGCGTGTCGAGAGCGGGATTACGCGTCAGATCGACATAGCCAATTTTGGGGTGACATAAAGTTGTGCCTGTGCGAGGCATGTTGAATGAATCTAATTTATATTCAACTGGGATTCCTTGTAAGGAATCCATAAATTAGATGGATTCCCTCGTGTGTCCATGTTGCTGCTGCTATACTAGAGCCGCAGTGAGATGTCTGCACTGGGCGGAATTGTCCAGCTAAAGAGAGAGTGTTTGGCAGCTTAGAAGATTTGGTGGCCGGAAATGAAGGTCTGGGGTGAATAGGATAAGTCGTCCTGATTGGGTGAAATTAAGTGTTGAATTAAATTGCACGCCAAACCAAAATACGAAAATTTTCCCTTCTCAATAGTTTGAAGAGTTGTGTCCAATAGAATTTTAGTAATTATAAAAGAAAATTGGAAATTGGTGGTAATGTCCAGTGTATTTTATATATGAGTTCATTTTGGGTTAACAGAGGTAAAGGAAGAGAAAGAAAAAAAGGAGAAAGACTAGCAAACAGTTTTCATTTGAACAACAGAAAATTTTGTTTCAGTTATATGTCAAAAAGCTGACAAGTTGTAATAACAAACTTTGAATTTGTGGCACATGAGGAATTTTAATTTTTCATGAATGGACTTTGATAGTAAACAAATTTTTATGAATGAAATTTTGTAACCACTCATAAATGCTAATCATATGTGCAGTGATTTGATTGATATCTCTTTTCCTGGTTTGTGTTTGATTCTGGACATCTGGTAATTCTGGACTGCCATGGGATGTTGTCAAGACTATACGCATGTGCCTTTGGATTTGCTGTTAGATAAGTGGGGACGAAGTGTTATGTTGATGTGGTTATTGATGAAGTAAAAAAAATTGTTGGAATTCAGAACTGTTTTGTGAATTTCCACCGAGAGTGAGGTTGAGAATTTTTGGGCACTGGTAGAAGCCAGATGAGGTTTTATGGTGATGTGGTCATTGAGGAATTTAAAAAAATTGTTGGAATTCTGAAGTATTTTGTGAATCCCCGCCATAGAATCCAACGCAGTAGTTATTTGCGAGTTGGTTGTTAGTCGAGTTGAGATCCACAGAGCCCTTTCGGGCAGTGACAGGGGTGGTTGTCTCTTTGTGTCTCAATTCATAGGCTTTTACAGATTTTCTCTTTCACATGCTACTGTATGCAATCTGAACATTGAACAGTATATCTGGATTATAAAGTAACAGTTTCTATAAAAATATTAGACATATTACTGTTACACCAATACATTCCAATTAAGGATTGTTAACTATTGACAGAGTGTTCTTCTTGTCTTTGAGTTGCCAACACCCAGGCAACTTGTTCCAACAAAACACCCCAACCGTCAGAAGTTCCGGAAAGATTATGTCATCCCCCATCTGTGGATCTTTCAAACACAATGAGGGCACAGAGAGCATTGATAAACAAACTACCTGGAAACGCATTTAGCGCTGTTATCAGGATAAGACCAAACTAAAAGTACCATGACAACTATAGTATCAAATTTGGCACTGTTACCAAAATAAGATCAATTATCATTATTACATTTCTCACCACAAATGTTGTGTACAACAGAATTACATTTGGCTCTAGTATTGGCATCGGTACTAGTAAATGGACCAAGCGATAGTACTGCATTTGGTAATTGTAATCAAAATAATAGTGTTATGTGTCAATACTCACAACTTAAATTTGAAATTCAAATGAAATGCTATAGAAATCTAGATTAACTTGGGCACTTGCAACAAAAATATAGTCCATTTATGCCAGTACTTTGGAAGTTTCCTTTCTAAAGAGGTAGTAAAGACTTTCCCATTTTTGGAATGAATATTTTAATTGTAGGGTTTACTTGGTAGTGCTCCAAGTAATGTGCAACAAGTTGTGTTGGTATCAGCAGCAAGGAACAATCTTTGAACTGAGCTGACATTGACTTACTGTTGTTACTCAGAGCTTTAAAAAGAATAATGACTTTGTCCTTTATGAACTATAAAGAAAATAATTTTTCATCTACTGCATTTTATTATAATTGTAAGGGAAATAAAAAAAATAATACTATTTTAAGGATTTTTTCTATTTGTTCTTGTTTTGATTTAACTGATATTTAGAGTTAGACATTTTTAAAATTTAAAAAAATTTTAGAAATGTTATTTTTTAATTGATTGTACAAAATAGTACAACAAAGAAAATTTTCCATTGTTTTTATGGTAATATATAAAAGAATTATATAGAAATATTATATATTCACCATCCAGATAAGAATAAGTTTCAGTCATTTGCTTCATTTTTTCACCAAACAATTACATTTAAGTCTCAAAAATCATATATCAGCAATTAGCTGTAAGTCACCATCTTCTTAGTGGTTGGTGAGGAATAAAACTAAAAAAGTATGATTCGTGGGTGAATTGTCATAGATTGAAGACCTAAATTTTTAAGATTTAGTTGTTCAATAAAAAAATGAAGCAAATGATTTAAACTCACTCTTATTTGGATAATGAATGTAAGTATTAAATTCCTCTATAATTTTTTTATACATTACAGCAGATATATCATTGATGTTGTATTCTGGAGAAGCACTGACAGTCCTATTTCCAATATTTGTAAACTGGTTATAAAAATATGTGAGATTCAGAAAATGTTATCTAATGCAATCTTTCCTCTTAATTGCATTTCCAAAAATTAGATTTCATGAAAAATTGGAATTCTGGTTTTAATATTAAACAGAATGTATCATATAAGACCATTTTTCTTGAAATATCCTTTAAAACAAAATAATTCTGTTCCCTTCTTATATCATAACTGGCAACATGAAATAATGACATCAGTTTTTTCAATGTATGGTTTATCAGCATAACAGGGCATAAAATAAATATACAGTATTTCCAAAATGTGTTGTAATCATCTACATTTTCTGCTGAGGCACCTTGGCTATTAAACTAACTAGCAGACTATTGTTAATGAGTACAATTACCAATGGGCACTCCATACTTCTGGCTTTATGCCAAGCTAAGCATAGTAAATGACATCCACAGTTTGTGCAGTGATGGACTGACACTACCTAAAACCATGCCCTATATACTAAATAAGGGGAAGGTTTCTTAAATAATCATGGGATATTATAATTCCATAATGTCTAGTTAGTGTTGTATTTGTTGTATTTTTAGAATATCTTTTCAAACGATAATCAAGTGTACTCAGTGTCTTGTACAATTGGAAGATCTAAGACTTTATTGAATTGATATATTCATTAATCCTAATCCTGATGTAAATTCTGATGAGTAAATTTTCTGCAGTATAATTACTGCAGAAAATTTACACGTCAGAATTTACTGTTGGAGATACATAGTTTCTCTGAAAGGATTTGTTTTGAAGAGCAGGATGTATTATATGACTTTCAGTCTCTATTTTGATCAGCAATCATTTTGTTTCTTACTATTTTTGTTTTAAACTATTTACCTTTCTATGTATAAAATAGCTTAAGAATTAATTGTCGTATGCCAAAAATTGATTTTAAACAAATTTTAATGGTCATAAAATATAAACATTAATTATATATAATTGTTTGATTTGGTAAATTTGTTTGCTTTCAGAATAATTCTGTCTGAGTAGATACCCACATCATTTGACCCATCAGTCTTTTTAATTCTGTCTTCTCCTCTTGGCTCAGTTCATCATTTTTTCTCAAATACGTGGTGTATTCAATAAGTTTCCAGACTTTTTTGTACAGGAATTTAAAATTGTCCTAGACTCTTGAAAATTCCCTATGTTATTGCTATACATCTTGTGAAATGACTGACCAATTTTTATGATTTCAGGTTCAAATCAACAGCTACAGCAGGAATTGGAATACACCCTACTAAAGCCTGATTGTCACAGCTGGTGAATTTAAAAAAATGCAACCTGGACATGAGGAAGAATGATTTGCAATAAAATTCTGTTTTAAACTTGGAAAAAATGCCGCCACAGAAACGTATGAAATGTTTCAGACTGCTTTTCAACCATCGAGCATGAGTTTTTGAGTGGCATAAAAGATTCAAGGAAGGTAGGGAGTCTGTGAGGGATGACGAGAGGTGTGGAAGGAGTAAGGAAGTCAATACACCAGAGTTGATTGGCCAAAAGATTAGGGTTAGGGTTACTATGTTGAGGTTTTAAGGGAGTTCAGGAAGAGATTCCATTGGAAGAGGCCAGCACTCTTCAAATCGGGTCAGTGGCATTTCCACCAGGATAGTGCACCAGTCCACGACTCTATCCTTGTCACAGATTATTTGACCAAAATGGGCATCAAGACAGTTCCTCAGCCTCCCTATAGTCAAGACCTTGCTCCCTGTGACATTTGGTTATTCCCTAAGCTCAGAGGCTGTCGTTATGAGACAAATGAGGAGATGAAAGAGGCTGTGATGAAGGTCATTGACATGCTCACACAAGAGGACTTCCATGGGGCCTTCCAGAAGTTGTTGGAACAGTACAACAAGTGCATTGCAGCTGGAGGAGATTACTTCGAGCCTTCATTATCTTCCTTTTATCTTTGAATTTTTCCATTATAACCCATTTTGTTGATATATATTTCTGATGAATGTCAGGCACACACATTCATTTACTCCATGAATTTCCATATTTTCTATTTCTCTTTTCTTTGCATCAATCACCTCTTTTGTTTGTTCTTGTTCAAATCGGAGCAAAACTACATGTTCTTGATCATTTACTTCTGTTACTTAGTTCTCTCCATGGATCAACATGATCCCAACTGATACAGACTGGATTTTCATTTTCTGCTTCTGGTTCTATTATTAGCCAATGACTATATTTTCAAGTCGATTTAGGCAATGCACTCATAATCTTCCTTGTTTTTCACTCATAACCTCCTTTCATTTTGTATTCCACAACTTAGCCTTTACTTGGTTTTTACTGTTGTTTTTCAATTCCTCCATGTTGATATGAAGACTTTTATTATGGTGTCCCTCATCTTCTTCTCCCAAGACTTCATTTATCTTATTTTTGGCATTTTTATTTCCTTCATTCCTTTGACTTCAGGTAATTGATCAGTCAAAACTGAAGGGGTGTTTATATCAAAGCCTCATTTGGACTATGCACCAGATGATTTTGAAGAGCATTTTAAGCATTAATGGCCCAAACCAGTGCTATTTCTGGCTCACATTTCTCATCTTCTAATGTTTTTTCCATTGCTTCAGCTACTATCAGATTGTAGTGTTCCACAGTACCATTGCTGAAGGGACTTTCCACAGCTGCAGAACATGTTTCCATATTCTTTTTTTCATTCATCTGTCAGTATCCTTCATTGTTAAATTCTCCCCGATTGTCATTCAAAAAACGCTTAAGACATCTAAAATATGATATCTACATTGAAAATATGTTATGGATAATTTCTTCACTTCTTTTAAGTGTAATCAGCCCAGCAGCAGAGTACTCAGTGGATGTGTCAATTAAGTGTAGAATCCAATATTGATTATGTCCATGTTCCTTTAAATCCAGACATACAGTGTCATTAAACCTGTTTCCAAGAGTCTGTCCTACTACTGGTCAAAGAAGAGGTCTTCTAGACATCAGGCACACAGAACAAGAATCACAAAAATGCCAGATCATATCCAGAAATTCCTTATCATTAAAGGCCATGCTGCTTCTAATCAAGGATATCAATTTCTCTTTTGATGCATAAGCAAATTGCCTATGTAATTTCTCAGCCTTCCTTCTTTTCTCCACCCTCAGACATTTTTTGTTAAGCAGATTGTGTAAGTTGTATAAGCAGAATTACATTTAAAACTGCATTATCTTGCTATTGATATCATTTCTCAAACCAGTACAGTCATGTGCAAAATGTTTAGCAGAATTAAAACAGTGTTTTAGCCTTGTCCATCAATGGAATTTGGTCCATTTCTTCCTCCGTAAATTTTTTTGTTGGCATTCTTGTAATGATTAAAATTTATCATTCCGCTTCTTCTTTAACAACAGGAACATTTTTATGTTCCAGTGAAGGTATTTGTAATGTCTATTTCATTGTTGCATAGTTGCGACTCGCACTCCTGATCCTTGATAATTTTGCTGTGTTTAATACAAAAAGCCTCTCATCAGGGTGCATCATACCAAATTTTTTGTCATTTCTGATACAAAAATTTGTTATGTACCAGAAAGTCATATTTACGCCAATATCTTTTTTGTAGGAATAGAATTCCTTGAAAGCCATGTATGCATTTGTGTTCAGGTCTTGTAAATATATTTCATTCTATTTGTCCATGATTATTTCTAATCCTTCTGTTTGACCGATATCCGCTATCAACAAATGTCTAGTGCACTTACATATGTTCTGTGGTAATGATAAAAATTCTGCTGGACCCTGTTTTTATTTAAGTAAATCTGTAAACAAAGTCCATACCTATAGGCCCTGTCTCCATTTGGTATGCAATTCTTCACCATGTAGAATTGGGGGCTATTTTATGAATGAAGACATTCTCCTTTCAAGTATTCTTCAAAATAAGTTGAACAATGATTACACTGACCTGCAATGTTTTAATTGTTGAATATATAATAACTGATTTTATGGCGTTTTTTTACACTGAATTCAAAAGTCATACTCATTTTTTCTTATCAGATCAGATCAGATTTTTAAGATACAAGCTCTTACTTAAAATGTATAGAACAGTATTATAACTATTTATTTTCTTTCTGGATTAAACAAATAATGCCAAATTTATGGCTGATATATTTGCAGAAGGCTCACATTGTGCCATATTTAATTGAAATATGCACAAAAGAAGCTATTCATTGATGAAAGGTCTTTTCTGGGACTTCCTCCTGTACTCGGCAGCCACCGCATCCCATTTCAAGCACCAGCAATATTTAGCAAAAAAGTTTACATCCCACCAGCCTTGGTAGCTCTCTTCCATTATGTGAATGTTGTAGTGAAAGTACTCACCCTGCTCTTCCCTCAAGTCTCCACAGTTCTTTGGAAAATAGTCCAAGTGTGACTAGAGAAAGTGCAGTTTAACTGACATCTGTGCCTTGAGTTGCCGGGAACTCTTCAGTAGTTCTTCAATTTCTTTCTCATATTCCACACTTCCCAAAAAGTTTGTAAGTACTGACTTCAGTGACTGCAAGGAGGACAGTTCAGCTTCACTCTGTGCTTTGTCAAAGATTGGGTCCTTCATGAGTTCTCTTATTTGAGGGCTGTCAAATATACCAGCCTTTAGTTTCTCCATGCTTATCTGTAGGAACTTCTGGAGGAAAGCAAACATGCTGCCTTCCATGTCCATTGCATTCACAAAGTTCTTCATTACTCCTAACTTGATATGTTAGGGTGGAAGTAGTATTTTGTTCATTTTAACAAGGGTGAAACTGAACATTATGCAAGCCAGATTTTAACCCTTGTCTTAAGGGCCTCCCTTGTCTGACATAACATTAGTGGTCAGCCCATCTGTCCTAAATACACAGAAAACAAGGATACTTTGTGTACCCACCTTGGAGTCCTAGGACCAGTCCAACCATCTTAAGATCTCCACTAATCAACCATTTGTGCTCCTGGTAGTTAACAGCAGACAGCAAATGATTTGCGCTGTTGTAAGTTTTTTCATTTGTACTGAATGGCCAATTGGGATACATGAGAAACTATTTCCATTATGTAGAACTGCTTTGAGACTTCTGCTGGATGAGTCAATAAAAAAGTTTTCCTTCAATAGTATCATACTCTTAGCCTATTGATTTGATTAATCCAGCAATGTTGCTGCAATAAACCAATGATAACTTATCCTGGAACATGAAAACTGTTTTAATTCTCTCTCATGATCTTGATACCAGTAGAATATTGTTACTGGTGTCAACAGATGTTTCTCTTTAAGACGTGAACCCAGCCACAAAGCAGACTCCTTTGAAAGGTTCAGGTCTCATGTCAGGTCCTTGAGTTCTGCTTGTGTCAAAGTTACAGGCAGGTCATCTTCTGGTTTGTATGCATCATCCTCATCTAGAACAGTCATGTTACTATGTTTGAAATTAGTGTTATATTCCATATTACCATCTGGCTCAGGAACAAGTAGGTCTGAGTCATGAACAATTGGTCTTATGGCAGAAGAAACATTGGGGTATTGGACATGGTGCTTGTTCTTGCAATTTATTCCATTTAGATTTATCATGCAGAAATAGCAGTCTGTAATGTGATCTTTTCCTTCCTTCCAGACCATTGGAATGGCAAATGGTATACTTTTCCTTTTACCATTCTTTCAATTCCTCAAGTTCTCCACACATATTTTACTGCAAACATGGGGATCAAATGCCTTATACTGATCCCCTAGTTTGACTCCAAAGTATTCATGATATTCCTTCTTCACTAAGTCAGTGATTTTTGCTTGACAATTAGGAAGAACCATATTACCACAGATATAACAGAACCTGTCAGGATTATTCTTACACTTGCAATCCATTATTAAAGGAATATAAATGTCAAGCCGAAAAGACAAAGAAATAAATCAGTATACAGCTCATCATTGACACTTGACATAGTACATTAAACTCATTTTAAGCTCTAGATATGTGGGTGTTAGCAAGTAGAGTATTACACTGTTGTTAGGTACATATACAACATCATATGCTATACTAAACATCAAGCACCCATGATCAGCTGTGACAAATAGGGTCCATAGGCTTTTGAATAAGTGTTATTACTGTGAAGTTGTTGTGAAGTATTCAAGCACATCTTAAAAACGAAACCTGACCAAATACAAAGAATGGTATTTTTGAATTCAGCATAAAATGGCAATCATATATCACTTGTTAGACTTTTGACCAAAAAAAAATTATCGCAGGCCAGTGTTTTCACTGTTGCACGAAAGAAAATAGTTTTCTGCAACCAATGTTTACTTTACAACTTCATATTAACTCACAGAACAAATGTAATGTCCATTACCATCATCATTACAACTATGAAAGACTACTACAAAAACAAGGGACATAACTATGTATTTACAACTATCAGGTTAGATAACCCAGACTTTAACAATTACTAATGTTCGCTTTTGAAAATGTATTGCTTAAAAGGCGTCAAAAGTTCTATTTTAGAAACTTATTCTAGTCGATTTTAATCATTCATACATTAAAATCTGGTCTCTTCCATTGGAGTTGTATCAAAAATTCAGATAGATAGATAGAATAAAATTAGAATTTTTTCTTTTTTCTGTTCTTGCTTATGCTTTTTTTTTAAAACCTCAAATGTGAATATTTGATATCCCTACTTTGCAATCTGAATATTTCGCTTTCATGCACTCTGCTTTCCAGTATTTACTTATTTTAATTTCATTTAGGATGTGTATTCTACTGTTGATTTTATATGTTGTGTTCTGTTGCATTCAGATGATCAAAACAATTAAAGAGAAGACAATTTGAAAATAAAAAAAATTAAACTGTCTTAGAACTGTAAAAAAAGTCTATCACAAAAATAATTTATTCATTAAAATTGTGTATATAATTGAAAATAGAATAATGTAATGATAATGATGATCATGATAAAAAAAAGTAATTTTACTTTTTGATGAGTATTTCAATTTAAAAATGTTTTCTACATTGATTTTGAATCTGTTGTATTGTGGTAAGGAAAAGATACACAGTGAAATAAAGTTAATTATTTATTAACTCAAGTGTTACAGTTCGACTAGTGTTATAAGTCTTGCACTGTTGGTATTACGTCCGAAATTGGTCTTACTACAGACCGACGTCCTTTCAGAGCTGTCTTTTGGCTTCTCTTTCTGCTCCTCCCCCCATGCTTAAGGGACATGGTGTCTTTTATACTTCTGGGATACTGGAAGTCACAGGGTACGAGCCACTATAATCATTAAAAATTTAAGAATAATCCTCCCTCTCTCTTCTACCTCTCACTCTCTTTCTCTCTCTCACTATATATATATATATATATTTTTTTTTTTTTTTTCTTTAAGAAAAAAACCAAAGACCGGTTTGAGCTCTCTACCAGGAAAATTTAAATGTTCAGCACTTGAATGATTTTCTTGTCCTGAGGAAATTACTCCAAACTCTGTTTTAACCAGACCGAATATTACCTATATATATATATATATATATGTATATCTGTTGCTTTATAATGCATAAAATATATTGGTTATATTTTTGTCTCTCTCTAGTAATGTAAACCAGATGTATCTATAACACCAAAATGTTTGTATATAATGATAAAGTAAAAACACTTCATTTTTCATACTTGAAGGAGGCTTTAATTTTTTTAAATTTTATTTTTATTTTTTTTCACTGATTTCTCCTCAATTTATAATATATGCAAATATTTTAACATGCATTTTCATCTTTCCTTGATTTCTCTTATTATTTTTCTTTTTATATTCTTGAATTTTGAAATTTCTCTAAACTTCAGATTGGGCAATACCATTTTTTCTCTCCTTTGGAATGAAATTTTAATTATTAAAAAACAAAAAATATTTCCTAGATCATGATAATTTTTCTTCTCAAAATCACAGACTCTTGTATTATTTTTTTATGTCAGAACTTCAAGAAAATTGGCTCTCTCCATCATTGTCCTAAAATACACTTGATGTCAATTTTGATGATGATGTGAGCAGAACTGGAAGCACAGTGGGATTGGTTCCAGAGAGGAAACCAAGAAAGCATCAAGTATCATCAACCAATCAGTTTAGTGATCAGAATCAAGGAAGAAATGTTGGCAACAGCAGAGACAGACAGACAGACCACTGTTGATTTAGATAGGCAGCAGCACAATCATATCAATATCTGAGTTTTAACTGTCAACCAGTGAATTTAATAGTTCTATGTTTTAATGTTACTCACAAAAAAATGGTTCAAAAAGCTGAACACTCTTCTAAATATAGCAAAAGATATAAAATATTAACATTCCAGCAAAAAAATTAATACTTTTCTTTAGAAATCTTATCCAATGCATATATAAAAACATCAGAGTGTTGATGATATTTTCTACATCATATCAAGATGGTGCTAAAAAATATGGAAACTGTTGGCATGAAAATGAAAAAGTTTTAAAGAAAAAATAAAAGAAAGCAAACAACAAGAAATAAAAACAGAAAACACTCCTCCCCTCACCAAAAGTGGATTAAAGAAAATAAGTCAATTGGTATTGCACATTTCTCACAAATCTATCACTATTTGTATTGATATGTAAAAATAAAGTGGAAACATAAGAGATGCAATCAAAATATTATTGAATTTTATTCCAATCAAATGAAATTATTAAAAGGAAGCATGTTAAGTGAATGTTCTCTTTTATGAAATCTATCTTCGACACTTGCTTAAAGTATTTGTTTAGGAAAATATTATTGTGTAATACTAAAAAAAAATGATCTATTAAAAGCTGGAATGTGGTTGAAAGGCAAAAACGTTTGTTGGCATATCAGGAGCTGAAAACCAAAACACATTTTATTGTGAGTGAACATTAAAATTTAGGAAGAAAAAAGTCTGCATATTCTGTTAAGCCAGTCGACTATTTGAGCAAATTTATAATTGACTGTTTTGAATGCTTTATTAGATGTTCTGACCTCATCATTGGCTGTGACTTTACATCTAATTAGTAATAATTTCTTTGAAAAATTTTTGTCCCATATATCATGAACAACTTATAAAATTGTATTTACCTTTATTACAAGAATTAAGGAAAGAAATGTTTGAAGAATTCTCAAAATATTCAAGCCTTTGTATTTGGTGTTATTTTGGTGCTTTTTGAAAAGTCAAAATTAATAATCAGCTGCATAAGTTCTTTATTCAGTCTTTTTCTTAAAATTACTGCAAAACTTGGCTCTTACAACAATGTTTTACCATTATATTCTGCAATTGGGGCATTTGGCAGAAACTTTATGAAATAAATGTAATTCTTACTGAGCTATTTTTACCCCTGGAAAAACTTGAAGCTTTCTAAAATAGAGCTGTCAATGTCTCCAGTGTGAGGTGGGTAAGGTGTAAGCAATCATGAGGTCTGTATATGTAACAGAATCCCTGGTTAGCTTCATGTAAATACCACGAAAGAGAATGGCTAATCACTGAAAGAAGCAGTAGAATTTGAGGTTTACAATCATTTATTGACCGTGTGCAAAAGTCCCTGGCAATTTTTAAAACTTTTTTAAAAACTAAAGTCTAAATTGAATTGAAAAGCTTTTTTTCACTTGAAATTGACAAGGAATTGTGCAAGAAATTGAAATTCGGTCATACTACTAAATGGTATCCACACAAATGGTATCCACACATGATGGTGAATGAGATTCTCAGGGATTTTGTGATACAAACAGATTACCTAATTCCATCTAGAAGGCCGGACCTAGTGATAATAAACAAAAAACAGAGAACCTGCCAAATAATGGACTTTGTAGTGTAGTAATTGTAATAATAGGTTTGACAATCTAAAAATAAAGTAAAGTTGGCAACCTTAGTTGTAGGTGACCCGAAGGCTCCCTTTTCAATAGCTACTACACCGAGGTGGAGGGGCAGGCACTACTCCATTCCCAGAATTGCTCCACTTTACCCTTGATCCGTACCTTATAATGCTGTTAAGCAAGGCGGCATCAAGTACCATTTTTTGAGTCTTTGGTATGACTCAACCAGGGACTAAACCCTGGTCTCTTAGACCAATGGCCTAAAATCTAAAAATAAGATGCTATTAATACTTAGAAAAAAGATGCTACTGAGAAAGTTCAAGAAAAAACTCAAGGAATGAATTTAGATTTAGGATTTTATCATTTAATGGCTTCTCATGGTAAAGGATAGTTGATACTTCCATAGAGCAAAATAAGGTGTGAGTATGAATCTCATTTAGAGAATCTACTTTTATTTCTCATCTGTACTGTTCCTTCATTGGCATAGACTGACAACCTGAGTGAGTTGTGATAAAAAGCAACAAAAATTAAAAAGATGAAAAATATGCCAGTAAAAATTAATATTAATAGTTGATATTCATTCATTTAACCATTAAGATAAATTTAAAAAACAGCGGTACAAACATTTAGGAATAAAAAGGGAAAACAGAATCACAAAATATTAATTGTTAAAGATTCCTAATTTATTAGATAGGATCTAGAGTAATGTTAAAATCCACTTTACCAAATTTTTTTATTTAAGGAATATCAGTAAAGTTCATCGATCTGTGAAAGGGTCTTTGCTATCAACTTTTTTTTCAGCAGTCTTACTTGATATGATGTAACTTGATTAGAATTGACGGAATTTTCTGTGTTCATAATCTGAATAAAATGACCGAGATCGAAAAGTGAAAGCTTTTAAAGTATCTTTAGAATACATTAGTCTTGGAGGTTTAACGCTGCAATTTTCCTCTTGGCTCTTGCTGACCTATAAAACAAAATATTTACAATGCAGGATTATTGTGTAGAAAAGAGAAAGGACAATATTCATCATAATTATTCTATGAAAAAGTCAATTAACAAATAAAAGAGGATACAAAAATAAGCATTGTTGAATTACTTAAAACAAAATAGCATTTTCAATGAATATGTACATTTGTATATGTAAAGAAGAAAAAGACTTCAAGTAAAACATATCAGTCTGATTTTTCAAACTATCTTTTTTATTCCATCTTACTTCATTCAAAATTTACTCACATGTACATATACTCTCACACATCTAATTATTTGTGAAAATTATGATCACTTAAATGAAATATTTGATGATAACTTTAGTAGACAGGATTGGAAGCTATGTAACTACATTGTCAAAAAATAACTGAATTTGTTATCCTTTAAAAAATGTCTTATGAATACAATGAAACTGGAAAATTGCTATTCATTTATATAGATATTTATATATATATAAGTAGCAATTTTCCAGTTTCATTGTATTCAAAAAATATGGGGGTGTCCTCGTGGTGTAATGGTGAAAGCAATGGACTGCAGAGTTGTAGTAAACGAGTTTGAGCTCCAGTCGTGCTATTACGTTCACTTTCGGACAAATACTCTTGAGAAAGGTATGAACCTCCTTATCCTCCCAGCTATGGGTTAAATAATACCACTACTATTCTTCTAGGAGAATGGCTTTGGCATTAAAGTACCTACAAAGGTTGATATGCCATTAAACAAAGAAACTTCTTCAAAAAATATTTTTTTAAATAATAACAATGCAGTTATATATATATATAGGCATAAATGAGGGTCATTCCAAAAGTTCTGAGCCTCACCTAAAAAGAAGAACCACACCTGAAAATTTTGTTGTGACAACACACTGACGCTTATAAAACTAGAAAAACTTATTCAGATATCTGTCTTAATTTTTATGCAAGTGAGCCCCATCCAAAGGTGAGAAATGTGCAACAAATTTAAAATCTGGGTGAGGCTTAGAACTTTTTGAACGATGTTTGTGTGTGTGTGTGTGTATATACATATATATATATATATATATATATATATATACGAAGGTAAGTAAAGAAGTAATGCCTTTTTCTTTAGTATTGTAATAATTACCAATGCAGGAAAATGTACCATACATCAAAATGAAGCTGATCCTCTGTGGATCCCATCCCTACTTCTCAACATAGTCACCATTTCTCTCAATCGCATTGATCCACCTTCGAATGTGAGCACGTATCACAACTTTGTAAAATTCCTTTAACTGTGTTTCAAGCCATTTCATCACTGCAGTTTTCACTTCCTTGTCACTGGCCTATTGTTTACTTCTTAAAGCTTCTTTCATGGTGCTGAAGCGATGATAGTCTGAAGGTGCTAAATCTTGCTAATTGATAATGTCCTCTTTCTGTAAGACAATGCGGTACCACACACAAGCATCAGGATAAGGGAGACAATTGACTTATTCAGGTAGACAACTTTACTGCATCCTCCATACTCACCAAATACTAGTGAGGATATCTGGCATTACCCCTGAATTATAGTAAATTATAAAAGTAATGTACAATTCTTATTTTTTAAATCAAAAAGTGATTGGAGGATTATTACTATTGAATTGATAATATTTAATAAATAACAACGGAATTAGTAATTTTCTATAAAACAAAACTTTACATGTTGAAACAGAATGTTCTTCAGCATTTAAAAATATGATGACCATATATTCTATAATGTACCAATTTTTTTTCTTTTTTAAGTCAATAATTTTCATTTCTATAAAAGTATTTTATGTTTAAAATATTAATTTATTAAAAGCAAAAAATAATCCTTTGAAAGTGAGACTTCATTTTCTATTTGCTATATTTTGAGCTTTTTATTTAATTAACATTTTTAAAAGTTTGTCATAATCTACCAATTTTTACTATTTTAATTTAGAAATTTTTCCTTTTTATAAATGTATTCCAAACTTAAAATTGTTCAAATGGATGAAAAGTCAAAATTTTTTAGGAAGAAAAGAAAGATATTTTATTTTATAAAATGTTTGTGAACAATGTACATATTCAAAAACAATATTAGCAATTTATTTTTTCTACAACTGAATTTTGATTTTTCTACATTTCGAATTTTATCTGGATCAATTTTTGCCACTGTTAATAATAAAATTAAATAAGAATAAAGATAAATAAAAATGATTAGCGGAAATAAATGACTGTCACAGGGATAAAAAAGTTACTCACAATTATTTTTTGGGGTGCTTAATTTTTTTTAGATTGATTACAAATTTATAATAGGGTATAAATGATATAGATTGAAAAGTAGTCTTTTCTGTCAAATTGCAGCTTTCTACATCCAGTGGTTTGGGTGTCTATAAAGCAACAGACAGACAGACCTTTGTTAAGTGTGTATATATATATATATATATATATATATATATATATATATATATATATATATATATATATATATATAATAAAATTGAAAGAAAAAATTCAATTTTGTGGTTTCATTATAAATTTATTTTGGGTCTATAAAATGACCCTCATCAGTTGTAAAGAAAGAAGAAGAAATACAGTTGTGTATTTGAATATAATTTCAGTAGATTTATATTGCTTCCCGCTAGAAGAGAATTAAAAAACAATTTTTAATCTTTTCAATTTTTTCATAAACTAATGTTTGTTCTAACCAGCCTACATCCATAATAAAACAAATTCCTAATGTGATTAATATTAAAATAAATAGATTATCATCTTCAAAAAGCATATTTAATAATCACAAAGAATTTTATAATGAAGCCATACATAACAGCAGCTATAAAAATGAACTTAAGTACTTCGAAACTAAAAGACATCTCAATAGGTGGTACAATTGTTTAGGAAATCATAGAACTAATAATATTATAAATATGAATAATATGATAAACAAAAATATTAATAAAAAATAGACATAAAAGTATTCTCTGGTTTTAACCCCCCTTTTTGCGAACTCTCTTATATCAATATAGGGAAATATTGTTTAGGTTTAATAAACAAACATTTTTAAAATGATAGCCCTTTGATAAAATAGTTAATAGAAATAATGTAAAAATTAGTTATTCTTGTACTAATAATATCTCAAATAATTTACAACCACAACAAAAATTAATAGATAAGCTATACTGGAATAACAATGAATACTCAAAACAATCTTGTAATTGTAAAATAAAAAATGAATGCCCCACCCACCGAGAATAAATGTAACCTAAATAATATTATATATCAAGCTAATATTTCAACTAAAGAAACTAATACTAATGGAAAAG
Source organism: Sepioteuthis lessoniana (assembly GCA_963585895.1). Taxonomy (NCBI): domain Eukaryota; kingdom Metazoa; phylum Mollusca; class Cephalopoda; order Myopsida; family Loliginidae; genus Sepioteuthis; species Sepioteuthis lessoniana. The sequence continues at coordinate 17,568,892 of OY757907.1, forward strand.
TATACAAGTTTAAACTGGAAATTTAGATATTACAACAACCTCCAATCATTAAAAAGTCCAACGTTAAAAAATCAAACTGCTCAATCAAAATATTACTGGTATTTGAAAGAACTAGGACTAACACTGTGGACATTTTTTCAATAAATGGGATTATTGAATGGAGCGTCAAGATTTTGGGGTCTATTCGGGGCCTATTTTGTGTTTTGTCTTTTGTCTTTTTTTACTGCAAGAGTTTTTTTTTCTTTTTTAATTTGGAGTTATCTATTACTAATTCACATCAGATTTCGGAGACTCTTGAAGAACTCTCTGATTCTGAGAATATTTCTGGAATTCCTGCAGACACTATGCTTAGTTCTAGACCTCGTAGAACTCCTAAAATAGTTAGTGGTCGTAATGAAGATTATTTGTGGTACAAGAGAAGCACGCGCCGTAGAGTTTATGTTGTGTCTCTTTGTTCTTGATATTAAGTCGCGTTATCTTCTTTCTTTCTCTCCTGACATATAAAAATTTATTTCTAAGAAAAAAATCTAGCCGGCCACGTGCGGCACGATTTTGACCGGAGTGGAGAAAGGAGAAGTAATACCAGACAGTGCGGCACCAAAAAATGACTACCTCCTTTTTGTCAAGAACTACTTGTCTGACCCTCAGTACGAGCTGGGGGGGATTTTGTTGACGAAATAAAAATTGCGATAACATCTTTTATAATCTGGAAAATGATTTAAAGTTCTTCCTCTACAAACAGTTGTAGTGGAACGGAAATTTCGTATTTTGGTTTGGCGCGCAATTTAATTCGACACTTAATTTCACCCAATCAGGATGACCTATCCTATTCATTCCGGGCCTTCTTTTTCCCGGGCAACAGATTGGTTAAGCTGCCAAACACACTCTCTTTGGCTGGAGGACGCCGTCCAGTGCAGACGTCACACTGGCCGTTCTTCAATAGCAATAACAGCTCTTTAGCTGGACAACACCGCCCAGTGCAGACGTCTCACTGCGGCTCTAGAATAGCAGCAGCAGCAGCATGGACACACGAGGGAACCTATCTAATTTATGGATTCCTCGCAAGGAATCCCAGTTGAATATAAATTAGATACATTCAACAAGCCTCGCACAGGCACAACTTTATGTCACCCCAAAATTGGCTATGTCAACGCGATGCTTTTATTCCGCTCTCGACACACTAGCTATCAATTCACCTCTGGGCCACTTTAATGGAGACAACGCAAACTCTCCTCCCCAAAAACACTAGACGCACGAAACTACACGGTGACTCTAAAGTTCAATCCTTCACACGTCCGACGACACACGCTGCCTTCTCAACCTTCTCAACTTCTCATAACTCAATTTCGTCTCAAAAACACAACCTCTCCACGAGTCTTGCAGCACCAAAAGCAAACCCAATATTCCATGCTGCAAATAAAGACCTTATCCTTAAACACATTTCAACTATCGCCATCTTACTTCTTCATCCTTCCTTTAATACCTAACTACAATTAGCTAAAGACCTTCCAAACTTAGCGAAAGACCGTATACTATTAGCGAGGAAACAACTCAACGTAAACACACATACGTTACAACCATCTTCCTCGCTAAACACAAACAAACTTCCCTCTCGCTATCAACAACAAACCATTTACGGCTAAAAACCATATAACGCTAAATAGTTTACATGGTAGGTATAATTTATGCTTAGACGAGAAAATATGTATATTGAAATATAAAGATAGGAACTTACTACATATAAGGAATGAGTTGATAATTAAATGTTGGCATGGAAATAAATTCTTAGTTTAATTATATCTATATCTTAATTATCTTGAATATATTTAACTTTACCATTCATTTGGTGATTTCCAATTTTGTTCTCAATATTGAAATATTGAAGTATAATAAAAAATTGATTAAATAATGAAATAATCTCTATGTATTTTTTCCAAAAAAGAATATATTTAATTTTAATAAGATGAGTATAAATATACTTCCTTTTTTTAAAAGAATGGATAATAATTTAATATAATATATATTTGATAAAAAATTCAAAATTAATAAGATAGTCCTGAATGTTAGAAGAAACTACTCTATGTACTACATCGTTTTACTATATATGAAATTTTTTTTCTGTATTCACCGTTTTTTTAATGCAGTAATATTTCAAATTATAGGTATTGTTTTTTTTTTGTTTTTTTTTTTTTTAGAAGAAAAAAGATTGTATATTCATTATATTTGATCATATATAATATTTACACCGCTAAAGAGTTTTTTTAAATTAAAAAATTGAAAATATTTAAAAATATCAAAATTCTCTTCTCGCCGGAAGCAGTAAAAAACCTACCTAAATTATATTCAAATACACAACTGTATTTCTTCTTCTTTCTTTACAACTGATGAGGGTCATTTTATTGACCCAAAATAAATTTATAATGAAACCACAAAATTGAATTTTTCCTTCAATTTTGTAAAAAAAATATGTTTCGATGTATCTTTGATCTGAAATTAATTATACAATCGATAGCCGTTGGCACTCAACTGGATATTTACTATTATTACTTAATAGTCTAATCCTTAGACTATTTTCCTCGAATTATATATATATATATATATATATATATATATATATATATATATATATCCAGTCAGCGTCCGAAGATAGTGGATGTCGATTATTCGAGTATAAAATATGAGGAATATCATATAAATCTATGTGAGTGCTCATCTGACGAGACGGAGAGTATGATAATATTCTTCGGTGAAATAAATACCCTTGTGAAAGGTATGAACCCCCTTATCCTCCCAGCTAGAAGTTAAATAGCATTACTGCTGTTCTTCTATAAGGATGGCTTTGGCATTAAATAATTCACGAAGGTTGATATGCCATTAAACAAAGAAACCAAACCAAACCAAACCAACTATATATATACCTTATATATATATATATATATATATATATATATATATATATAAGGTATTCAGATCATGATTTTATTTATTGTTGAATTATTTGCCAATGTTAATCGTTTCAGTTTTTATATTGAACCATTATCAGAGCAATATCAATATGTGATGTCTCATTTGAATTATATTCAATTTTAAAATCAAACAAAAAAATGAGAAAACTCTTAATATTCTGTTAGTCACGTTCTGTTTCAAAATTATGTGCCTTAATTAGTTTTTGAAAATTTCTTTTAAAGCGTAGCATATTTGCAATATATATATATATATATATATATATATATATATATATATATATATATATATATATATATATATATATGTGTGTGTGTGTGTGTGTGTGTTTTATACTCTTCTCTCTTTATTTCTTTCTTTTTCTTTTTTTCTCTATTCTTCTTTATTATGTAGCAGTTATTTAGGATGAATTATCACTCGAAGTGCTGTTGAAAGATAATAAAAATGAGTATAAATTTATAAGAATAATGAAATTTAACTAATTTGAGTGAGGGATCTAGTATCTTTTCCGTAATAATTTAACTAAACGAAGAAATAAGTTGGAAAAATCAGGTATTTGTTTAATAGTATTGTTATTAGAAATAATGCTAGTTTTGCAACAAGGCAAATTGTGGTCTGCCCTGTTACATTAAGAAGAAGGAAACTACAGGAATGTGGACGAGAATATTGATGAGTTTCAACAACTTTGATGACAGCTAGAAAGATAACCCTTGTACTGTGAGTCGTACAAATGGAAGAAAACAGTTGCGAATGTTAGAGCAGGAATTAAGCATTCAAGCCGAAGTTCCGAGGTCCAGTCGGTCTAGGAGGAATGAAGAAATGATAAAGGAATGGTCTCCTCAAGGAAAAATCGCCCATGGTTGAAAGCGCTTTCCTCGTGTTGAATGTTAGTCTGTTCTACGTCTAGAATCAGTGAGGAAGAGAATCAGTGTGTCCTGCTCGAAAAATATGTGAGAAAGAACCTGGGAGAGCGTTTGCGCGGACTTTTATACTACCCGAGAAGGTCATCCGAGTAGAATGGCTTAAAGCATCCTCATTGGACGAAAATATTAAATCGAAACCTCAACGGCCAAAATAATTCCTGCACTAAATAATAATTTGAAATTCTTTCTTTCTGCTTCAAGAGTTCCGCCATCAGAACGAATTCGGGAAGCACATAATGTTCAACAATAACATCAGTTGTACAGAAAGAAAAAAAAGAACATACGCGTCTCACAGCACAAGGAGTAAAATACAAACAATTACAGAATATATATATAAAAACAAGTTGAATCGAATAAAATGAGTCCTGGACATTCTTTTTCGGCCTGTGTAACATCCTTCCTGATTTGTTTTGTATAGTGGTGATTAATCAGGTGAAGATGGAGACGAAGATAGGTATGTGTACGGGTTTAAAACTGGGTGTGTCAGCAACGTCTAAATAAGTGATGTCATACTCAAAATGAGCCTACAGAAGTGAACCTAGTCCCAGGTAAAATAAAATTAGAACCGTAGAGGAGGTAGCTAGATGATCGATGTCCCGGTTTTTGAAGTACCTTACATTAACCGGGGGGGTGTCGATGTGGTTGCTAGTCCGTACAGTGAGTCGTACGTGGACATGATGTTTTTATCACATTTACCAACCCCTCCGCTCGGGCAGGATATGACACAAGGTCAATTTTTTAAGCGGAGTTTAACAGGTTTGAATTCAGAGTTTTCCTTCTCCTAGACTAGTTGCCTCACCAAGGCTGAAGAACCTAGTCTGCCCTACAATTTACCCATAGCTGGAGGGAGAATAATTGGATTCATACCTTTCCCATGTGAAATGCCATCAGTCTCGTCCAAGATTTGAACTCGTGTCGCCGTGTCCATTTCCAACGACGATAACTATTACACCACGGTCACCCCTACTGGATGTTTTTATGCCAGAGCATAATCGATACTGTTATATGGATGCACGACATGGACTCTAACAAAACGGCTGGAGAAGAAGCTAGACGGCAATTACACAAGAATTCTGCGAGCAATCTTGAACAAGTCCTGGCGGCAACACCCCACAAGACACCAACTGTACGACCACCTGCCTCCTCTCATGAAAACTATCCAAGTTAGACGAACCAGACATGCAGGACACTGCTGGAGAAGCAGGTACGAACTCATAAGTGATGTACTCTTATGGACCCCCACATATGGCCGAGCAAAAGCAGGACGACCAGCACGAACATACATTCAGCAGCTATGTGAGGATACGGGATGTAGTCCAGAAGACCTGCCAGAGGCGATGAACGATAGGGAAAAGTGGCGAGAGAGGGTCAGGGATATCCGTGCTACCAGCACGACATGATGATGATGATGATGATATCGTCAGTAATCCGTACAGTAAGTCGTACGTGGATTAGATAGTCCTCATTGGACGAAAATATAAAATCGAAACCTCTGCAACGCTAGATTCAACAATCTTTCTATGGTAGATTATGAAAATAGCTGAGACTTTAAATTTATGATTTGTTTCTAAATTGTATCGGATCATTGCAATTTTTTACGTTGCTTTTTTCAGGTTTCTTTTAACGGCTCATTGTTCGCCAATCGCCCGGGAGACCGGGGTTCATACCAAAAACTCAAAAAATGGTACTTGATCCCTCCTTGCTTAACACTCAGCATTATAAGGTATTGATCAAGGGTAAAGTGGAGCAATCCAGAGAAAGGAGTAGCACCCCCACACACCTCGATGTAGTAGCTATTGAAAAGGGAGCCTTCGTGTCATCCTCGACTATGGTCGTCAACTTTACTTTTACTTTGTGCTCGTAGATTCGTTTTTGGATTCTTCGCAATGTATTTTTATTACAATCAAGGCATTGGATAGCGTAAACGCCTGAACCATATCTAATGTGGGTATTGTTATTGTCATTATTGATTACATTATTAATTGTTTTTAAAGAGTTTGCATCTCTTTTCATTCCACGCTGGTTCAAGTTTTTTTTCCTCGTTGATATTTGTGGTTTAATTATTGGGTAAGATAATATACCTGTGTAACAGATTATTATTCGGAAAGTTGTTAGAAATTTTGGAAAACATTTACATTTGTGAATTTTAAAAGCTTTTATCTTAGAATGATGTTGGATATTGAAGTTGTACGAAGGATTTTTCTATATAATCAAGTTCATCATTTAAAAATTTAGGGGTTCTAATTCTATGAACTCTGACTTTAAAAAACTATGATCATTCCCTTTTCATTTTGTGTTATGATGTGAGTAAAATGCATATGGTCATTTTTATTAGTTGATTTATAATGAACTTTAAACTCTAAATCCTTGTTAATATTTATAAGTAATGCTTCTAAAAAAAGGGAAAATTTTTAGTTCATGAGTAACATCTACTGTTGGTTCAGTTTTGTTTATGTTATCCATAATTTTTATTGAGTCATTATTTCGTGTATGTATAAGAAATACATCTTATGTATATCTAGGTAGCATTTTCTCTTTTCAACACGATTAATTAATTAGGAAAGATACTTCTATTCATTCTATCATTGATTCGTTTAAGTCTTATGAACCGTCTGACATCTTGGAAAAATATAGCGCCTTTTGAATTCATTCCATCGAAATGTCAAACGACTCATACGAAGACTTGGATGGATGGACGATAAAATAGGTAGAAGTGTCTGTCCTAATTAATCAAATATGTTTCAAAGGGAAATATCATCTATATAACAGAAATAGTAAGAATTTTGGGGTATTATGAATCTAAAGCGATCAGAATCGAAAAATTCGAGAAACAGACATGCAAAGGGTATAGAAAACTTTTAATCATGAAAATACCGTTATTGTTGTTATATGACGGAAAGAGATCTCTTCTAATTTATCGTACACAGCATAATGATTGCAACTAGCGACCGTTCACCGGATGTTATCGGTGCTCAGACTTTCTTAAAAATGGAAAAAAGGTGTTTTTGCGCATAAGATCAGCGCATAGAGAAATGTCGATGAAATTTGTTAAAAAAATAAAAATAAGTAAAAGTAAATTTTCGGCCAATCCATGACCTTCGCGGTAAAAAAAAGCAGAAAAAAATCCCAAAAAAACAAAAACAAAAAAACAAAGAAAAAAAAATTGATCCGATCAGAAGAGAAAAACGATATAAAAGACAAATTTCTCGACAGCGGGGCCAGATCAAAAGAAGGCAGACGACAGTCTGCAGACCAGGACTCCAACTGAGAGAGAAAGACAGAGGCGAAACTCGAAACCACGCATCACCCACATTGACTTTCCTCTTCTCCGCTTTGAAGGAAGCGACTAACTCGTAAATCATCAAACACCCCTCTCCTCTCCGCACTCGTAACATCTAATTGACTGCATACGCATAAGTCCAATAATCCTAGCACTATTAAGCATAGGACATTTTTTTCTACTTTTTAATTCCATATCAACACGTTTTTACAAACCCAGCTATTTGAACTTTTTACTCATTTGTTTCCAATACAATTTAAAAAAAAATTTACGTGCATTTGTGTTCTTTGTTTTTGCAACTGTGTTTATTTCTTTCTTTGCAACCATACGCTGATATAACATTGTAAAAAAGAAAAAGAAAAGAAAAAAAGAAGCAAAGTTGGGTGCAAAATGTGCAAATTTTGATTATTATGTTAACAGGTAAAAGTAATGTAATGTCTCTTTTTTAGGATTTCCTAAAATTCACAAACTTGAAATCCCTTTACGACCAATTATTTCTGGTATTGAAACTACACCTCATAACATCGCAAAATCTTTAGCCAAAATGTAGGATTAGCAATTCGTACACCTTTAGCCAAGAGTTACGATTTGTAATTCGTACATCAAGAACTCCGGTGATCTATTCAACAAAAATAATATAAACATGGAAAACAAATATGTAGTCAGTCTCGACATAAAATAATTATACAACAATATTTCTGTAAATAAAAGTAACAAGCATTTAGAAGTTATTTAAAAACAACGTCAGTGAGACATAATTTAGAAACGAATCATAAATTTAACTTTAAAGTTTCCGAAATGTTAGAGTACATCACAATAAATACCGAAAGCATTATTTCTAAATATAATACTATTAAACAAAGACTCGATTTTTTCAACCTCTCTCCTTATTTACTCAAATAAATACAAAAACGTTACAAGATCCATTATTTTTATTTATTTATTCTTACTTTTAATGCTTTTCAAAAACACTCCTAATCATAATTCTTCTTAAATTACAAACAGCTACATAATAAAGGAAAAAAGAAAAGAAATTAAGAGAGGGAAGAAGGGAATATATATATATATATATATATATATATATATATATATATATATATATATATAACGCTTTAAAATAACTTTTAAACACTAATTACGTTACATAATTTTTAAAGGGAACGCTACTAACGTTAATAGAATGCTGTGAGTTTTCTTATTTTTTCGTTTCATTTTAAAAGTGAATATAATTCAGAAGATATTACACCAATATTAACATATTTAATGAAATCTTGAATATTCTTTTTTTTAAGAACTTTGTCACCGAGAAATACATATTCTATTTTTAACAGACACCTGCTTAAAAGCCTCTCCTGGTTTTATGTCTATTTTTTTAATGTTTACTGGAACCGAGCAGTCAAGGAACTCGAACCTCATATTTTCTTACCCCGTCGGCTGGGCTTTGAAGACGCTGTCTGGAAATGAACTCAGCTGGTTTAAGTTTGTTGTTGTTGACCGTAGTTGAGGGCGACCCGAAGGCTCCCTTTTCAATAGCTACTACACCAAGGTGAAGGAGAGGGCGATACTCCTTTCCCTAGATTTCTCCACTTTACCCTTGATCCTTGCCTTATAATGCTGAGTGTTAAGCAAGGAGGTATCAAGTACCATTTTTAAAGTCTTTGGTATGACGCGACCTGGGATTGAACCCAGGTCTTCCAGACCATTGGCGAACACTACCCAATGAGCCGGCACTAAAAGACTAACAAAACTATCACAAACTCAATGAATTGTTCAAGGAAGCTTTTAATTTCCTTTTTAATAGCATATCCACATGTGTGGGTTATTTAATACCAAAACCATCTTTGTAAAAAAATAGTATTGGTACTGTTTAACCCATAGCTTGGGTTTAAGGGGGTTCATGCCTTTCTTAAGGGTGTCAGTTTGATCGTATTGTAATTAGAAATTATGCTTTCGGTCTTTATTGTTATGTACTTTAACATTTTGGAAACTTTAAAGTTAAATTCATGATAGTTTCTAAATTATGACTTTCCCAATAAAGGAATCCAACATCCAAAACAGACAAAAACTCAATAACAGGTATAGCAACAAAAGCTACAGAAAGAAAGGCCACAATAACAAAGGAATCGACAACAAAATCAGAAGCCCTAAAGGCAGCTTGTCTTAACTGATATAGAAGAAGAAATGGAAACGGTCTTTTCCTTCGCATTACCCGGAAAAAGGCTCACTGAGGACGACTGGGATAAAAGGAAAAGCCATTGAAAAGGAAAAAAGCTGAAGCCCAGTCCGTATCCCCACCAAAACAAAACTCAGAAAATGACACGCACACTCCAGATCTTATCACCACCTAATCCCCAAGAACCCCAGTGTCAACACAGAACAATTCTCCCCCCACCCAAATATCGGCAAAACAAACCCCCGCCTTCATTTCGCAGTTGGAAAAAAAAACAGAGTCGGAAGAAACCCCCGAGAGTTCAGTGATCCTCCTCACCTTGTGAAAGACCTCCCCACAAAAAAAAAAAAAAAAAAAAAAAAAAAAATGAAAAAAGAGCTCCTATTCGAAAGTTAACCTTCTTTGAATGGGTGGAAATTTGTAAAGTCGACCTCTTAGAAACTCAGCTGGAGTTCTCCCATCTGATGAGGAGAGCACTAAATCCTCTAATCAAAACTTGCCATCATAGAAGGAAAAGATGTAGGAAAGCCACAAAACTTAAAGACGCTCCCTTGATAACCACTTTCGTTCGGTCGGCGAATAATTGAAGCCGCCGAAAAAGCTGTACCGGGCGTTTAGTTGGCCGACTGGGAGCATCAATCACCAAAGAAAACATTAACAAACTGAGTGGTGAAGGTCTCAATTTCTGTCCGCTAGGTCGACATTAGAAGGTAGGTTCCTATGTTTCTTAATTTAGCTTGTATTAATGTGAAGGAATTGAGATCAAGCGTGATGAGTGAAGTTTAAAGTCTCGATGTGAATGTTGTGGTGCAGAGACACAAATTATTTGCAGAAAGGAAAGGCAGGTGCTGGAGAGGAACAAAATCGTTTTTTCAGCATTTGGCGGTCTCCCTGCTAGTTGGACACAGCCTGAAAGCAAAAGTTGACTTTGGTTTTGCTGGTGTAACAGGCTGACTTGTGGAAGAGATTGCCGTGAAAAGTTTCAAATTGCGGTTTATGCGCCCAGTTACGCTGTGGAAAAACGTTCCTTCTTTCGACAGATAGGTTCGTACTTAGTCTGCCCGGAAAAGTTAATTTTAATGGGGTAGTGGAATGCGATCCTTGACTCTAAGTTAGATAATGTTTGGTGAAGTACTAACAGGCCCGCAGGGTGTGAAAACAGTCTAATCAACTAACTTCATAGCTGAGATCGATCTTGTCGACAGATCTCGTCTGAATCACCCAGATAAAGAGAGATAGGCGTGAGCTCTTGATTCGTCCTCTATTCAAAGAAGATTCTACTTGGATAGAGTGTTAGGGATTTCACTGTCAAGTATTGATAGAAGATCGTTCTAGACAGTAAAAACCGATTGACCGGGACGGTGAATAAGGTGTCCCCCTGAGGTACAACTAGCTACGTGGGACCTGGAGTGCGACGCAAGCGAACACTACCAGAGTTTACTGTTAGATTTAAGCTGAAAGGAGTATCCAACGAAGCAGTGAAGATCGACGCATATGCGTGTAGGGAAGAACTAACAAGGTCTTTCGAGGGTATTTTAGTGATCGCTTTGCCACATTGTCAGACCTCCCGGCACAGAAGCTTTTCAGCTATTAAGTCGACTTTCCTCGCGTTCAGGCGGCTGAATGAACAACCGGTGAGAGGAGAGAGAAACCATCTTCTAAGTCCATGACGCGTTGAAGCAGGTCGGCCTGAACAAGTCGTCAATGCTGGATGGCTTGCCAGTCGAGGATGTTGGACGTTTGTGCTTATTCTGACAGATGTGTTCAACCATTGGTTTGCCTAGCAAGCCATGGTCAGGACATCTCTCCAAGGTAGAGATCACATGACTAAAAATTGTAGCCGGCATTTTGGAAGAATATAGATGGTTACAGGCCTATAACTTTGCTAAACACAAAGTTAAAGATTTTTGATCCGGGTCTGGTTGAACCGTTTGTAGATTGTTGCTAAGGATCTGATCGGAACTGAGCAGAACTATGCTGTGAAAGGAATATCGATCCATAAAAATTTGGACCTGGTCCGTGAGATCCAAGAGGATAGAGAAAATAACACAGAAGTTACATTGATCACCTGAGATAAGTTCAAAGCCTTCGATAGGATGAAGCATCAGCTCCTGGCAGCTGTTTTGGAGACCTCTGGTTTCAAACGAGAGTTCCGCTGGTGGATTAGCATTCTGTGCGCCAGCAGTGGTACAAGTGAACGGGAAGCGTTCGTAGCTTTTCGCTTTTCGGCAGGGTTGTCCCCTGGTTCCTCCACTCTGTTCTCGCTTTGGAGTCCCAGCTTCGAAGGCTTCAGGATTAGAAGGCAAATCCGTTCCTCTGCGAAATTGCGCTCCCCCGCCATCTCCAATCGAAGGTTTTCGCTTATATCGATGACATTACCGTGTTTGTGTCGTGCTACTCGGATATAACAGCAGTGTAGCAGGCGATTTCAGGACACAAGAAGGTATCAAGGGCTAAAATTAATCCTAAAAAGAGCGAAGGATTGCGGTTGGGGCCTGAAGAGGTGGCATTACTTTGCCGGGTTCATTCCACCGGAGTGACAGACAGATTCTTTAGAAATTGGGATAGTGGGGGATAAACCAAATTCGCCATTTTTATTCATTTTCTTTTTCTTTTGAGACTGCATTATTCTTTTCCCTAGTCCTCTCTCATTCACAATGTATATACCATTTGTTTAATAAACCTTGACGTTTTTAAGTAAGGCTACCCATAGAGAGCATGAGATACGCTGGGGATTTGTAGGGATGAAAGGTGTCTGTATGCGTGAATTTATTGTAAGTATAAGTCCGTTCCCCGGATGGAGACACAGACTACTTCGACATTGTAGCTGGGGTACTGCAAGGAGACACCCTGGCCCCATACCTCTTTATCATCTGCCTTGACTTCGTGCTTAGAACATATATTGATAAAATCAAAGAAAACGGTTTCAAGCACACGAGACGGAATATAATCAAACAGGCGACATCTACACACTAAACGGTAGCTCTCTGAAACTAGTTGACAAGATCCCCTACCTTGAAAGTATTGTCTCATCAACCGAGACAGATATCAACACGTGACTAACAATGGCATGGACAGCTATCGATAGGCTATCGGTCATATGGAAGTTAGATCTGACCAGTAAAATAAAACGCAGTTTCTTCCAAGCAGCGGTCGTGTCGATACTGCTATATGGATGCACTACTTGGACGCTAACTAAACGTATAGAGAAAAAGCTTAACGGCAACCACACAAGAATGCTGCGAGCAATATTGAACAAGTCATGGAGGAAGCACCCCACAAAGCAGCAGCTGTACGGCCACCAACCTCCCATCACGAAAATTATCAAAATTAGACGAACCAGACATGCGGGACACTGCTGGAGAAGCAGGGACTAGCTCATAAGTGATGTACTCCGGTGGACCCCTTTACATGGACGAGCAAAGGCAGGACGACTAGCTCGAACATACATACAGCAGCTCTGTGCCGATACGGAATGTAGCCCTGAAAACCTGACGGAAGCAATGGACGATAGGGAGGAGTGACGAGAGAGGGTCAGGGATATCCATGCTGGTGGCGCGACATGATGGTGATGATGATGATGAATGGGTCAACAAAAGAGACTACTTATGATGTACGAAGTTAATCCACTCACTTCCTCTTTCCCTCTTGATCTGCAAGCTAAGCATAAAATGTATCCTTTTTATGTTAAATAAACATCTATCAACATTGCCTTGATGATGGTTTAATATAAAAACGAAAACGTTTAACGATGGCAAATAATTCAAGTATAAATAAAATAATCCCCGTTTTTTCATATTTGTATACCGCTGGATTCATTTCCATTTTCTCTTATATATATATATATATATATATATATATATATATATATCGTCTGTGTGAGGAAATATGTGTATATGTCGCTGCCGTTGTGTACTTTTATCGTAAACGTTATTTCTAATATCAAAATCCCTAGGGTTCGACCTTGAATGATATTTTTCTTGTGTTTCCTTGTTAGAAGAAATATCTTAATCGGATTATATGAGATGAATAAAACTAATTGAAGTATCCGTCTACGCTAAGAAGGAGGTCAAGTCTTGGATTGAAGCTGATTATTTCGCAATCTTTTTGGTCAGCGAGAAATTTACACTAAACAGTTACAAACTCAAATTGCCCTGTGAAAGATGAATCCAGTTAAGAAAAAAAAAAGAGATTAAACATAAAAGTGTTCTGTGATAAAATTCATAAGTTTTGAAGAGAAGGATTTAAAAAAATTAAGTGACAGTTAAGAGACTTATCGATTTAAACATATTTATCAGGATTGTTTGTCCTAATTAAGCTATAATGTTATGTGATTATTTTACATATCCAGCTTGAATAAGAATCAATAAATTTATCGAGTTTTAGTATTGTTTAATTAAATGAGAATAATTTTAGTAGGACGATTCTTTAATTTTTTTTCCTTTTAAAGTTCTTAAGTTTATATTCTGTACGATTAATTTTATTCGTGCTGGTCGCACGACATGATGAATTACGTCCATAGCTTCTTGTTGATAATGAATAACAAAAATACGTTAAAACCTGGATGTATACTAAATTTGTTAATTCTATATCAAACCGTTTAGCCGTCTATAGAAGACAGTCTAACAAACTCTTTTTAGTTATGATCATAGATTAATCAAAATTTCACTTATAATGGTTTTAAAGTAAATTTTTGAATCTCTTACCTCTGTTGAGGAACATCCTTGTGTTACTGTTTTTGGAGAATTGTCACATTGTTGTGTTAAATCAGAAGTTGAAGTACAGTTTTTTGCTTGCGAATTGGTTACTCTCCATGAATTATGATTTAATCTAGAAGATTGTTTTCTATTGCATTCGAATTTTGTAATCTTTATATTTTGAGCAACTGTATTTTCTTTGGTTGAGGGCTTTTGTTGCTGCAATATTTCTTTATTGTTAGATTGTACCGATTTCACTTGTCGGTCATGAAAACAGGCTTTGACTAAAATTGAATTCTCTAATGTTTTCAAGTTCTTTTGATCAGATAACTTTGTTGAAAAAGAAGCCTGTTTTTTGAAAAACAGAGAATCGGGCAGACTGACATTTGTGTCTTTCCTTATTCGGTTTAGTCTGAATTCAGTTTTTTTATTTCCGGTATCCTCTTGCAAAATGGACGTTTTATAATCATCAGAGTTTCTTGCTCTTCTTACCGAACATTCCACTTGAACTTTTGTATTTTCTCTGCTTATTGCATTGAATTTTTTTCTTTCAAATTTGCTCTCTTCACGTAAAGGTGTGATTCTCTTGTAAGTGTATTTCCTTATTTTTTTCTCTAAATCAATCAAGTTTATTTTCAAATCGTCTACTATAAAACCTCTTTTTCTTGAATTTCCTTGTTTTAAATGAATATGGCTGAAAAGGCGCCCATTAGATGATGATAATTTAATGTGTCCTCGAAGTGCGTAATGTTTAAGATGATTATTTAGATTATCAGTTGAAGGGATTTTGTTCTGTTGTGTCTGTAGTACATTTCTTCCAGTTAATTCAGAATTATTTTGTTTAAAATTTGTAGATAATGCAACTTTTGTAGTTAAAGCGCACAGATCAGTTTTTGTGGGTCTATTGACAACGGAATAGGGTTGAACTTTTGAACAGAAAGCCTTTAATCGATAAAAACTCTGTTTTTGAGTTTTAACATTTTTTTTGCAGTTATTTTGAGTTCCCACTGACGATGACGCATTGACTTCTTCTTTTAGTTTTTCTAGTTTTGCCATGCGGAAATGACATTTGTCTTTTTTCAGTTTTTTATGGAGTTGTTGAAGAAAAGTGTTTTCTGGGTAATTTCTTTTCTGTTCTCTCAATACTTTTATTAGTTCATGGAGAGCCTGAAATTTAGAAACTTGCTCATTAAATACCAGTAAATCACGATTTTTATGACTTTCGTTTACTTTATTTTCGTTTTTTTGGAAGGAATGATCATTAGGTAAATTCAGTGCAGGCAGCACTTTATTATTTAAGGAGCAGTTCAGTTTGGATTTCGGTGTATCTATCCGGGTATTAATTTGAGTTTTTGTCTGATCTATTCCTTCTTTGTATAATACTCCTTTTGTTTCAGTTTTAAGGTGAGGAATAAGGGAATTTTTCTGTGTACGACTAGTAATGCGGAGGGTAGCAAGAGTAGAAGGCAGTTGAACAGTCTTTGTAGTTACTAGTTTGTTTTGCTGGGAATTAGGTGGACTTTTTTTCGATAGTTTCTCTAAGAAAATTTGGGGAGAAAACTTTTTGATATGTATAGGAACTCTGGACTGTCTTCTTTTTTTATTCGTCAGTGTATAGACAACATTGTTTACAAATATAGGAGCTGCATGTTTCGATGCTGAAGTTAAACAATTTCCTTTTTGATGATTAGATGCTTGATTCATGGGTTGTTCAGGATTACAAACACCTTTCTTGGAATTTTGTTCAGCCATTATGTGAGGCTGATTTGATTTGGTATTTCTTTTGGTCGATGTAAATACTGCTCCGTCAAAGCTGTTTCCACTAGTTAAATGCTTTAAATCAATATGGATGAGCTTTGAAACTGCAGTTGGTAAATCTCTTTCTTTGTCTGGACATTTGGAATAAAAGGAACTTAACGATGACGCTGAAGGCATGAGAGGCTCTTCATTTGCAGCTTTAGTTGAAGAAGCATTGTATTTGAAAAGACGCACTGCTTTGTTGGAAGGTGAATATTTTTGGAAATGTTCAACGTAAATCTGAATGGATTTTGTTGGAATGCAAGCATTGGTTATCTGTTCTGATAACACTGGCTTCCAAGTATTGGAAACTTTCATGCTGAAAAATTTTTTAAAAATCATAAGATGCGTGTGAAATGGAAACGAATTTAGATTTCTTGTTATAATAGAAATAAATCGTTAAATAAGTAAAAACGAAGAGAATAGTGGAACATTTTTGTTACTTTTTTTTTTTTTACTTATAAGTAAAAGTAAATAACTTATACATAAATAAGTAATTGCATTGAAACAAAGATGTTTTATGCATGTTATACGTTAGATAACCAGAATTAACCGATATTTTTCAGTAAATATATGTAAAAACTGATGTAACTTTATATATAACTAAAATCGTCATTATACATCTCTCTCCCTCTTTATTTCTCTCTTTCTCTCTCTGTATATAATATGATAATATATCTGTATGTATGTGTGTGTGAGTGGGTGTGTATATATAATGTATATATTTAACTCTTTCAGTGATATCGACGTATGAGGGCGCAATAGTTCACTTAAAGATATGAACCGTTGGACTACTTACACGGGTGATTTCTTTATAGCCTTGAGGGTATGTGTAGCTACACTTTTTGGACAAGTTAATGACAGAAGAATGATGCCTTCGAATCTCTTGAACGTGATGTTTTAAATTTAGAGTTTTTCCTTTTCCGAGAACGGTTGCTCTATTATTTTACCCATAATTGGAGGTGTGTTCATACCTTTCCTGAAGGAATTGGCGCGAAGTGAACTGGCAACAGTCTCATCCAGGATATATTTATATATTAGTATGGCTTTAAATAGACTTCTGAAGTGGAACTTTTTTCGATCGCGTTTCGTCAGAGAACACCAAGATGCAATCAGCAAACAGGAATACGGAGAGCTAATCAGTAGTTGAACAAAAAATACATCGACAATAAATGAGTCCAATTTAGTTCTAGTTTTATGTTCCAGCAAATCGACGACATTGCAATGGGTAGCCCCCTGGGTTTAGTTATGGGAAATATTTTTGTCGATTTCCTGTAAGAAAAAATATTTGAAACTACTGACAAACCACTTTATAATGTACTGTGGAAATTTGTTAAGGAACTGGTGATCCTGTTTCACCGAATATCAGCAGCCCCTAGGGGTCACGTGGCGTCCACTATAAAAAGAGCGACAACTGAAGATTCTTACTCTTTTTGCCACTCCCACCACTGTTAGCAACAGGTCCATTCGTAGCAGCCCTTGACGGCAAACGTATTTGGTACCTTCAACACATAGCCAGGAGCCTAGAGCGACGAACGCACGTGCTGAATTAAAAGGAACAGGACACACAGCTAAGTTCCAGCAGGCATTTTATCTGCAAACCTTACTTTAAACCTTTACCTTATAACTTTACCTTATAACAACCTTACAACTAAACCTTACAAACCTTACAAAACCCTACCACCTATCTGAACCTTGAACTCTTTTTTGAACTCTTACATATTCGTTGTTAGTTCCATTTGGTGTAAAACCCTGTTTATTGTTGTATATAAATTTTGTTACACTAAAAGTCGCTCGTCTCCTTTCTTCAAAGCTGTCACTCATTTCCCTACTGCTGTTGAAGTACGGTTTATTCTTTTACAAAACGTAGGAATAAACCGGGCTTTTCGGGGCTTATAAAACCCCCCATAATACGTAATGTTGACGACACGTTTGCTTTATTTTCTACAAGATCAGAAAGCAGACAGTTTTTTCATTAACACAACCATTTACATCCTGCGTTGAAATTCACTTGTGAATTTGAAAACAATAACTGTCTTCCTTAATTTGACGTTCTGCTTGAACATACTAAGTTATGTTTCTTAGCCTTAATCTATCATAAACCCACATTTACTGGCTCATTTTGTCCTTTATAGCGTAAAACCAACCTAATTAACACTCTGGTTCACAGTGCCTTAATCATATGATCCACTTATAAACTTACCAATGATCTAAATTTCATTAAAACCATACTCCTGAAAAATGGATATCCTGAAGACAAGATTTGTAATATCATCAGAAATAAATGTATACAGTTCTCTGCCAACACCAAATTTTACCCTAAAAAGTGCCCCGTCTATCTTAAATTACCTTGGATCGGTGATGCTTCCACTCGTTTGACAGAATAGATTGAAAGATCTGTCAGTCATTGTTTCAACACTGTTAACCTACGATTTTTTCTTAAATCTAACACGCTTTTTTCCGCCTTACCTTAGTGTGTCCCTTCATCATAAAAGTTTCTTAATTTACAAATTTCAGTACAAATAAGATGGTTTTCTTTATATTGGACGCCGTACACAAATATTTGACAACAGAATAAAGCAACACGTGTTCCCCGCCACCCGATCACATATTTTAACCCTTCCAATTAATTTGTACAACCAGAACGCTCTTTCTGCCATAATTCTACATTTATTGGCCAATACCCGATGCGCCAGTGCTTATTACACCGGTATGTTTTCTATACTTGACACTTCAAGCACCGATATTCAATTGCCAGTGCTGGAAGCGGTTTATATCATGACATACAAGCCGGCTATTTAATCTTATACTTTAAATCTATCGACCATACTTCAACCAAACAAGGCTAAAGTGCCCCTCCCTCCGCTAAAATCCATAAAAACCCAAGTAGGTAATAGTTTTTATTTTCTTTTTTCCTCCTCATGATTTTTCTTTCGGCGTGACCGAAAAAATGTCCTTTTCAGAATTCATGATGTACGTTCTATTTAAAGCCATACTAACATTTTGTTCCTACCACAATATATATATATATATATATATATATATATATATATGTAATATCATCAGAAATAAATGTATATAGTTCTCTGCCAACACCAAATTTTACCCTAAAAAGTGCCCCGTCTATCTTAAATTACCTTGGATCGGTGATATATATATATATATATATATATATGTGTGTGTGTATGTGTGTGTGTGTGTGTGTGCGTGTGCGAGTAGAATCACCCTGTCCATGTCCAGACTAAAAGGATTTTCAGAACACCAGTGAGTGAAATAGAATGAGGGAAGAGAGAGAAGTAAGCTAACAGAACAAATTTTAGTTAATACTTTTCGAAAAAGCAGCATAGTTTTACTTGAATTTTTTTATTTACTCTCTAAAATAATCTAAGAATTATAATATTCTTTTATATTAGGAAGCTTTTGGCTTTTATTTGAAATATTATTCAAACAAACTCGAGCCGAAACTCGTGAGTTGCTGGAAACATAATAATAATTTTATTTTTCAAAAGACTTTTTTTAAATATATATATAAAAAAAATTAAATTCAGTGTTTAATTGCTGTTGAGTTAGAGCGATGAAAATATATTTGATGAATTTATTTTCCTTTTTGCTCTATGAAAATATAACAATAAAAAGAAACTAAGAATAAAAAACATGTCCTTATTTTCTGATGGAAAATTTCGGTATTTATTCAAATGGAAAATATTCGTTTTATCTTTAAAATAATTTCTTTCTTTCTTTCTTTCTTGTTCTAATAGATATGAAAAATATTTATTTTAAAAGTCAGTTTCTGATTGGTTGGTTTCTTTGTTTAATGGTATATCATCCTTTGTGGGTCATTTAATGCCAAAGTCACCTTCGTAGAAGAACAGTTACTGTTAAATTCATAGTTGAAGGGATTAGGAGATTCATACCTTCATATAAACCATCTTATCCTAAAAGTGGGCGTAATAGCGTGACTGAAGTTCGAACTCGCTTACTTCGAGATCACAGTCCAGCACTTTAGCCATTACGCCCCGAGAACTCCACCCTAAGTTTTTAACTTATCGATAAACAATGTTTCCCCTTAATTTTTGTTATTTTTTTCCCACTAAAAGTTTGGTTTCTTTGTTGAATGGCATATCAACATTTATTGGTTATTTAATGCCAAAGCTATTCTCCTAGAAGAACAGTAGTGGTAGTATTTAACCCATAGCTGGGAGGATAAGGGGGTTCATACATTTCTCAAGGGTATTTGCCCGAAAGTGAACGTTATAGCACGACTGGAGTACGAACTCACTTACTACGATTCCGCAGTCCATCGCTTTAACCATTAGTCCACGAGGACCCCCCCCCACTAAAAGTGTAACATTATATATTGGTAGGTACAGTAAAAAGAAACTAAGAATTGTGAAGCGTGGAGAGGTTTAATCTAGGAATTGAAAGCAGAGTAAATGAAAGAGTAGGATTGTATTTTCATGAAAATCTTTGGTGCTAGACAAAGAAAATATCTTTTGGAATCCACAAGATAGAATTACTTCGAAAAAAAGCCATCTAGGTTATTAATGAAATTATCGGAAAGGTTCAGAATTGTTTGCATTTTTAAAAAAAAGTCCAGGATCAACAATCTGATAAGAAAATCTTAAGTGATTAATTTCTAAGCAAAGAAACTTATTTCTCTAGAAAATATTGAGAACTTAATGTTTTCTTCAAGAAACTACTTGGAGACCAAAATAAGTAAAATGACTTGGCAAGCAGGAGGGGCCGTCTGGTTTGTCTCTGAATTTTTAAGAGAGAGAGAGGCAGGATTATTTCTATTAAAAAAATTTCTGTGTGACCGATCTGATCGGAAAATATTGTTCACTTGATAATTTTTAGAACCTTCCCTTCGCGAACGCATTTTGAAAATCAGATTCATTTCGAAAGACAGACGTGCAACTCGGAAAGGCTAAGTTGAAAATACAGAAAGTGAGAGGAATAAGAAAGTTTTAAGACCCTGTTGGTATTAGGTATGGGTGAGGGGTAGGCATTAAAGTAGGTCGAGGTTGAGAAGATTATCCAGCCCTCTAATCATTAAAAAGGGATTGGAAAATTCCCCAAATTCGGAAAAGCTGTTGCAAAGAAAATTGAAATAAGGATAAATTGATATTAAGGATGAAGAGATAATCGAATACCCATACGGAGCCGCACCCCACCGACGCCGGTTGAACATTGGATTTAATAGAAACTTGGAATTTTGGTATCTCATCAATCTACTTTCACTATTGTTGGAATCCAACGTCACTTTTTGAGACCACCTGAACCCGAGACCTTCTGATAGCCTTCAAATAATTGATTTACTTCTAGATCATTTACAACTGTGTTGGAAATTCCTGTTATTCAACTAAGACAGTAGAAAGAAGGGTTAAAACCGCTGTGTACAATAAAGGATATAAAGAGTTATTACATTTCTAATACATTGTAATTTTTTTTTATTCGTGTTGGAGAATTATTTTGATGTAACTCTGGGTAGTTTACATTATTTTGTTCATGAAAACTCAGATCGTCCGTGAGTTACATCAACTTACGATAAAAAGGAACTAAGGATTAAAACTGTAAATTTATTCGAGTTACAATTTCTATTTTTGGTTTACAATTATAATAGTATTTTAAAAAACATACCACTTGGTTTGAAACATTTTCAAGATTTTTTTTAATTTTCCAAAAAATCAAGAATTTATTTGCAATTAATACTGATTTTCTTTTTCTTTTTTTCACTTTTTATATATATCTTTAGAGCGCTTCATATGTTGTAGAACTGTTATTATATTCTGTTGTATAACAATATAAATATAATAGTCATCGGTTTGGCTTACAGCAGCTTGTTTCACAGGGATTTTGTATTAAAAAACTGGACTGGAAAATATGATACCCCCCATATATATATATATATATATATATATGTGATTGACCCACCTACTGATCTCGATGTATGAGAGCCCTGCAGTTTGGTTAAAGATATGAACTTTTGAACTACAAGCCACACTTTGTAGAAAAGGTGATAACAGGAGAATAATGCACCGTTGTTCTACAGATTCTCCTTAGCAACACTTTTGAATTCATTGCTTTCCTCCTACTAGATTGATCGCCTAGCCAATGCTCGAGAGGCCAGTCTAACCAAAAGGTTTACCCATAGCAGAAGCTTATATATATAAATGTGTGTGTGTGTGTGTGTGTGTGTGACACAATATACGAGCTTAGCTTTGTGTGGATGGACATGAGTGCACGTATTTGGTATGTAGGCGCATGCAGGTGCATACATGTGTATAGTTGTATGTTGATCATGGGTATATATATGTATATATGTATGTATCTGTGTCTGTATAGGGTCCGAGATATATTTCGGTGGGAATCACTGATTCTTCCCTGCTAGTATAAAATGCAGATGCCAGTGTTACGTGGGGTAGAAAAATAGAAGAAATATATTTTCTATGTACATTACAAGGTGTGTTTCATTCGCCCGTATTATTCCGAGACGAAGAATAAAATTGGAAAAGGAGGCGCCAAATGAACCGTTTCTAATCACGCATGATTCGAGGCTAAAGGAGGAAGAGAAAAAAAAAAGACGACGACAAGAAATGGAATTGCAAGTCAACCCCTTTCCACTTTTTACCCACCTCAGCTAGCCTTGAACTCTTGGAGTGAACTTTGGGTGACCTTATCAACCACGTGTTCGGCTCTAAGAGTCAAGGAAGGACCCTTTTGGTTTTTGACGGGCAAAGTGACTATAGCATATCCATCCAAGGACTCTGTTTCACTACACCCGAAATGTGATTAAAAAAAAAGACAGCAGAAAACTAACTCCTTGTGGCAAGCTTCTTCAAGAAAAAGGAAAGAAGTAAAAAAAAGAACGAAAGAGAAAAAGAACGAAAGAAAAAAAAAAAGAGATTATTAACAAGTCCTAAACCCTCAGTGAGTTTTGTATTTCTTTTGCCTCTCTGTGTACATCGTGCAAATCTGTTTGAGTTAAGATTCGTCTCGGACTTCTATATATACATAGAAACAATAGTTTTCCATCCCCTTTCGTTCTTAAAGCCATTTTTTTTTTTAAATATATTCTTATTCTTCCCTAAATAAGTTGTTATTGTTATAATAAAATTTTGTTAAATCTTCAAATTGTGTTGCGTTGGTTTTGTGAGTGCTTGTCGCTTATTCTGCTGTGATTTACCGTGAGTCGTATATTGGAGAAATTCCCTTCCCATAGTTCACCCTTTTTTTTTTATCGAACCTTGGGACATTCTCGCAATTTTATATGTTTTTTTTTTATTCTCGTTACGTGCCTGTTTTCACAGTCCCAGCGAAAGTCGGTTCGTAACACCAGATAAAAGGGGATGAACGACTTAAAAAATTATCTCACATCTAAGGGTCTCCTGGTGTCTGATTGTCTACCTGTGTATTTAAGTCCAGTCTTCGGTGGCCAAGAGTCCGGAAGTGAGGGTGTTCACCTCTGGGTGTATGCAAGGAGAGTGAGTTTGCGACTTGAAAAGGATAAGACACTGACAGAGTGTCAACCAAAGGACAGTCGGAAGAGGGAGTCTACTACTAGAAGGGGTAAGAGGCAAATGGAGAAAAATACAGATACAGAAAAGATAGGAAGGGAACAAAGTAAGAAGAACAGAGCCAGAAAAGAGACATAAACAGTACAGTGAGAAGAACAGAAAGGAATAGACGCAGAGGGTCAATCAAAGGAAAGTCTGAAGAACAGACTCTCTGTTTCTAGACGCAGAGAGTTTACGACCAGAGCACAGATAGCTGGGACCACAGATACTGAGATGGGCTGAGTGAACAGATACAGAGGAAATAAGGGGGGGACCAGAGAATGGAGAACAGACAGACATGCAAATAAGCTGAGAATTTTTAGTTGAGCGATTTTGTTGTGAAGTGTCATACGAACTTTTTTCCTCTCTATAAACATTTATTCAACTTTTTGTTTTCCCTTGTACTTTCCAGGCTGTACTGTCCGTGACCATGTATCTCGACTCGAATTGTTGAGAAAGCAAACATAGCGAAGGGTCAGACCATTATGCGACCGAAGATTTTCATTCTGCGTAGAACATGGCCACTATATATATATATTGGGGGGGTATTTTAAAATAAGGATTTGATTTTCTTCTTTCTGGGATTCTATTTATTTCTAGTGGAATGAAAACATATATTATTAGCTATAATCTGTATAAATAAAATCGCATAAAGGCGCACTTATTTTTGAACAACCACCAATTCGATTTTTTTGTTCTAGAATACCGCATCTAACCGAAATTGATCTTATTTATGTTTGTGAACATAGCAATTTTAATTCAAAATACAGAAATTTGATGAATATGAAACTATTTCAGCCAAGTCTGTTTATCAACAACCTCATTAAAAAACAAATGTAAATCATTATATTACCAAAATCCCAATTATGCTTGTATGCATGTATTTAATTGTAACCAAGAAAAATCGCTACATCATCGTGAGATTTTTGTTAGCGCCAGTGTTAAGTAAAGGCAGATTACAGCCCTTAGATCACTGGGGTTACCGTAAGCACCGATGCACCGAAAGGGATCTCTCATCCATTGTATCATGGAATAAAGTCTATCCTTCATCCGAAGTCTGCATGCGTAAATCCTTTCTTATCCCTTCCTATTCATTCCAGCCTTTTATTCTGGCATGGTGACAGCGGTTATTCACTTACCCACGTTACTTACATTCATTTATTTTTCGTCCAACGGAAGTTATTTAAGAGGTTTTACTCACCTAATTACAGGGCGCGTACCGCGTAGCATTTCTGAGCAACCGTGTGTACCATTTAATTTACTTTAAGTTTATATTCATATATTACACAACATGCCTACTCGCACCCCCAAACAGTGGTGCCTGGGACGGAACGAAACTATTTCATCCTTTCAGTCATGGAAAAATAATTTAATATACTGTTTATCTCTAGACCAAAACTATGCCTCCTTTCTCGAACCTTCGTGGGAAAGAAAGACGCGTAATCACCCACACCGGGCCTTTACAGACCAACGGCACCGAAGTTCCGTATGCTGACAGACGCTCATCCACTCAAAAAAGCAACATCATCAATATGATGCTGGGTCAGGTTGCAAACTACTTTCCAGGGATATCGCGGAACACCATTGTCAAAAACTTCACGTCCTTAGCTAACGTTTGGCTGACCATTAGACGGCATTACGGTTCTCATTTCCTGGAATTTGCTTCCATTAGTTTGGAGCCAGATAAACGTCCTGATGACCTTTTCCAAAGACTAACAGTGTTCATAGACGACTCCCGACAAACCACCGACACCCATATAAGGCATCACGGTGACCTACCTACAGAAAATGAGGAGGTTACCCCTACACTGGAAAATCTGATTGTGTTAACCTGACTACGTCTGCTCCACTCTGCTCTTCCTAAATTAGTTAAACAGTACTACGGGACTGAACTAAGATCGCGCACCCTGGCATCGATCAAACCGGAATTTGGGCTGCCAGGTATCTGAAACGACCTGGCCACAGCCCATGGTGACCCGTAGGATAGGAGACAATTCTACCGACAAGCCACAACAAGTCCGGCGCTCACAACACCCTGCCAAATAACCACAACATACACACCGCTAACCACTTCAAACCCATCAACCTCTCGTCAGCCCGCATGAAAACACTATGAGGAAACCACTCAGTTAAATATCGATCTAGATAACTTATTATCTCCCTCAGAAAAAGAAAGAATCCAGTAACTCTCCAATGAGTTCTCTGACGTATTTGGGAAAGATTTACCAGGATATAATGGCTCGTCAGGCCAATTTGTAGCGACCATCAACATGGGCTCTACACAACTACCTCAGCGCAGAGGCCGGTTCCTCCATTAAAGTGATAACAAACTCAAGGACTTTCTGCTCAAGTTCGATGAGCTAGAAACATCGGCGTTTTCTCCTGCCCCGAGGATATTGATGTGGTTGTTGAATACAATAACCCTTCCTTCCTTGTCAATAAACCCAATGGAGGCCGTCGTTTGGTCACAGCGTTCTCTTGTGTTTGTCGCTATTCCAAGCCACAGCCATCAGCTTTGCCAAGCGTCGACTCCATCTTGAGGAAGATAAGCCAATGACAATGGATGATGAAATAAATACTGTGGCGTTGTGACCACATTTAGAGGCATGCATGTTTACACCAGATGTGCTATAGGTATGCCAGGGCTGAGACAGCTTTAGAGAAACTAATGTGCAGAGTACTGGGTGACCTCTTAGTGGAAGGGTATGTGGCGAAACTCGTTAATGACCTTTACATTGGTGGGAACGATATAGAGACCCTAACCTCAACTTGGCGCAAGGTCCTCACCACCCTATCCAGGGCCAACTTACGTCTATCTGCCAGGAAAACGACAATACGCCCAAAGAAAACATCAATCTTGGGTTGGATATTGTCCGAAGGTTTGCTAGTTGCAATGCCCCAGAAAGCACGCACCTGACATGCCAGGTCTGCTCATTTGTACATGAGCAGGAAGAAGTTATTGTATTCAGAGCTTCATCGGCAGAAATTATCAGAGGATCCTCAGCCGCCTTGCATGGAAAGAGATCTTGAACGAATTCTCAGACCTCAGACAGACACGCATGCATCTCCTACAAGGCACCCGTCCATCGAAGCAACTTACCCACACCAAAAACGTGAAGAGGTACCTTCAGACCACCACTGTGATCCAGGATGACTTAATAGTCGTCCGTCGAAACAACCCTCTCCTTCCACAATGGGATGCGACCGTTCCCCCACGACACGCCCTACCTGCCTTACTCATAGCCCTCCATATCAAACTAGAGCACCCGACCAAATACCAAATGCATCAAGTGGTGACCCGTAATTTTTATGTCCTCGACATGGCTAAGGCCATAGACAAAGTCGTTTCCTCTTACCATCATTGAGGAACTCCCCGTCGGTAGCCATACCACAGTCCAGTGAGAACCCCTCGGACGCTCTTGGACTAAAGTTTGCTACCGATGTCGTAAGAAGAAATAGACAAGTAATATATTTGTCTTACGGGAGTGAGTCAGCTCGTATACCACTGCACTCCTCATACCAGATGAGCGAAATTAGACACTACGAGATAAACATTCTCAAGAAATGCCTACCAATCAGACCCATCCGCGATCATCAGGGTGGATTCTGTTCCTGGCTTTAAATCCCTTGGGAAAGGTAAGTCCCTTCTCAGTCACCGTATTTTGATTAAGATTAGTAACCCCCAAAACCCAAACAGCAACCCCATCGCTGAAAAAGCCGTCCAATACATAAATAACTCCTCAAGGTCGATCCTACAGGAGCACAGGTCTCTTCAGTCTCGCTCGCCATTGCTTGCTTCACCCTCAAATATAGGGTTGGGTCACTTGGATTATCGCCCAGAGAAATCCTTTATCACAGGGACCAGTTCACCAACGAACGTAAACACTTCGATGTTATGGACCTTATCACCAAACAACACCACAAATGTGATATCAACCACAGCCACAGTGAACGGTCTAAGGCACCTAACCGTACCTGTAGACCACATATGGAAGTGGAGATCGGTGATGTTGTATACCTCCACCTGGACCTTACAAAAATAATGGTCGTGAACGGTACCTGGCGTCCTCCAAGCAGAATGGTTTGGTTCACATTCGGAAGTTTCCTGGCTCCCAGCTTAGAGCCAACACGTACAAAGTCCGAGAAGAAGAATGTTTCTGAGTTCCAAGTAGCCGCAGTAACATTGCCAGAACCGAGCCCAATGACATCGACGAGGACGACGATATTTTAGCTCCACATACCAAACCTGTCATCTCAGATACATTTGGCACTCTAGCCAATGATAACATAACACCAAGGGATCAATACACAACCAACCAGCCCTCCGCCACAACCCAATTAGAAGCTCCATTTGAGTCATCCATTAATGCAGAGATGTGCTCGTGGTGTAATGGTTATCATCGTAGGAAATGGACACGGCGACACGAGTTCAAATCCTGGACAAGACTGATTGCATTTCACATAGCACTAACTAATACCCTTGGGAAAGGTATGAATCCAATTATTCTCCCTCCAGCTACGGGTAAATAGTATGGCAGACTAGGTTCTTCAGCTTTGGTGAGGCAACTAGTCTAGGAGAAGGAAAACTCTGAATTCAAACCTGTTAAACTCTGCTTAAAAATTGACCTTGTGTCTTATCCTGTCCAAGCGGAGGGGTTGGGTAAATATGATTAATGTAGAGACACCCCCAGACTCACCAAACCTAAAAGCTCAAAGACACTCTCGTCCTCTCAGACACAAGGTGAAGCCAACATACCTCAAGGACTACTTCACAGACTTTAATCCCATCCGTCTCTTCTCCTTTAACCTTTGAAAAAAAAAAGGGGGGGGAAGCCATCACGTCAGTGTTAAGTAAAGACTGATTACGGCCCTTAGATCATTGGTATTATCGGAACTACCAATGCACCGAAAGGAATTTCTCATCCGTTGTATCTCACGGAATAAAGCCTATCCTTCCTCCGAACTCCGCGTGCGTCAACCCTTTCTTATTCCTTCCTATTTATTCGATCCTTTTATTCTGGCGTAGAGCAATATACTGAAAATGCTCTTAAAGAATAAAATGTTTTCCTTTTTAATTTGCAATGGAATGATAATTTGTTTGGTTTGGTTTGGTTTCTTTGTTTAATGGCATATCAACCTTTGTTGGTTATTTAATGCCAAAGCTATTCTCCTAGAAGAACAGTAGTGGTACTATTTAACCCATAGCTGGGGGGATTAGGGGGTTCATACCTTTCCCAAGGGTATTTGCCCGAAAGTGAACGTAATAGCGCGACTGGAGTACGAACTCGCGTACTACGATCCGCAGTCCATCGCTTTAATGATAATTTTTGGAGTTAGCGGATCATCATCTGTTAATCATCCAAATACTTAATATAACGCAGCTGAGAAATATTAATTAGAATCCTTAATCTTTTCCTAAACAGTAACATTTCTACACGATAATCATATTGATATTGATCATTATGGACTGCTTTTACCATTGAAACCCAATAAGTTCACTGATTATCTAGTAGAAACAAAAAATCGCAATCTACAATCATCTATAATCATTGTTGACCCTCTATTCAAATTGATGTTTATTTATACTGATTAATATGAAGACTGCAACAAAACAGATTTCAGTCAAAGTAATCAAATAACGTTACTTATAAACTATAATTAACGTCGCATGGCACCAACTAACCGAAGAAAAATCTGAGATTTTGGTTGAAAAAATTCCGCTGAGAAACTCGGAATCCGCTGTAGATAAAAAAAAAATGACAAAAACTAAAAAGATAAAGCAAAGCAAAACAAAAACGGCGATACAAATAATTATTTTTCAAGTTCGAATTTAGTCTATAATGAATGCCAAAAAATGTTAAGAAATATGCGTGCGTACATTTGAATAAAGATGTCAATTCTCTTACACTGTGACAAAGAAAACACAACTTTTTTTGATTTGACATAATAAAACTTTATTTATATTTAAAGGAATGAAATATGTGGGGAATTTGTTATTTCTTTCTTTTGTACAATGTAACTGATTATCATGACCAACGAAGGTTGTTTCAAAAACATTTCCCCCCTTGTGAATAAAACCGAATGGAGTAAAATGCACATTTTGTAGTTGGATATTTGCTCTACAGGAAAAATTTTCATACTTTTGGACTTTACGAATTTTGATTTTTACATCAATCAGTGCATTCATAAAAAATGTTAAATTAACCAAATATTTGTTCTTTCAACTGAAAGGATCCATGTTTTTGCAAATGATTAATAAAATGAACTAAACAAACGATTGAAACGAAATCTGTTTGACTGTCACTCCTTCCAAATTCCTGCTTAGACCACTACTACAACTACTACTACTACTACTACTACTACTACTACTACTACTACTACTAACAACAACAACAACAATTCACTTATCTAAAACGCAATATCGTTCTGTTAGTGAAACCTTGAAAAAGCCATCTGTATTCCCTGTATAGGAATAAGACCCTTCCCCCACAAAAAAGCGTTCTTGATAGGACACTAAACTACGTCCAATGGTGAGGTTTCCGTTCAGAAGCTCTAAAGAGTATTGAATTACCCGTTTGTCCCTATTGCTCCCACGTTTACTCTGACCTGGATTTTCGTAGTACCTGTTAAGATCCCAACACTTTGATTTATATGAAATAATGTTTAAATGATTTTACACAACATAAACACAATAGCTTTTAAAACATTGATAATGCAACTCAGTATGAAGTATTTACTTCTTTAAAATGATCGTGATGATACATTTTTGTCTCAGATATAACTGAAGACAATGATTTAATGATAATGCTTCCGGCGTAAAATAAGCCAAGAAGAGTTGATAAACTATAAAAACCAACCAACCAACCAACCAACCAATCAAATGCGATGTATATCTAAACATAATTATTTAATAGGCTTGGCCAAGTTGGGAAACGTTGCCAAAAGTATGGGGTGCCCAGCAAGTAACTACCACTAGTAATAATGACTTGGTAGCTTCGTTCGTAATCATTTTAACATTATTCAAAATAAATCAAACAGATTTTTCATGTATTCGCATATATTTAGCAGTGGAGTTACTAAATTACCACTGGTTGTTATGATAACATAATACCTACTTGTTTCAAGTGACTCATAAAAAATGTTACCATAAAAAATTTTCCTATAACAATTCGCTCATCTTTTTGTAACGTGACATTCTGGTGTCGCAGGAAAGTTTTTCACCCAATATATATATATATATATATATATATATATATATAGAGAGAGAGAGAGAGAGTGTGTGTGTGTGTGTGTGTGTGTGTGCCTTGCGTAAATGAATTAAGCACAGTTCAAGTGGTCAGTAACATCCCATTGGAAGTGGGGTGGAAACATCCAAGGGCAGCGAGAAAAAAAAGAAACAATTAGAATCGCTTCTCAGTGTAATTTCTTGACTATAGTCAACAAATTATACTGTCAAACTGTGTAAAAAAGAAAGAAAACTCATCAGTACCGGAGTTTAAAACTGGCAAAATAGAATTTGTAATATATTAACAACAGAAAGAATCATGAATATTGCATGGAAAAAAAAATTAATGCGACAAATTATAGGACGATAAAGAAAGAAAAATTGCAAAGTTTGTTAGAAGGAACGATAACTGCGATATTTTCAGGGTCGAATATATAAAAACTGATTTTAAGGAAGTTTTTTACGTTGAATCCAAAAATCATACTCATGTTTCTAATCAGATCAAATTTTTAAGATATAAGCTCTTACTTGAAATGTATTATAACTCTATTTCTTTTCTTCACAAATTAAACAAATAATGCTAAATTTAGGACTGATATATTCGCAAAAAGCTCACGTTGTGCCATAGTAAACTGGAAAATACATAAAAAAGCTTTTCATGGATGAAAGGTCTTTTCAGGGATTTGGCAGCCACTGCATCCCGTTTCAAGCACTGGCAGTATTCCGCAAAAAAGGTTTACATCCCACCGACCTTGGTAGCTCTCTTCCATAATAGTGAAAGCACTCACCCTGCTCTTCACTCAAATCTCCACAGTTCTTTGGAAAATAGTCCAAGTGTGACCGAAGAAAGTGCAGTTTGACTGAAATTTGTACCTCGAGTTGGCGGAAACTCTTCAGTAGTTCTTCAATTTCCTTCTCATATTCTACACTCCAGTGGTTTCCCAGGATGTTTGTAACTTCTGACTTCAGTGACAGTCAGATAGACAGTTTAGTTTCGTTCAATGCTTCGTCAAACATTGGGCCCTTTATGAGTTCTCTTATTTGAGGGCTGTCAAATATACCAGCCTTGAGTTTCTCCATGCTTATCCGTAGGAACTTCTGGAGGCAGGCAAACCTGTCCATTGCCTTCACAAAGTTCTTCATTACTCCTAACTTGATATGTAAGGATGGAAGCAGTATTTTTTTTCGGTTTAACGAGAGGGTAAGACTGAACATTATGCGAGCCAGGTATTAACCTTTTGTGACGCGAAAGGTTTACTTTTATCCCAGAACGGGGTTTTATTTTCGCACGTGTGAAGAGGGGGCAGGTTGGCACTTGATCCCTTGTAGAATAAGTCCTCGTTCAGAGTTTTTCTCTCAGGCATATAAGAACTGGCATATTATGTGAGGGATTAATTTAGGGCTAGACTAACCGCAGCTGGCAAGGGGTTCCAAATTTCACACTATCCACACACCCACCAGGTCGTTTTCCTTCCTTTCCCTAGACAATGGAAGAATATGGACCTATAGGTTTAGTCGTAATAATATTATATTGTAGTAGTCGGCAACTCCGGTTTCCTGTGTGATATTTTTAAGGAATTAATAGGACAACTCTAAGCAAGATAACATAAGGCGAATAGAAGCTGAAAAGGAAGCATGAAGTAACAAATTCGTAGAAGATACGGCAAAGAACAACTTCGACCACGTGGTAACATTAAAAATACAGGAATCCTTTACTATACAAAGAGATACACTTTCAAAGTGTCAAATATATAATAAATGGACAGTCCACGAATATAAATGTCTTTTCTTGACTTTTGTTTTTCTTCAAATTGAGAGAGAGAGAGAGAGAGAGAGTGGTATATAAAATTTGGGTATAAAGGAGAAATAGCCCCAAAGTTACTTATCTTATTTTTCGACGGGGTTCCACTGGAGAATCTTTCTTCTTTCACGGGCTAATAGACTTTATGCTATTTTAAACACTGGCTTGAAGAACCTGGGGTCCCTCGTGTCCAACATATGTTTTTGTCTTCTTCACCCGGAGTAAATGGCTATGGGTCTGTCTGCCACGAGCCCTTTCCAATAACTAACATTTCTTCTCGTTTTTTTTCGCCGACGGGGAGAAGGGTGCCACTTCCGTTTTAGGGCCCCAGCCAATCATTTGGCTTCTCTCTCCTTCTCACTTCCGGTGTCCGGCGACCTGAGGTTACTAAGTACCAACACCTGTTGATATCCCCTCTGTGACCTACATTCTTTCTTAACAGTCACTTTTTTGACGGGTTGCCACTGTTCATTCCAACGGGAGGATAGTATTAATCTTATTTCTATCGTCTCCGTGGGATATCACGTGACACTTTGTTTTAACAGCCACTCTTTTCTAACCTTTGTTTTTACAGCCACTCTTGTCTGATATAATATTAGTCGTCAGCTCGGCTGTCCCAGAGACACAGAAAACAAGGATACAAGGTTCCCGTGGTGTAATGGTTATCGTCGTCGGAAATGGACACGGCGACACGAGTTCAAATCCTGGACGAGACTGATTGCATTTCACATAGCACTAATACCCTTGGGAAAGGTATGAATCCAATTATTCTCCCTCCAGCTATGGATAAATAGTAGGGCAGACTAGGTTCTTCAGCCTTGGTCAGGCAACTAGTCTAGGAGAAGGAAAACTCTGAATTCGGACCTGTTAAACTCCGCTTAAAAATTGACCAAGTGTCATATCCTGCCCGAGCGGAGGAGTGGGTAAATATGATACCTTGTATACTCACCTTGGATCTTAGGACCAGTCCAACAACCTTAAGATCTTCACAGATCAATCATGATCCATGGTGTTGTGAGTTTCTTTCATTTGTACGGAGTGCTCAATAGAAATTGATGAAAAACTATTCCCATTATGTAGAACTGCTTTGAGACTTCTGGAAGAGTCAATAAAAGGTCTTCATTTAGTAATATCATACTCTAAGCTCATTGATTTGATCAATCCAGCAATGTTGTTGCAATAAACCAACGATGACTTATTCAAGAACGTCAAAAACTGGCTTAATTCTCTCTCACGGTCTCAGTACCAGTAGAACGTTGTTCCTGTCAACAGATGTTTTTCTTTAAGACGTGAATCCAGTAGCTAAGTAGATTCCTTTGAAAGGTTCAGGTCTTCTGTCAGGTCATTGAGTTCTGCTTGTATCAAGGGTACTGGCTTGTCGTCATCCCCAGTTGCAACAGCCATGTCACTATGTTCGGAATTAGAGCTATATTCTATGTTACCATCTGGCTCAGGAATAAGAAGGTCTGGGCCATGAGGGATCTGTCTTATAACAGAAGGAACATCAGGGTATTGGGCATGGTGCTTGCTCTTGCGATTTATTTCTTTTAGATTTATTATGCAGAAATAGCAGTTCGAATGGCAAATGGCATACTTTTTCTTTTACCATTTCTTTAATCCCTCAAGTTTTCCACACATGTTTTACCGCAAACGTGAGGAGTAAATGACTTATCCTGATTACCTAGTTTGACTCCAAAGTAATCACGATATGCCTTCTTCACAAAATCAGTGATTTTTGCTTGACGGTTAGGAAGAACCACATTATCGCAGATATAACAGCATTTGTTACACTTGCAAGCCATTCTTACAAGAATACAAATATCAAGCTGAAAAGAGAAAAAATAAATCAGCACTCAGCTCGTCGTTGACACTTGACAAAGTACATTAAAATCATTTTAAGCTGAGGGATATTAAGCCCCATCCCCGCTAGGTAGGTGGGTGTTAGCGAGTAGGGTGGTAGACTGTACACATAAAACATTATATACTATACTAGTAGGGTGGTACACTGTACATATAAAACATTATATGCTATACTAAACATCAGCTATTCACGATCAGCTGTGACAAGTAGAGTCAATAGGCTTTTGAATAAGTGTTATTATTTAAATTCTCATTCAAACTTTGGTAATGCTGAGGATGCCTAAAAAAAGGAACTAAATTTTCTATAATTGCTGCTCCTGATTGATTCATGAGGATCATTTATGCCAGGGTGAAAATAGACAAATCTGAGTATACAACAAGATGGCTGAAAAGAATCCAAAAACATGGGTGACAGATTAGGAACAGTCATACATTAGAAACTGTGCAAAAGAATTCAAGTTGGCAAAAATAAATGTTATCAACTCATGATGTCAACACAAATTAGAGGCTATCCTAACAGAAAAAAAAAAAAACACGAAAAAGATACTCAGGGACTTTTATGATCCAAACCGTCTACCCAAATGAAAAACCAAGAAGAAAAATTACAATATTCGTCGACAATGACGAAAGAAAGCGAAAAATCAGCGGAAAGAATTAGATCAATGAGAATTGAAGTAATAGTAGAATAGAAAGAAAGTGGCAATGCTTATGATACTTGAAGCAATTTTAAGTGTTTATTAAAAGAGAAAAGAGAAACTAGAATTGAGATTGATTAATTAGATATTCGATAAAAACAGAAATTGCTCAAATTATGAAGATACTGAAAATATATTATACTGGGCCTTGAATGAGAAAATACATTCTTCTTCCTCCCACTATGGGTAAATGCTAGGGCAGACCAGTCTAGGAGATGGAAAACTCTACTTATGCGCGGAGGGGTTGGTAAATACATATACCGGGCCTTGCACGAGAAACTCCGTAAACTGAACCTTATTTGTACTTTTTGTATTTTTTGCATTAGCCATGCTTTTGTTATCATCGGTCACACCGTTTTCAAGATGCTTTTTCAACAGAGACAACATTTTCGAAAAAATCGTCGGTAAAGTTATGTCATTTTGTGTATTTGTTACCTTTCTTTCAATATGGTGTTATACAACAGATATCATTCGTACAACTGGCTGGGGTTATAGAATACGCCGACTGCATCTCTGCTGTACGAATGTACTAATATGACACTAAATCATCTGATGGTCAGTCTTCAGTCCTGGAGCATTGGGGAAGGTGGAGTACCTCTTCATTGCCGCTTCTCCCAGTTCCACTCTGACCCGAACTAGTAGTAACAGTTAGGGTCCCATATATGGGTCAAATGGAACTGTTTAATTTTTTAAATGATTAACAAATGATTAGTATTAAATAGAATTATTAGTGTTAGATAGGAATACTTGAAACCATTTAACTGTCTGCAAACAAATGAGCTTGTTTAAAATGTTACCCACAAATCATATATAGTCAATATGTATAAAAAGGATTTGGCATCAAATGACCTGCAGGGGTTGATACATCATAAAACACTACCAACCAACCAACCAACCAACCAATCAACCAATCAGCCATACAAGTCATATATGTAAATCGTATAGCCTCAGATAAAAGGATATTTTACAAGATAACAATACCTCGACACATAAAAATAGATGAAAAAAATAAGCATCTTAAACTATTTTGCTTGCAAAATTAGTTTAATGAATGATAAGTTATCTGATTATTTTGGTTATTCCAAGAGCATGTAAATTGGATTTTGTGAGACAAAAAAATCTGTTATTCCCGATAAAATATTAAGTAATCGAGTGAATGTGACTTATTCTCAGAACATTTCTATTGAATGCATAAACGTGTTATATCCTTCAGCATTTAAAATGTGTTGTTTCATTGTTTTTAGTAAATTTAAATTCATAAAAAAAGAACTGTGATTTTCAATTATTCTCTGTAAGGTCTTTTCTATGTATCAAAATATCTAGTAACGTGCAGAGAGATTTTGCATTCTCTGATTAAGAGAACGATGTCCTTAATGCCTATTAATTCTGTGTTTTTAAAATGATTTCACTGTTCAATTAGAAAAAAGAATTTATTTAATGACATTATTAATTGATATGATTCATTTTATAAGAAACCAGTTTAGGATTTTTCAGTGACTCGTATACACAAAATATGAAATCTTACATTAGATGAAACTATCTCACTTTTGGGCTTAAATACTTCAGTGGTTAAATGGCAAATTTTCCTTATTGCTGGTTTATTTACATAGAAAAAACGTTATAATTCTTTTTACCCGTACTTGATTTTCTCATATTTCACCGATACAACTACTGATTATAAAAGTGTTATTTAATTTTTACGAACATTTGATGGCTGTTAACCATGTTTATATATATTTAAAAAAAAATTTAACCGTATTTTTAATCTAATTTTGTCAATCAATGTGACTAGAAATGTAAAAGCAAAAATTTAGATTAGAAAAATAAAATCAAATGAATTTTGCCCTGACCAATTTTTAGAATTAATAAATATTTGGAAGATGAGTGATAAAAACAATAATTATGTATTGTAGATAAAATACACATACCTTACAAAATTTTGAAGAAAAAATTGAGTTTCCAAAATTGAAAATTCCTTTGAGTGATATAAAAATCTTCTATGGAATTGGTAAAGTGTATCACTTGGTTCTATTTTTGGTTAGTCTATCATATTAAAAATAATCGTCGCGTTTCATAAAGTAAATTCTTTTTTTTTTAGCGATAAGATTTGTATATAATGTCTTCATGAGATAAGAAAATAATGACATAATTGGTTGTGTCAGTATTCATTTAGAAAGTACTTCCTGTTGCTTTTGCAGTTTTTGACACACACACACACACACACACACACACACACACACACACACACACACACACACACACACACTTATGTATATATATATGATATGGTATTTTTCCTGCCGTAAGTGTTGATAGAATATAAGTGTGTGAAAAGCTTTTATGATGTAAATAAAGATGGGAGATGATTTTAACAATAAT
Source organism: Sepioteuthis lessoniana (assembly GCA_963585895.1). Taxonomy (NCBI): domain Eukaryota; kingdom Metazoa; phylum Mollusca; class Cephalopoda; order Myopsida; family Loliginidae; genus Sepioteuthis; species Sepioteuthis lessoniana. The sequence goes on from OY757907.1 coordinate 17,606,239, forward strand.
ACATAGCAATGCTGGACTATTTCATTTTGATAAAGAAGAGAATAGAATGATTGTCACGGTTCTATTCGATTCCAAAAGTTTTCATTTCTGATTGATTCGTGAGAATCCAAAATGTCTGACGTCATTTTAAAACAGAGGTTCTTTTTTTGACTGACTTATAAAAATCTACCTACTTTATAACATCGCCGAGATATTTCCAGGTTAACTAATGCTTTCTTCAAAGTGTTTCTATTTTCAACCTGAACTTTTCAATCAATGATGTATAACGGTAGCTGTCTTCAATTCTGTAAGCCTATATTTAGCTAGCCACTTGGAACGTATGAATGTTTACTTTGTGGATCAACAAACCGGTTGCATTCGTCAATAATTAAATTTTACGAACATGATCGACATAGCACGGCTCAGAACGTCAACTGCTGTCATTTCTCCTTTTTATATGGGCAATTTGACAAAAGAGATAAGTAAAAGACATAAAAGGAATCGTTGATTAAGTTCAACTTGATCGACTATTTCATGACTAGTACATTCAAACGGCAAAATAAATCTTTAAAATTCTAATTAGAAACATATAATTATATGATTTGTTATTTACTGATCTTTACTTAGTCTGGCACACATGCCTTAAATTACTTATAGTATCTACTGTTCCTTATTTGTTAACTATCAAATCCTGAACAGAGCTCTTCGCTTCTTAACTTTGATGATCTAGCGGAAATTTGTGCTTTTAGCGTGATTTGGGTGTATGTCTCTCTTATTAAATGTTGTACAAGTATTGAGCAATTAGTAAGGATCGAACTCATTTGTAATGATTTGTGAGACCAGCCTGCTAACCACGACAAAGTGCCTAAATTATTTATTTTGGTAAGTTTTATTTGGTTTCTTGGTTTAATTACATATCAACCTTAATGTGTTACAAAAAGTCATCCTTGTAGAACAGTAGTGGTACTAATTAGCCCATTGCTGGGAGGGTTAAGGGAATACATACCTTTCTCAAGGGTGTTTGTCCGAAAATAAACGTAACGGCGACTTGAATCCGAACTCACTAGCTACTATGTCGCAGTCCAGAACATTAGCCACTACACCAGGAGGACTCCAAACTTATTTTCTTTCAGTAAAGAAGGTCATACTGACAGTCTTCTGGAACATGAAAGGACCTACCACTACTGATTTCTTTGAAAAAGATGCAATTGTAAACAGTGCTTCCTATTGCCAACTCGATAGGCAAACTTTCCCTTTTTTTATTGAATAACCCTCTAATGTATAATTATTGTGTTTGAAGGTACAGTATCTGGATAGAACATATAGGCAGTATAACATAGAAATCAAAATGATATATGGAAATTAATAGTTTTACGTTTTTGTGATGATCAGGTAACATTATATTCTGAAAAATTGCGAATATTATGGGAGAGTTGTGCATGGAAAACACGGAAGATAAAACATTACCGAAGATTAACTGGTTGGTTTCTTTGTTTAATGGCATAAGAACATTCGAGGCGTATCTAATACCAAATCCATCCTTGTAGAAGAATGGTAGTGGTGCGATTTGGCCTATAGCTGGAGGAGTTAAAATGGTTCACATCTTTCCCTTTAGTATTTGTTCGAAAGTGAACGTTATAACGTGACTGGAGTTCGAACTCGCTGACTACGATGTCGCAGTCCAGAACGTTAGCCATTATGTCACGGAGACAACTTTCTCCTCGTGAAGATTAAGAATAACTTAATTAAAGAATTGATTATATTTTTTAATTAAAGAAAAAAAGAAGAAATTTAAGGAAGGATAGGCTTTTAAGTATATTATTACCTAAACGGATTTTTTTTTTTCGCTGATATCTTTGTCAAGTCTTTTGTTGTACATGTTTTCGGATTTTACGCTCTTAACATAATTATCTTCGTAAAAATAGAATCAAAGACCCGAATGCAAATCCTGGATGAGACTTTGCGTTTCATTTCGCGAAAATACTCTCGAGAAAGTTAGGAATCGATCTCTCCTCAGCTATAGGAAAAACAGTAGGGCAACTAATCTTAGAGAAAGAAAACTCTGAGTTTAAACCAACTTTACTTCGCTAAAAAATTGACCTCGTATGGCATCCTACCAATGGTGGATCATTATCATCATCATCATGTCGTGCCGCCAGCACGGATATCCCTGACCCTCTCTCGCCACTTCTCCCTATCGTTCATTGCTTCTGGCAGGTCTTCAGGGCTACAACCCGTATCCTCACAGAGCTGCTGTATGTATGTTCGAGCTGGCTGTCCTGCTTTTGCTCGGTCATATGTGGGGGTCTATATGAGTACATCACTTATGAGCTCGTCCCTGTTTCTCCAGCAGTGTCCAGCATGTCTGGTTCGTCTAACTTGGATAGTTTTCGTGATGGGAGGTAGGTGGCCGTATAGTTGGTGCTTTGTGTGGTGTTGCCTCCAGGACTTGTTCAATATTGCTCGCAGCATTCTTGTGTAATTGCCGTCCAGCTTCTTCTCCAGCTGTTTTGTTAGCGTCCAAGTTGTGCATCCATACAGCAGTATAGATACGACCGCTGCTTGGAAGAAACTGCGTTTCATTCTATCAGTCAGGTCTGACTTCCACATGGTCGATAGCTAATCGATAGCTGTCCATGCCTTCGTTAGCCCCGTGTCGATGTCTTTTTCGGTTGATGGGACACTGCTTCCTCGGTAGGTGAACTTGTCTACCAGTTTCAGAGGGGGTCCGTCTAGTGTGGAAATGTCGCCTGTTTGATTAAAGCACATGTATTCAATTTTGTGTGCATTGAGATGGAGGCCAATGCCTGCGGCGGCTCGTTCCAAACTATGCAGTAGTGTTTCGGCTTGGTTGGGTGTATTTGCCAGAATCGCTATGTCATCAGCGTAGTCGTCGTCGGTAATTGTTTTTGCGGGGTACCTTCTGCTTCTTTTCTTTGTCAGCTCGAAGCCGTTTTCTTTGATTTTATCAATCGATATTCTAAGCACGTAGTCTAGACAGATGATAAAGAGGTATGGGGCTAGCGTATCCCCTTGCAGTACTCCTGCTACAATGTCGAAGTATTCTGTGTCTCCATCCGGTGAACGTACTTTCACTTTGGTGTTATAAGAGAATAATTATTGCTGCGACGGTCTCTTTTGGTAGGCTGTATGCTAGTAGGATTTGTTCCATCTTTCTTCTGTGAATGGAATCAAAGGCCTTGGTAAAGTCGACAAATAGTATTGTCGCCAGTAGGTTTTTTGCCAGCACGCCTTCAAGGATTCTACGGATGGTCAATATTTGTGAGGTCGTGGATCTATTTCTTCAGAAGCCATTTTGGTTTTTCCTAAGGATGTTGTCGATTTTGGGTTCTCTGCAGTTTCGTAGTAGGGCATTGTAAATTTTGGCTGCTATGGATGTAAGAGTTATATCTCGGTAGTTCTTGGCTAATCCGAGATCACCCTTTTTAGGGAAGGGGAGGATGCATCCCTTCATCCATCTGTCTATCAGATTTTGATTATAGACAGCATTGCAGTGTCGGAGCTGTATGTCGTCGAATTGTCTGGTCTTCCATACTTCTGAGGGAATCTCGTCAAACCCTGCAGCTTTCCTATTTTTAATTTTTCTAAGAACTGAGTCGAGTTCTTCTTGAGTGAACGGTCCGAGTCCAATTGCTTAATAATAATTCTGGTGATTGGTTCATGTGTAACTTTCGGTATGGTAGATAAATTGAGTAAATACATATTTCTTGGATCGTTTGTAATGTGAATCCGATTTCCGCGCTTTTCATGTACCACCCTTTCATAATACTTGCATTTATTTTGAATATAGCATAACCTGATGATCACAAAAATGAGTAACTTTTAGTTGTAATATGTAATTTTAATTACATCAATACAAAATATGTTGTGCCCAGTCGGCTGGGGCTGTAGAATTCACCGACTGCACCTTTGCAGAGGGGTAAGATCCCCACCCATGAGTGTCCTGGGTATGACACTAAACAATCTGATGGTGAGGTTCCAGTGATACTGGAACTCTGGGGAATGCGGAGCATCCCTTCATTGTTATTGATCCTCGGTCAACTCTTGCCCGGCGTGGTAGCACCTGATAGGGCCCTATCTATGGGTTAAATAGAACTAACGGTATGCCTATACTAAACTAAATTGTTTGACTAAACTGAATAACTTGAAATAGAAATGTTTTTGACAATTAAACAATACTTACATTTAAACTGTGTGCTTATGCTAAACTGAATTATTTGAAATGGAACAGTTTTTTGACATTGAAACTGTAATTACACTAAACTTAATTGTTTAATATAGAACTGTTTTGATATTTAACTGTGTGTAAATAAAATAATATTTTTGACAATTAAACTGTGTACTCATGCTTAACTGAATTGTTTGAAATAGAACTGATTATTTGCATAAAAATGGATTTGGCGTTAAATAACCGACAAAGGTTGATATGTCATAAAACCCAACCAACCAACCATATATATGTTCTTAATTTGAGAAAGGTTTGCATTTTGTGGAGTTTGGTTAGGTCATCCTCAGGGAATGTAGTAGCAGATTAAGTGGAAGAAGCAGTAGTAGCTTTTAGAAATTTTCGAACTCAAGAGTGACGTCAGTTTTGTTTGAAATGAAACATTATTAACGTTGAAGAACGCTAATTTTTTTTTCATTTTTTCACTTCATTTTTGTTATTGAAAAATATTTTTCCAATGAAGCACCAGGCATCGGCATAAGGGTTAGAGTGTTTGCCAATGGCTCTGGAGACCTGGGTTCAATCCCAGGTCGAGTCATACCAAAGACTCTAAAATGGTACTTGATGTTACCTTGCTTAACACTCAGCATTATAAGGTAAGGATCAAGGGTAAAGTGGAGCAATCCAGGGAAAGGAGTAGCGCCCTCCTCTACACCTTGGTGTAGTAGCTATCGAAAAGGGAGCCTTCGGGTCACCCTCGACTAAAGGGAGACAACTTTACTTACTTATATTACCCTGAAGATTTTTTAAAAATAAAAGCTGAAACATTGGCATATATCATAGATAAAAGATAAATCTTTTGAATATTTTTCTTCAGATATTTTCCCATACAGTCGGATTTATTTCCATTTTTCTCTGATATATATATATATATATATATATATATATATATATGGGAAATCAGACTGTCTGATTGCAACTATATCTATATCTATATGTAGTTGCAATCAGACAGTCTAATTTCCCTGTTCACAATATTTCCGACAATCACAATTTTCCAACGACTAAATTTCTCTGATTTTAGTTTTTATATATCTCACTTATTTCAATAAAACCCAACATTATCCTCAGTTTTATATACATTTTACTTACCTCTATCAATCGCCAATCTTGACACAGTAACTCCCGCTAAATTCTTCTTACCTATCAGAATTTTAAAAAATCTGCGCAAGATGTCAGACCGAATATTTATAGAATAACGTCATCAAGTCAGAAAACAATGCTGTACCATCTCAATAAAATTGATCATCTCCGTTGTTAAGGAGTTGAATATTATTACGAAATTGTAAATCGATTGAATGGATTCGGAGTCAAAAGCTCTACACAGAATTCCTATGTTTATTGGCACGGGTAAAAAAATAGTCATTTGAACTGAAGCTTGTAGAACGTTGCCTCGACTTTCTAGTGAATTCAACGCAATCGTCTCATCTCAAATTAGAATAATTGAATCAACAATTGAAAAAAATGATCTAGGGATCTTGTCTGCTTTCTTCGCACATGAATTTCACGGAAATTCTTTTTTCGTTCACATTCAGTGCAATAACGTGCCGTATCTTATGTAATTGCTTCGTTGCTGGAAAGTTGTGTTTGCAGCATAAAATCATGTGAAGTGGCTATATTCTAATCTGGCATTCTGACGAAGTGAGAGAAAACTAATTAAGTCAGGTAGCCTGGTAAGATACAGGGGCAGTATGGGCTAGTGGTAACAATGCTTTGATTTCAAAATCATACTTGAGCCTAAAGTCATCGTTTTTTTGCGGCCACTTGCGTGTATAATATAATATAATATACATTATCATATTTAGATATGTATTTAACAATAACACAGTAAAAACTGCACACTATAGTTAGATATTTTAGAGCAATAAACTTAAAACGCTTTTTAGAGGATAAAATAATTTCCACTCGAACATACGAGATGTTTTATGGCATCTTTATTCGAGTTGAATGTAATTTTTTAATCGTCCATATTTTTATGTAACATTAATAACTATCAAATGCTAATTAGAATAATTTACCCTTAAATTAGATAGAAGCATTTATATCATTTCAGACGGTTGTAATGGTAATCCTAAGGTTTCACTGGTAAAATCCCAAAATTGGAACGTCGGAGTTAGCCATTTATTAAGGTTTGGTTCGGTTTTGGTCCCTTTGTTTAATGACGTATCAACTTTCGTAGTTTATTCAATGCCAAGACCATTCTTGTTGAAGAGCCGTAGTGATACTATTTAACCCAGTGCTGGGAGGGGCGGATAAGGAGGTTCACCTTTCCCAAATATATTTCTCTTAAAATTAACGTAATAGCATGACTGGTGTCCAGAACTAGCTTACTTCGCGGCTGCAGTCCAATCAAGTCAATGTAATATAATGTACTTATAACCACTTCTTCAGTCATACGCGAGAGGTTTATTAATTTGTTGACCACATCGAGTTATCCCATTTATCAATCTCCGATTATTTTTTTAGCGTCAGAATATGGCAAAGGAAATCTTACGACATCTAGTCAGTAGATTGGCACTTTAATACGGACAACCCATTAAGGGAAATTTTTAATATGCATAGTATTTCAAACAACCACAACAGGAGGTTACTAGACGAATTAAATAGGAATAGTGGGGTTCCAGATGAGGTGTCCTCTAACAGTAGAAAAAAATAGGAATACCCCTTGGGCGTACTCGAAGAACGTCGTATACCAAGCGGGTATTTCCTCCACGGAACATAATAATTATGGGAAGAGAGTTTATATAAGTATCCCCGCTGGCAATTGCCAACAAGGACTGTATAACCAGAGATATTTTTTCTCGAATCTGCGACTTAGAAACCAAACCACTCTATCTAAATTATTTTGGAACCTTAAGGATCAGGGGCTAACTCCCCAAATAAAGATGAAAATAACCAGTCTTCAACTGCAAATAACTTCAATGGCAGATGTACGAGGATCATTAAATAAGTTTCCAGACATTTTTCGTATAGGCACTTTTATTGATAGTACACACATGAAACTCTAGTCCCCTTCCAAGTAATCTCCTCCGGCTGCAATGCACTTCTGTGCCGTTCCAACAACCTCTGGAAGGCCACATGGAAGTCCTCATGTGTGAGCGTGTCAATGACCTTTGTCACAGCTTCTTTCATCTCCTCAATTATCTCATAACGACAGCCTCTGATCTTAGGGAATAAGCAAAAGTCACAGGGAGCAAGGTCTGGGCTATAGGGAGGCTGAGGAACTGTGTTGATGCCCATCTTGGTCAAATAGTCTGTGACAAGGATGGAGTTGTGGACTGGTGTATTATCCTGGTGGAAATGCCACTGACCCGATTTGAAGAGTGCTGGCCTCTTCCCAAGGAATCACTTCCTGAACTCCCTTAAAACCTCAACATAGTAACCCTAACCCTAACCCTTTCGCCAATCAACTGTAGTGTATTGACTTCCTTACTCCTCCCGCACCTCCCATCATCCCTCATAGACTCCCTGCCTTCCTTGAATCTCTTATGCTACTCAAAAACTCATGCTCGATTCATGCAAGATGGTCGAAAAGCAGTCTGAAGCATTCCATACGTTTCTGTGGCATTTTTTTCCAAGTTTAAAACAGAATTTTATTGCGTATCGTTCTTCTAAAGTACCCTGACGTCCAGATTGCATTTTTGAAATTCAGCAGCTGTGACAATCAGGCTTTAGTAGGGTGTATTCCAATTCCTTCTGTAGCTGTTGATTTGGACCTGAAATCATAAAAATTAGTCAGTCATCTCATAGGATGTATAACAATAACATACTGAATTTTCAAGAGTCTACGACAATTTTAAACGCCTGTACAAAAAAGTCTAGAAACTTATTGAATGCCCCACGTAACTTTTGTATCGATGAAAAAATTAGTATAATTAATTTTAAGAATCGCAGACTACTGCTTAATGAACGTAACGAACTTGTGTTTAAATGTAAAGGTAAATTTAAATTATCCTGATTGGGGACCACCGAGGCTCCTGTTCTGGATAAAATCAGGGATATTCATTTTGGGTGAGTTTTATTGGAAATAATAACATTTATTTCAGTAATTACTAAAATTATATGACGTGGGGATTTATGTAGGTAGGAGATTTTTGGAACCTAAAAAAACAATTCGCAATTAGGGTTTTTGAATTTCTGGAGAGGTAATTCCCTTTAGCCATTGTTGTGTTAATTAAAGGCACCTGAGGGGTGCCGAAAGTTTTTTTAAGGGTTGGGGAGGAGGAGGAGGAGGATAGCTCCATTAACTGAGGGATTTAACTCATGTAAAAGGAGTAAACAGAAAAATATATAAAGATAATTGTTTAGTTTAAATCTAGCATATGTTCAAATTAGGATGGGTTAATATACAGGAACACCTTTTTCTGGTTTTCAAATTTTCTAATACTTTATTGTTTTAACCCCCTTTACTTTCGCCTGAAAATTTGAATTTATGTATGTTTTTTTCTTACATACATACATACATATACAAAGTCTGTAATTCCATATTTGCTGTTTTTCAACCTCAAATTAAACGTGTGAAGTCATCTGATGAGACGAAGGATATAATGATATTCTTCGCCGAAATAAATGTATAATGCCCATTTTATCAGGTTTGAGTTTTCTTCTAATAAGTCTATGTATTTTGATAAGCTATTTAACCCCTCCCGTTATTTTGCATTCTTTTCTACTGGTGGGACAGGAATGATTCCAATTGGTTGTAATTTATAATCTACATGTGTTCTCCTTTCATGAGTAATTGAATAGCTTTTCATTCCGGTTCTACTTAGATCATTAGAAAGTTAGTTCTCGAAAACAAAAATATATACAATTCGGAAGACATACATACATACACTACCAATCAAAAGTATCTGGCCACCCTCAAAATTTTCCATTTCTCATCCTAAAAGTGTTATTTTTCATGAAATATGTTAATCACTAAAATGGTTTTATTATTCTGAGCCACATTAAATACAAATTAACACCCCCGAAAAACTTCTTAAACTTTTGTTTCATTAAAATGACCCCTTTAGCTGCTATCATTGCTTCACAGATTCCCGGCATTCTTTCCACCAAAGACTGGAAGTTGTCTGAACATAGTTCTGCCAAGCTTTCCTGCTAGAGTTTCCCGAGGTGAGCCGTACTCATGGGTTGTTTATCTCTGACTTTTCGGTCAAGTTCATCCTACACTAGTTCAATGGAACTGTTTTTAATGTACCTCTGGCAGAGTTTACGAGTATACTTTGGGTCATTATCTTGCATGATTAGAAATCCTTGATCCACAAGTCACATTCGAGATGAGATCGCGTGATGCTGCAGTAAGTTGCAATAGCCAGTTTGATTCAATTTGCTCTTCACCAGGTGCAAATCCCCGATTTTTCAATTGGCACCCCCCACAAACATACACCCCATAACAGAGCCTCCTCTATGCTTTACGGTTGGTGTGATAAAGGGTGTTGCAGCTCTTTCATCGATTCTTCGTCGCACTTAGACTCTCCTATTTAACCAAAAGATTCTTAACTTTGATTCATCAGTCCAGATAACTTAATTCCACTGCTTTTTGCCGGAGCCTTTTGACATTGTTTTGCTTCCTCAACAATGATTTCTTGACGGCAATTCTGCTTCATAGAGTATTCTTCACACAGTGGATGTTAGACACATTTTTTCATGTCATTGGTTTACTTGTGCAGTGAAGTTTGGAGCAGCCTTCTGTAACGCAAGCTGGTGACTCAGGTGAAATTGTCATCCGCATAAGTAAAACAGGTAGTATCTAGCAAACAGTAATTCAACACAATATTTTCTAATGTGAGTTCAAGTGGAGGAATAATGTAACTTTTGGAAAACGTTTTATCTATGCTCAGTACTAAAGAAGAAAAATGCCTTCAAATCAATTTTTCAAAAGATGCCAGGTTATACAAAGTTACTGAAGAAGACTTGTATTTAGTAAAATAAATAAAAACATTGTGGTGCTTAACTTGTTTCATTAAAAATAACACTTTTAGGATGAGGAATAAGAATTTTGGAGTATGGCCAAATAATTTTGATTGGTAGTGCACATGCATATATTGTTATTTATTTATTTAATAATAAACTCACGACAATCTGTTTCAAGAGAGTAAAATAATCTTACAAAATTTTATCATTTGGGATTGGTTAATTTACCAGCCACACCCTCTTCATGTATATAAAAGGTTTTTTCTTTTATGTTCTTATTATTGACTTTTTCATTTTTTTTAAACTAAGAATGAAGCGAATATTTAGTCTAATATAATAAATTATATTTCTTTTTTTTAATTTTTTTTTTATTTGAATAGTATTTCTGTTTATCTTATTTTTTTAGAATTATTATCTTTTTACGTATTTTCATATGCATTTTTGATATCAATTCGCTTCTTTCATTTGGAATTTTTTGAGGTTTTTTAGAGAATATTGCTGTTAATTTTTGTTTAATGCATAACATGTGTGTTCGAAATATTGTACGGTGTGCCTTTGAAATCATATTCTTACTTATATTTATTTTTCTTTCTTCTTTTAATTTTCATATTGTGATATCACAATACATATAGCTTACAAAAATAGTTGAGAAAGATTCCTTCTGTAACCAGAAAAATAATTTCAATAGTACAACCATATATACTAGAAAGGTTCGTGGTTCCGTAATTTTTTTTGTTATTATCCTTTGTCTTGGTTTGTTTAACGTGATATATTAAATTTCTGCTGTCAAGGATTAGTAGAAATTGTTTACCATCATTAAAATTACTGTGGCATTTTCTTCTTGTTTGTAGTTAAGATGATTCTGATTGCTGTGTCATAAGTTAATGGTATTTTTATTTTTGTTTTGATCAACATTTGTATTGTTGCTAAGCGTAATTTTCGCTAAAAATTCATTTGTTCGTGAAATTAGAAAGCTGTAAAGGATTTGTTTGGTAACAATTCTTCACAGAAGATTATATTGAGGGAGATTCATTCAGTTCGGTTGATTAAATTTATCTAATTATTTATCTTTAGTATTTAGTGTTTCGGGAAATGGTTAATTTCTCTAACACCATAAATTATTAGGCAACACAAATGAATAACGAAACTTCTTTTTAACAACACAACAAAGAAAGGTTTATTATAGTAGTAGGCGTAAAGGACTGAGAGTGAGATAGTGTCTCTTTTGTGTTGCTGGTCAGTATTCTGGTCCTTGGTTTGTAGGAAGCGTGTTTGAAGCTAACAGCAGCGGGTGTTGCTGGTCAGTATGTTGGTCCTTGGTTTGTAGGAAGCGTGTGCGAAGTTAGCAGCGAGCGAAGGGTTCCAAGTGGAATCAGTGGCAGTCATGTGAGAGAGATGTGTTTTTACTGCTGGCTCAGGGCTCTCTGACTTTGTCCGTTCTACCAAAAGGGAATAGAAAAATAGTTCCTGAGAGGGAGAAGGAATTAATACGCTCTGCCAGTTGATTGGTTAGTGAGTGACTGACTCTCTTAGCGGGGGCATTGATTCGCGAAAGGAAATAGATCTGTGGCTACTACAAGTACCTTATATCTGTCACAAAATGCTCTTTGGTAGTTAAGAGGAGTATTTTGTAAAAAATAGACAGAAAAGTTATGATTGCTGGAATAATACGTCTTGTGGGGTGTTGTAGAGTTAGAACTTAACTTGTAATATGGGAAAGAACTATTGTAGGGGTAGTCTTATGTTTGTCAGCGTGTATGCTTCGGTCCGTACTGGGAGGAAGGTGAACGATAATTTTTAAGAAAAACGAAAAGTCAACAACAGTAAAATAAGCGGCAAAAGCAACAAACAAGAAGTTTAAATGCAACAAAAGTTGTCATTGTTATTATTGTACAATTTATACAGACAATAAAAATGTGATAAACTTCTTAAGACAGAATCTCTTTCAACGTATGCTCCTAAAGCCTCTTTCTCTGCTATTGTCAAAGAACTTCTCTACTTCTCTAATTTTTCTCTTGACTGTTATCAACCCGCACCACTTTCAAAATCTCCCAAGACAAAGAAAAAGTTGGAAGGTAAGAAGAACTATATATATTCTCTTCCCTTACCAGATAGGGCGGAGGTGAGTCGGTGTATGTTGTTTTTAGCTCGTTGCCATGCGCGTCACGTGGTTTTTAGGCGCCAACGATCTTTGATTTCTCCATATGTCAGCTAAAAGGTTTTTAAATTGGGAGTTAGTGTTGGTTAAATCCGTCCCTGATAAAAATCTCTCTCTATATATGTATCTACTATCTCTGAAATATTACGGAATTTCCACCCCCTAAAAGCGGAGCGTACTAATTATAAAAGTAATCATTGCGTCTTTTCCTGGAAACTCTTTGCCCTGAAGATGATTTTGAGGTTTATATGGAAGAATCTTTTTGTCTTATTCTAGCATTAACTTCTTGCGTTAAACAACTAGGCTTTTGCTTTTGTTCTACCCTTTCTTTTACAGGTTTTTCTACTTTTTATTTTTGTATTTCTACATACTGTTTTAACCTGTCCACAGAGACTCGAGTTTCAATATCATTGTTTGTCTTAATCACAAAATGTTTAAGTGTTAGCTAAAGGACTGTATAAGAAAAGGAATTGGGTGTTTCTAATGGCCTTCGAACTCGATCTACTCTAATCCAGACTTTATCACAAGTTTTAAGCTTTTCTGGGACATAAGATTTGGGAGATTTATCAAGTCTTTTGGAGAAATCTCTCAAATACAATTGTGACTTAGTTTTATGTAGCTCTCGAGTGAAACTGGGTTACTGTCTTCTCGCTTGTATTATCTATTAATAGCTATGGTAGTAAAATTTGAGAGCCTGTAACAGCATAAAATGGAGAAAATTCAGAGCTGTTGGGCATACTCAGAATCCCAAGCAGTACTACTGGAAGGGCTGAAAGCCAGGACTCTTTTCGTGCAATAATAGCAGTTTTATTAGTCCTGTGCGTTCTTTCAACCAAGCCATTGCATTGAGGGTGATATGCTGTTGTACGTAGCCTATAAAAAAGAATTATTTTTGCTAATTCAGCAAACAACTCTCTTTCGAATTGTTTCCTTCTGTCTGTCATAATATACAGAGGAACATCTCATCGTGTGATCCATGTGTTTATAAAGGCTTCAGCTACATTACATGCAATGATCTCGCTTATGGGTTGCACTTCTATCCAACGCGTTGTGCGATCAATGCATGAGAAGACATCTCTATGGGCTGATGTAAGAGTTATTTGGGCCTTTTGCTGGTAGGAGTGGTCCTTCGATATCTATGTATACTGTCTGAAATCTTGCTGATGGTATTTCTAATGTTTGAATAGGTGGTTTGGTGTGCTTGTAGACTTTTACTTGTTGGCATGAGGTGCATGATGAACCAAATTCTTTAATCGATTTATCTATGCTTGGCCACTGATATCATTTTAATGGATGATTTAATGCCAGAGTGTGATATAGAATGGTTGCCATTAAATATAAACTCGCGGAACTTAGATGGAATAAAAGGTCTGGGGTAAGATCTAGATACGTCACTCAATATAAACTGGTTATCCCCAGGAAGGGCAAATCTTTTTAAGTCCTGAAAGGATTGAATTTCACTGTCGGATGCCTGTGCTTCAGCAAGTGCGGGTAAATTGCATGAATCTATTTGTACAGCAAGAGTTGGTCGAGATAGACAATCAGCAACTATATTCAGACTACCTATTACATGTTCAATATCTGAAATGAATTTTGTCAGGATAGCTAATTGTTGCTGTTGTCTGTTTGATTTAGCGGGGTTTAGGCTGTGAAATGCACCACATAACGGCTTATTGTCAGTTAAAAAGCAACACTTGGCGACTTTCTATGAGTTAACGAAAGTGTAGCACTTCTAACAGAAAAAATTTCAAACCATTATTTAGTGCGGGAATTGTTTTGCCATTGGAATATGGAAATCATACATTTCATCCAATGAGAATGACCCATGCCATTCTGCCCGGGCACACATCCCCGGGCACCATAAAAAGGCTGCGCTAAATGCTCCTCCTCTCTTTTCTTTTCTCATTCTTCTTGGCTGGCAGCTAGGTAAGACCAGCCGATACGAGAGATAACATTTCTCTCTGTAACTCGGGACGAATCCAACAGCAGACAGGGTCTATCCATCTCGAGAGAGTACACTTCAACAATTGTTCCTCTGCATACCTTAGGAGACCATTTTCTGGTCAAATATTTCTCCCTCCTAAACCAAATGGACCCGATGCCTCTGGCTAAGCACTAAACTCACGCATAACTATTTACAAGTGTTTTACCATTCTCTTCAACTGACGGCATGAGGAAAAATTCCTCTCAAGCAATCATTAAACTACTAGATTGAAAGCCATCAGTATCTACGCGTTCATTATTTGTTTCCTTTCTATAAAAATAACAAGAGACAACAGAACGATATTACGTCAATTACCGTTTATGCCAAAATGGTAATATCATCTGCCCTCTAGTTATACACTGACAAATAAGCTGCTAAAAGTTCCCGGTCTCAGGTGGAATATTTGGTTTGTGTTTGTGTTAAGTTTTTGGAGAGAAATCCGACCGGTATTGGATTTCCGTTCACAATTTGGTGTAATGCAGCACCTACGGCAGAGCAACTATTGTCGGTGACTAATTGATGATAAGTATAGTTAGGTTGATGGGGAGCTAATGCGGATGCATCATTAAGTTCCTTAATTGAAAACTTGTCCTTAATTGAAAACTTGTCGTTCAGATTCATTTAATATATACCAGCTTTTTGGGGACAGTCTCATTCTCTCAGATAGAGGTAAAACTATCGCTGAAAAATTTTGAACTAATTTTCTATAAAATCCCACCGTCTCAAAGAACCTGCGTAACCCTTTTGAGTCACAAGAATAGAGGAAGGATTTTAATTTTTCTATCTTATTACTTGAAGGTTTAATGCCATTTACCCTAATCTGAAATCCTAAGAAATTTAGTGAAGTTACCTTAAAGACAGATTTTGAGGCTGACATTTTAAAATTGTGTTTATGCAAAATGTTAAAGACAGTTTCAATGTCTTTCTAAAATCTCATCATCGCTGAAAATTTATAAATGAAAACGCAATTGAAATTTTGACCATGTATCGCTAGAATGTTGCTGATTCATTTTCCAATCCTAATGGCAGGTAATTAAATTCGTATTAGCCAAATGGGTTCGTTATAGCAGGTTTTGCAATGTCAGCCGGATGCATCTTTATTTGTTGGTATGTTGAAATCAAGTAAATTTTAGAGAAACGTTGTTTGTTCCCTAGTTTTGCGGAAAATGATTTTATATTTGGTATAGGGTATCGGCCACTTTTATTTATCCTATTGAGTGAGCGAGCCATAGTCTCCACAACAACGATATTCCCCGTTTTGTTTCGCTGCCATTTGTAGTGGACTTGACCATTCGATTTTAGAAGGGGAGATCATTCCGTCATTTTGAAGCGTTTAAATTTGCCGTATGGTGCATTATAATTTTTTACGGAAAGCTGCCTAACTTTCGCATAAACCGGCGTGTGGCTTCTTGTGTCAATTCTATCATAGAAGCCGCAGTAGTTTTTGTTTGTATTTTTGTGTGGTGTAATTAGGTCCGGGTATTTTTTATTAACTGTGTGCCGTACGAATGACGGAACCTCCATTTCATAATCGATTAAATTCACCGACGCTGTAGATAATTTCAGAGTCCTTTTCTGGGCTGTCTTGGGGTCCTAAATTATTTTGCTCGTGCTAACCAAACTTGTTGAGGAAATCAAGGAGTGAATTGGTGATATTGGCGATCACAAGCTTGCTGGTAAATGATCTCCTTAAACTGAGAATTCCAATATCTAAATTCGCTTGTCCGAAGCATTTTATTCTCACACCATTAGCAGTGGATAGTGATACGAGAGTCGGTTTTAAAGTAACCCCCTTTACTGCAGCAGCTGGTATTATCGATATACTTGCGCCAGTATCTACAATAAATTTTAATTTGGTAACTCCTAATTTTGTATTAATTTCTAATAGCGGCGAACTTCGTGGGACTGAACTTGTTCGCACTACTAGTTTTTCGAATCACTTCCAGTAAGGGTCGTGGTCGGGAGCTAGGTAATATTTTTAGACCGTGCTTTTTCGGCAACCTACACTACGGCTTACACGTTCTCGCCTCGTGGGCAAAATAAATGTGTGCTCTACAAATTTTTGTACTTTTTTTATCCTTAAGGGTTTTCAGACTATTGTCTTCATCTTTATTGTTATTTCCACAACGTTTCAGCCGATATGTCCTCCGGACTTCTTCAGGTGTTTGTCGAACTTGGGAACCTTCACCGAACTTCGATTACGTCCTTTATTGAATCCACGGGGGTCGTCTGTTCTGATTCCGTTTGCCATAACCGGGTACAAGTGTTAAGTATTCCTAAAAATAGCAGTATTTCTAGTCAAGTAAGAACATTAAGTTTATAAGTCCCAAAAATTCACTCTGAATTGTCTAGCGTAACGGTTATAGGCGTTGGTTCCCTAAGCTTCTAAGGAGACAATCATCTGGAGGTTGCAGGTTCAATCCAGACAGCAGGCGAGTAACAATACAGGAATCCTTAACACTTGTACCCGGTTATGGCTAACGGAATCAGAACAGGCGACCCCCGTGGATTCAATAAAGGACGTAGTTCGAAGTTCCGTAAAGGTTTCCGAGTTCGACAAACACCTGAGGAAGGCCAGAGGACATATCGGCCGAAACGTTGTGGAAATAACAATAAAGATGAAGACAATAGTCCGAAAACCCTTAATGATAAAAAATCATCAAGCTTCGTTTCAGAAATTTAGACTACTAAAATTTTTGTACGTTGGTTCCTTCGATATGGTCTGACACTTATCAGCAGTGGACGGTCACGGCTATATTTTTCCTGACAGTTTATTTGGGTATTATTTCTATTTTCCGTAGGCTACTGGACGACGAGTACCTGACCGTTATCCAGTAACGACATTAGTTTATCCGCCAACCGACCAAGTTGGATGGGATTCAAATCTTTTTGCGATGAGATCTCTGGAGATATTGTTGATGACAGTGCCGGAAGAAACTTTTGCCTTACTACATCATCGTTAATTCCAATACGTTTAGCTAGAGCTAGCATTTCGTGTAAATATTCCGACAGTCGTCTTGAAATTGTTATTGTCGACATTAATTTTTAAAAGGAGCTCTGGTTTCGTAACTTCGTGTGATTTTATGAGGTTTCATATACTTGTGGTTCCAGAGTAGCATTCGGTAGTTTATCAACCTCCTCGGCTGGTAGAGACAATACAACTATATCAAATTTAGTCTTGGGTGCCGTCGCATTTCGCAGGTGGTAAACCACCTGTTCACTGCAGTTTCCATGAACTCACGTTGACTTGTTAAGTTTGTTCCTCCATTGTCGGCTCCATTTTACTTTCCTTTTTTTATTTTGTGTATGTTGAGGTTGCGTTTGGTTAATCACCTCGGAGTCACCACTGATGTAGAATTAGAACTTAACTTTGTAATATGGGAAATAATTGTTGTAGGGGTAGTCTTGTGTTTGTCAGCGTGTATGCTTCCGAGTCCATTGTGAGAGGTAGGCAAACGATTATTTTTAAGTAAAACAAAAAGTCAACAACAGTAAACAAAACAGAAAAAGCAATGAACAAGAAGTTTAGGTTTATATATATGTATCTACTATCTATGAACCATTACAGGGGATTAAAAAAACATTTTAATTTCATACGTAAAGAGGAAGATAGAAATATAATGAAAGATTTCCTTTTGCTTTATTAATATATTTTGTAAGAAAATAGCAACTATGTATCGAACGAATATTGTAGATTTTTAAACCTCATTGTTTCTTTAACGAAAGACGTATTGGATATAAAACCACAAGACTTGCCTGTATATCAAGTTACCATCCCTGATTAAGATGTAGTTTTGGAACACGATCGAAACCTACTACGCTAATATATATATATATATATATATATATATATATATATATATATATATATATATATATATATCATTTAAGTCTGCAATTAGGCTTAAAAGGGATAATACAAATAGTGTGCTCAATGCACAGCTATTAAATATATATAGGTAAATATATAAAAGAATTCACATGCAGAGCAAAAAATATCATTAATATCAAGAAAAATCAATAGATATAATCCATTATAAATTCATTTCATCAGTTACATCGAATAACTGATTCATAAAATGGAGATTCGAACTAAAAATGGAATTCTTTTTAACCGTTAAACATCGGGAATAAATTTTATCTTAAGAAAGATATTAAAAGAATTATAATTATAGTATGCATATATATGTATTTACCAACCCCTCTGCACGGGCAGGATGTGACACAAGGTTAATTTTTTCAACGGAGTTTAACAGGCTTGAATTTAGAGTTTTCCTAGTTGCCTAACCAAGGCCAAAGAACCTAGTCTGCCCTATTATTTACCGATAGCTGGAGGGATATATATATATATATATATATATATATATAAGGTACTTGGACAAACTTAGACCAAGAGCTTTCTTTTTTGCTCACCACCCATCTTAAGGGTCTCATTGGTCATCAATTGTCGTCTTTCTGCAGAGTTATATATGACGTTTGTCTGGAATGGTTTGGTGCAGTAACGGATGAAAAAGATAAAACCGAAGGAAAAAGACCGAATAGACGACAGATACAGAAAGGAAAGTTAAGATCGGAACAGAGAATGCTGAAGCGCCGATTAAAAGAAGCCCGATTCATGAGAGGCCGGAACATCAGAATATCCTAAATGGTATTCAAAAAAGGATTTTGGTGATCTCCAGAGCTGAAAATCAGAGAAAACATCGAACCGAGCATTCTACTCAAATTCTTATGCTTTCGCAAAAAAAAAAAAAAAAAAAACTTTTCGTGGACTCAAAGAGTGGCAATCTTGATGTACCGAAGGAGGAACTCGAGAATCATTTGAGGATAAGATACTCAGATGATTTAAATGGTATCCCAAAACCTCCTCTTAGAGATTTACCAAAACCCCAAGATTTGATGATAGCGGGATAAAACTAAAAGAAGTTCGAAATTTCGTCCATAAGGCCCGCGCAGGTAGTGCCCCGGGCTTGAACGGGATATCGTACAAATTATATAAAAACTGCCGACGTGTCCTCAGGAAACTCACTGGCCTCCTTCAGCAGGCTTGGAAAAAGGGTATTGTATCACAGGAATGGTGTCTGGCCGATGGTATTTGGATACCAAAGGAAATGAAGTCAAGAGGTTCTCACAAATTTTCGCCCAAAATCCCTCCTAAATGTTGAAGGGAAAATATTTTTTGGAGTTCTTGCTCGTCGTATGACAACCTTTCTGATGAGCAATCATTATATAAATACATATGTCCATAAGGCTGGGATAGCTGGCTTCCCCGGAGGTCTGGAACATTCACAAATGATATGGAACTCAATACTCTCAGCTAAAAGGGACAAAACAGAACTACATGTGATCGGGCTTGATCTTGCCAATGAATACGGTTCAGTTCCGCACCACTTAATCCGAATGGCCCTCGACTTTTTCAACTTCCCTAGCAAGGTTGGGGAAATCATAATGAAATACTTCAATTCAGCTTTCATGAAATTTACCGTTAAAAACTATACCTCCAAATGGTAGGCACTTGCGATCGGCATCATGATGGGCTGTGTGATTTCCCCGCTTCTTTTCGTTCTGGTCATGGAATTCATTTTACGAGGCGCAGCAAATATGTCGAAAGGAGTAATGAAAAATGAACATCTGACTCTTCCTCCTCCAGAGCTTTTATGGACGACATCATTCTCGTCCCATCCCAAATCGCTGCCGATGGTTTACTACAAAGGTATTATGACCTTAGTCAGGGAGAAGCCGGTAAAGAGTCTCGGACGTCTTTCTTCAATCCCACTGACTGATCGTCATAGGGGTACAGAGGTCCAGAAACTAGCCTTGAAGGGGCTTAAATCAAATGATAAAACTTGTCTACCCGGAAAGATGAAGGCTTGGTGTTACCAACATGGTCTGCTACCCCGTCTTTTGTGGCCCTTACAGATGTATGAGATTGTGATATCTCGCGTTGAACGGATTCAACAGTATAGCAACAAATACCTGCGTAAGTGGCTCGGAGTTCCTCCTTGTTTTTCGAAAGTGGGTTTATATACAAATTCAGGAAACCTACAGCTCCCAATATACTCACTGGTAGAAGAATTCAAAATTGGGAAAGTACGCCTTTACATGATAATGAAGGACTCAGCCGATGAGATCATTCGGAAGGTGTATCCAGAAATAAATCAGGTAGGAAGTGGTCGGCCGTTAAGGCCGCCCAGGAGGCGGAATGTAGCCTACGAATCAAAGACATCATAGGCGTCACTCAAACCAATCGAGCTGGGCTGGGTAGCACAAGCAAAAAGGTATTCTCCAAAGTGGGCCCAAAAGGAAAAAGAGACATGGTGAGCGAAGAAGTCAGGATTTTTGAGGAAGAGCAAAGAAAATCCAGTGCTGTTACTCAGGCCAAACAACGTGCTTGGACGAAATGGAATGATATCGAACCAATTAAATTATCGTGGAAATCCTTAATTGCAATGGAACCACTGGCGATATCATTCCTTCTTCGCTCTACTTATGATCTCTTACCAAATGCGACCAACCAAAAATTATGGGGATATACCAATTCGGACCTGTGCTTCTCGTGTAAAAGTGATCTGGGTACTTTGCGCCACATGCTCTCTGCATGTCTACAATCGCTTCAGATGTACACATGGCAACATAACACGGTGTTAGAGGTGATAAAAGAGTTGTTAAGAGCACAATGTGAGACAGCAAATCAGCAATCCATAACAGCTAAGGAACCCATAATTCAGTTTCTCAGAGAAGGTGAATGTCCTGTGAGGAAACAAGAAAATCCTAATATGAAGCTACTGAACGGAGCTAGTGACTGGAAAGTTTCTGCAGATCTCAAGACATCTTTACAATTTCCAGTTCACATTATTCCAACAGAAAAACGGCCGGACATTGTAGCATGGTCTAATTCAAAGAAGAGTGTCCTCCTCATAGAATTGACTGTCCCCTGGGAAGAAAACCAGGAGGAAGCACACGAGCGGAAGAAAAACCGCTACGAGACACTGTGTGCCGACTGCGTGGAGAAGGGTTGAATATGCCATGTGATTCCTATTGATGTTGGTTGTCGTGGTTTTCTAGGACACTACCCTCGTTTCTTTCAAAAATAGGAATCACTGGCCGCAGTTTGAAAGTTACCTCAAATCGTCTTCAGACCGCAGCGCAATATACATCAAGTTGGATTTGGTCGAAAGCGAGAAAGTTTTCAGCCTGAAGGTTATACACGCGGAACCACCATTCTCGTGTGATTTCGTAAGAAACGGTTACTGTAAACGCGTAATAACATTAACGGCCGAAATTAAACGCGTTTTTTTTTTTTTTTATTTTGTTTTGTTTTTTTAAATCACAAACTGCACACTAGAAATGAAGATGAACGTCTAATGTAGTCTCTGCTCTTATATATATATATATATATATATATATAATTATATATATATATATATATATAATTATCATATATATATATATATAATTCTCTTACTACCCTGTCCGGTGGCAAAAGCTGCTTGGTAGTGCCAGGAGTGGCAGTACTGCCTAGAGCTACCGAAACTGTGTTATCACCCCTGTTTGGCGGCTGATGAGGACAGGGTATCGCACGTGCTTTCACACGTTGTATGTTGAAAAAAAATATATATACGAGGTACCTTCAATAAGTTTCCATACTTTTTTCGTATGGACCCTTTATTGAAAGTATACACATGAAACTCTAGTCCTCTTCGAAGTAATCTCCTCCAGCTGCAATGCACTTGTTGTACCGTTCCAACAACTTCTGGAAGGCCCCATGGAAGTCCTCTTGTGTGAGCGTGTCAATGACCTTCGTCACAGCCTCTTTCATCTCATCAATTGTCTCATAACGACAGCTTCTGAGCTTAGGGAATAAGCAAAAGTCACAGGGAGCAAGTTCTGGACTATAGGGAGGGTGAGGAACTGTGTTGATGCCCATCCTGGTCAAATAGTCTGTGACAAGGATGGAGTTGTGGATTGGTTCATTGTCCAGGTGGAAATGCCACGGACCCGATTTGAAGAGTGTTGGCCTCTTCCCAAGGAATCACTTCCAGAACTCCCTTAAAACCTCAACATAGTATTCCTTGTTGACTGTCTGTCAAGTGGGAACCCTGTGCATGTAGATCATGCCAGTGCTGTCAAAAAAAGGGATAATCAAAAGTTGGTGGGTGGATTTGCTCTGTCTGGCCTTCTTGTGTCTGGGAGAGCCAGCATGCTTCCAATGGGAACTCTGTCTCTTAGCCTCTGGGTCATAGCAGTAGATCCAGCTTTCATCGCAGGTCACCAGAGCATCAAAACTGCGGGATCTAAATTGATCAGCTCGACCATCTCCCTGCTGTCATGACAACGTCTTTCTTTCTGATCTTCTATGAGCACTCTAGGGACAAACTTCGCGCAAATCTTCCGCATCTTCAATTCCTCGCGAATAATTGTGTATACAGTTCCAAAACTGACATCAAACTGCGCAGTTATTGTCTCTATAGACACACGACGGTCCTTATCCATGAAATTCTTTATTTGGCCAATCAACTGTGGTGTTCTGACTTCCTTACTCCCCCCACATCTCTCATCATTCCTCACAGACTCCCTGCCTTCCTTGAATCTCTTATGCCATTCAAAAACTGATGCTCGATACATGCAAGATGCCCTAAAAGCAGTCTGGAGCATTCCATACGTTTCTGTGGCATTTTTTCCAAGTTTAAAACAGAATCTTATTGCATATCGTTCTTCTAAAGTGTCCTGACGTCCAGATTGCATTTTTGAAAATCACCAGCTGTGACAATCAGGCTTTAGTTGGGTGTATTCCAATTCCTGCTGTAGCTGTTTATTTGAACCTGAAATCATAAAAATTGGTCAGTCATCTCATAAGATGTATAGCAAAAACATACTGAATTTTCAATAAATAGTCCTTTTTTTTCAATAAATAGTCCTTAGAGTTAGTTAGTCACACACACACACACACACACAGAGGAATATTTAACGAACAGTATTAGAAAACTAGTAATGTCTTAAAATATTTCATTGAATGTATTGTTGATGTATAAATTTGAATTTGTTTGTACTGTTTTGTTTTTTATGTTCTTTTTGTCCGCATCGTTTCACATATCTTTATTTCGTTTGCCTTTTCCAAATATAAATCGAACTTAAATGGTGGGGTAGATAATAATAAACACCAAATAACATGTACTCCTACAAAATGGGGGACCAAACATATCCACCAAACAACATGTCCCCCTACAACATGAAACGCACGCATTGTTCCATGACACAGCAGTATATAAAAAAGTTACAAAATGGTGAAAAAGTTTTACTTCTCTTAAGTCGTTTGGCAATATAGTATTACATTTCAAGGCAGCGGCAAAAAATAACCATCGGCATTTGACGACGAAGTCTTCAAATGAACAGAGATAAAAAAAATAAAATTAAAAATGTTTTAATCCCTTCGAAGACAGGAGCCAAAAAGAGGAAGATAAAGAGCTCCCAGTTCTCACTTGACTTCGGACACGTCATATCTGAATCCACGCCCACAATCAAGGAAAGACAATTATTTTTTTATCTTCCTATAACTCTAAAGAACGGGAGATATTATCAAGAATTGATAGCACAAAATATCTAGATGCAAAAAATCCTTTTCGTTTGCATTTCGGAAAACATAATAAAAAACACACCAAAAAACGAAAAACCCCAAAACAAACCAAAGCCTAACAAGGTTAAAGGTAATCTTGAAATATATCGGTAAAAGAGAATGTTTCATCTACTTGGTGAATTGCAGAATCCTGTGTGCAAAAATTCATAGCACCTGTATTTGTAATCTAAACTTGGTAGCTTCGTTGAAAACCTTTCCACACACCTTGATGCGACCTGTTCACCAACGTAAATAGATCGGATTACTCACACCCCTAGAAACACGACATCCGGCTACGGCAAAAAATGATGAAATTCGACATGACCCTGACCTGCCGTCAAAGCTAAAAAAGGGAATAAATTTCATTTAACATTTACTGAATCAGTCTGTCAAAAGTAACTCTATTAAAATAGAGTGAATTATCTTCTGTAGCCTATCTCAGGCTAAAGAAGTACTTTACCTTCACGACTATTTTAAAGAGGCGAACTTTATTTCTACGCAGCCCAGGGAGTCACATACTTTTCCCTTTTGATAAACAAGCTCTGGGGTCAAATTTCAGAGTTCGTTTTTACGAAGCTCTCAGCTGTTATCCTTTGAACTGTTTTGTTGTTTATTTGAATGCTTTTATTGTTTGTTGAATGTTTCTTTGCATTACATTGATACTGATTTTGTCTTGCTCTTGATTTTTGATATTTTTGTTTTGATATTTTGTCTTGACTGTCTACTGTACATATGTCTTACATGTTGTGGATCAGTATTGAGTTACTGCCACCTTATTTTTGTCTGGCAACTGGACGCTATTTGCTCCCCACTTACCTACCTAAGCTCCAGTTGCTGGGCGGCAGTACTGTCCCCAGTTTCCTGGTCCCGAAGGTCTACTCTATATCCTGCATAAAGATATAAGTAACCTCGCGGCTAGTAGCTAGTAGATCCACCTCCTCTTTCTTTTCATAGTTAGTTTTTCTGTTTGTGTTTTTTTTTTTTTTGCATTTAGTTAGGGTCCCTATCTAGAAGCTACGTTTACCCTCCTGATTGCTATCTTGCAATCATGGAGGGTTCTTCTCTTTCTGACCCTTCTTCTCCTTCTGAAGAAGTCTCCAAAGCGGCACCTCTTGTCAGCACAAATGAAGCTCTCCTAAGGCAATCAGAAGAACGAGGGGAACCGGGCACCCAATCTCAAAATACCCAGTTAACCAGTCTGATTGGATCCAATTGGCCATCACTATCGGTTACCTCCGAGTCAGCAAGTCCAATCCAGCCCAGGCAAAAGTCAAACAAACCAAGTCCTACCAAATCGCCGTGGAAGGTCCAGCAGAGAGATCCAGAAGATTACGAAAGGGACAGGGTGAGCAAGTATGCCGAATACTTCAAAGTCAACAAAATCTTGCCCTTCCCTGAGATCATCCAGAAAATCGAGCCACAGATTCTCTCTCTGGTCGTGACGGACTAATGACTTGATGGCTGGTTGGTCTTAAGAAAGAGGGTTTTGAGGAGCTACTTCAAAAAGCAGGCGTCCTTTGCCAGTACTTCCGTCCCAGGAGTTTTGCGACGTGGGACGTCCTGCTACCCTCGGAAGAGCAGGCCGCCAAAGCTACAGCGAGCAATATTACCACAAAGTTCTTCCGGCTGCAGCCGGAATATATGAGTACCCGTAGGTTTCGAGTGACGGTATGTGACGTTCCGGCTTTCATCACTGGGGAGGTTCTGGCCTCTTTCCTCGGCGCTTATGGCCGCGTTTAGGAAATAAACCTTCTCAGATCCGCCGCCGGGACAGCCTATGAGGACTACGCATTCCGGCTATGTCTAACAAGGCAGGGCTTCCAAGCCATCCCCGAGACAATCCTCTGCAGAGAGAGGCAAATGATGGTGGTGGTAAAAGGCAGACGACCGCGCTGTTTGGGCAGTAAACAGCTTGGACACATTGCCAAATTCTTCCTCCCAAAAGACCAGCAGAACGCCACAGCCACCACAACCACCATCAGCAGTGAGCAGCCAACTAAGGAGACCAAAGGGAAAGACCCGGGTCAGGTCCAGTCCTAAACCAATGATCACTCTAAAGTGACCCTGAAAAAAGAAAACCCCCAAAAGCAGGGAAAACCAGTTCAGCTGCTACTTCTCCTACAAAGGGCCCAGAATCAGCTCCAGCACCGAATTTAAGATCAACATCGGAACCAGTCCCAGCAACACCAACATCAGAACCAATTTCAGTAAAACTAATACCAACACCAGTTTCAGCTTCAAAACCAGCTTCAGCTTCAGAACCTTCGCCAGCGATACCAGTGTTACCAACGACCAAGGCTTCTGCCAAAATGAAGCCAAAGCCAACACAGGAGACACTAGTACAGGAAACACCTATGGATACCATCGTCAACTTGAAGAGAAGGGACAGCTGAGAAGGGGCCTCCAAAAAGATGAGCTCTAGTGCACCTCCTCAAGACCATTTGGAAGGCCCATCTAACGCATTTCTACAACCACCCCAACAACCTGCCCAACATCAACCTCCTCCACGGTGACTTCCCCCACAATAACCTCCCCAACAATATCAACCTCCTCAACATGGATCTACTCAACAACCTCCCCTACAAATTATCCAACAACAACCTCCCCAATATCATCCTCCCCAACATGAACTTCCCCAACAACCCCCTCAATATCAACCTTCCAATCAACCTCCCCAGCAAAGACTACGAGAACAATCCTTAGAGCGTGACCCACAATTGGGTCCCCTTTGCACTCCATCCCTTCCCTCACTATACCTCTCTTTCTTCTCATCTCCTGAACTGTTTAAGGATCTCCCTCCGGCTGAGTCCGAGGCGAGACCTCCCTCCCAAAGTACCAGACATAAGCAACGAACAAATCAAGAAGGCAGCGGTTCTGTACTCAGTAGAGCTGGAAGCAATTGGGGACTTTCAGCTTCGAAAGGCACTGAAGCCGCTGCTGGATCTCGAAAAAAATACAGAAGAAGAAGACGTGTAATCCAGTCAACTTTAGGGGTGCACCCATGGTGCCCACTTTCGTCCGTTCAGTTGGCGACCGTATCCGGGGCGTATGAAAGTTCCTGTCAAACTGATATGGGCGTAAGGTTGACGGAGTTGCAGCACCCCTCACTAAATCAAATGTTAAATAACTGTCCAGGTAGGGGCTCTATTTAATCAAACGTTGAAAAATGTTAGTCGTCTCCGGTGGTTAATAAGTCCAAATTCGGTGTGGTTATGTCCAGTGTGGTTATGTTACTTGCTTCGGTGTATCGGCTCGCTAGCAGCAGACACAACCCGCATGCACAGTCCAGGGGGCTTGGCAAAACAGGCGTGCTACTCGCTAGCAGCCGGGTGGAAAAAAGTTCTTTTAGTCTGAAGGGTTCAGCTGAAGTGAGAGAGAATCTCTCTTTTTCACTGGGACCGTTCCTTTTTTGCCCTATTTCCTGTCAGGGGCTTCTGGAAGTTTCTACACTTTATAAAATTTATTTTTCTTTATTTTTATTTTTCTATTCACTACACACGTCTCCGCTAAGATAGCTGAGCTATTTCAGTGATATGCCTGAAGGGAAAAGAAAAAGGGTCTCTTATACGTTGCCAGTATGTGTGTGTGTGTGTGTGTGTGTGTGTAAGTTTGCTGGTTTTTTGTCAAAAGAAATAAAACAAACTCCCAGTTGTAAAATTTGGTAAAGATGTTAGTAACCGTGGATAAAGGAACTGGTATTCTGAGGTTCTATATAAAACTACGTCAGGTTTGCAGTTGAAATGGTGTGAAGCATGTGATTGATGTATTCATGTCTGCCATGTTTCGTGTTTCAACAATTATTCTTGAATTTGTTGGTTGTTTTTTTCCTTACTTAGGGTTTATTTTTTATTTTATCTATATTGCTTTCCCACTCTATTCAGCATTTTTTTAAAGACTGAATTGACAGTGACTGTCCTTATTTTTGGAGGGTCATTTATCGAACACTTTTGTCTTCCTAGCAATTTTTTGTGTGGTTTCTACTATTTTTTATGAAGGTGGTTGGATGCAGGGATTCTTTGGGTATAACGGACTTTAAAAAAAGTGTGCAGAGTTTTAACGGTCCTGAATAAAAGGAGTATTATTTGTCTGACTCTAATTTTTTTTTGTTTTTGTTTTTTGGTGTGTCTTGTTTTTCACGTCATATATCTTTATGTGCCGGAATTTTATGGGCATAGTATAAATTAATTACTGTGATAGCTGATTGTATTAATTATTTTATCATCAGGTTTGGTCGGGCCGCAAGTTTTTCAGTTAGCTGTTAAGTTCACTACAATCTTTGAATGGAAAGTTCAAGCGCGTTCACCAGCGACCAAGATAGGAAACCTGTCATTTTTACATAGGAAGACCAAATGTAAACAAAATAGATTCATGTCTTGTCACAAGTTTGATTGAGAAAATGAAAAACACGATAAAAATTGGGGGACAATAGCTTAGTGATATGACATCACACTAAAGATATCCTGAATTTATATATACAAAAATTAGCGAATTTTGAAAAAGTAGTCAGTTGGATTCAATTGGATACAAGTTGGAGAAGTCGTCAGTTGGGATTGTAGGAGAATGGACCTGTATTTAGTATTTAAGTCCCCCGACTTTTTTTATGTTTCCCCACAATATTATGTTGAAGTTTGGTATATAGAATGTTTAGAAAAAAAAGGTTGAATAGAGGCACATGGATAAAGTATTAAGTGAAGGAAGCCAATGAAACAAATAAGTGAAAGATATGAAACGAGTAAAGGTTGTAAAACGGCGCGGACAAATTGAACATTTAAACAAGGCGACGAACAAAAACAAATTTATATACCATAATAATAAAACTTACACTGATACATAAAAAAATATTTCTAATTCTACAAACAAAATAATAGTGTGTGTATATGTGTGAGTTTGTGTGTGTGTGCGTCTAACACAACTAAGCTATAAAAGGATTACATATTTAAAATGTCCTTTTTTATGATTAGAAACGGGCAGTTTCTCTGAGACTGGATAGCGTCTCATAGTCAATGTATATTTTGAATGTCTGCGAGGCCTATCCATGTTGTTGCTTCGCTCTCCTGTTGATTCACGCTGGAGGGAGCGTGTTGCTGCTGCGAAGAAATTTGGTAAAAGAGAAAAAGGGTGTTTGAAGACGATGTATTTATAGAAAATACGCGTCTTATAGGTGGCTCAAAAACGCAGGACGAGGATTTACGCGCGGACGTAGTTTTAAGCATGTTACGTGGTCCTCCTGGCCAATGGTTTCCCGAGACTGAATATGTGAGCGTCCGCCATCTTTGTGGGAACAAGTGGCATACCGCCCAAAATAATTTATAGGAGTGTAAAGTCCTATAGGATTAGACGTCAGTAGGGTCCGGATGGGGTATCTCTTTGTGTCTATATTCATAGACCCATACAAATTCTCTCTCTCTCTCTTTCTCTATCTCCTTCCCCCTTTCTCTCTCTCTCTCTCTCGCTCTCTTGTGTTACTGTATGCTGTCTGAACCTTAAACAGTATATTTGGATTATAAAGTGACAAGTTCTATAAATGTATTGGACATATCACTGTTACACCAATACGTTCCAATAAATGATTGTTAATGTTGACGGAGAGTTCTTCTTGTCTTTGAGTTGAGAGCACCCAGGCAACTTGTTCCACTGAATCACCCCGACCGTCAGAAGAAGTCCCGGATGAATGGTGTCATCCCTCAAGTGTATCTTTCAAACAAAATGTGGGCACAGAAGGGGTTGATAAACCACTTCTTGGAAACGCATGTGGTAGTCACGTAACTAAAACCTCAATAAAGAACAGTTACCTGTCATAGTATTACATTTGGCACTTTACCAGGATAAGACCAAAATAAAAGTACCTTGAAAATCATAGTATTACATTTGGTACCACAAATATTGTCGTGTGCTACGTTATTACATTTGGCGGTGGTATTGGTAACCGTGACGGCCATAGTGTTGCATTTGGTGCCGTAACAAGCATATAGTTGGTCTGGATTATTTTTCTTTATTTTTCTTTGGATCTTTTATCAATACACAAGAATAAATCAACAAAAACAAAAAATAACAAAGTTCGCTACTCACGCTTTTTCCTTTTTTATTTTTCTCGTTTTTTTTTTCGCATTCGCTCGCCTGTTGAGCGTTTACCTTTTGTAGCAGTAAAACTACTTTTTTAACGGTGGTGGAAGAAAGGCTCAAATGACTTCGCGTGACTTCCTCCACATTGTGTCGTTTGTAGCCGCAGACATTTTTGGTAAGTCACGTTGAGGTAGTTCATTTCCATGTGGGCATGTTTATGTCCGTGTTGGCGTGGAAAGTTGTCTATTTCAATTTGAGATGTTTTCTTTTATACTGCGTTTTTAAGGCTCTTCATGGTTACCATAACGGAGTGTAGAGATATTTTCAGTGTCTTTGTTGTTTCTTCCTCCGTCTTGTCGCTGTTTCATTTTTTTTTCTTTCTTTTGACTCTATCATCTCTGCCATTATCTCTCTTACGAACAAACGGGTCGTTTGTACTGTATTTCTTCGTCGTCCGGCTGTATATTCTTTTTTTTTCATTTTTCTTATTAGACCGTCTTTCTTTTCCTGATTTTCTTATTTCTTCCTTTTTCTTCTATCTTATCACAAAGAGAGAAAGATGAAGGTACCTTATCAATTTCTACTTTATGATTCCATTTTTAAAAAATTCTTCTTCTTCTTCTTCTTCTTCTTCTTCTTCTTCTTCTTCTTCTTCTTCTTCTTCTCATGGTGATTACTTTTATCATTGACAGATAACAATTTTATTTAAAGTATTTCTATATCTGTAAAGATATATATGACGACATCTCTCAAAATCTTCGGTCCTGGTTATACGTAATAAATCTTAGATAGTATTTACAGTGACATTAATCATTAACACCAAACTATATTGGAGTAATAATTTTATAAATTGATATGAGTAGTCGAGAGGTTTCTTATTTCTTCCTTTTTCTTCTATCTTATCACAAAGAGAGAAAGATGAAGGTATCTTATCAATTTCTACTTTATGATTCCATTTTTAAAAAAAATTCTTCTTCTTCTTCTTCTTCTTCTTCTTCTTCTTCTTCTTTAGGGGCCCATTAGTCACAACATAAAATTTAGTGGATATAGATCTAGCCATCCCTGAGTTATGCAATGTGTGATAGATAAAAAAGACATTTTGTGAATTATTGTAACTTGTAATACTTAACCATATTACACATTACATATGGCTTGTTATATGGTCATTATTAAAAATCATCATCATCTTGTCGTGCCGCTAGCACGAATATCCCTGACCCTCTCTCGCCACTTCTCCCTATCGTTCATCACCTCTGGCAGGTCTTCAGGGCTGCATCCCGTATCCTCACATAGATGCTGTATGTATGTTCGAGCTGGTCGTCCAGCTTTTGCTCGGCCATATGTGGGGGTCCATAGGAGTAGATCACTTATGAGCTCATCCCTGCTTCTCCAGCAGTGTCCTGTATGCCTGGTTCGTCTAACTTGGATAGTTTTCGTGATGGGAGGTAGGTGGCCATATAGTTGGTGCTTTGTGGGGTGTTGCCTCCAGGACTTGTTCAATATTGCTCGCAGCATTCTTGTGTAATTGCCGTCTAGCTTCTCCTCCAGCCGTTTTGTTGGCGTCCAAGTGGTGCATCCACACAGCAGTATCGACACGACTGCTGCCTGGAAGAAACTGCGTTTCATTTTATCGGTTAGGTCTGATTTCCATATGATAGAAAGCCTATTGATAGCTGTCCATGCCTTCGTTAGCCGCGTGTTGATGTCCTTTTCGGTTGATGAGACACTGCTTCTTAGGTGGGGGAATCTGTCCACCAGTTTCAGAGAGGTTCCCTCTAGCGTGGAAATGTCGCCTGTCTGATTAAAGCACATATATTCAGTTTTGTGTGCATTGACCTGGAGGTGCCCGTGGTGTAGTCGTTATCGTCGTAGGGAAATGAACACGGCGACTCGAGTTCAAATCCTGGACGAGACTGATTGCATTTAACATAGCACTAATACCCTTGGGAAAGGTATGAATCCAATTATTCTCCCTCCAGCTATGGGTAAATAGTAGGACAGACTAGGTTCTTCAGCCTTGGTCAGGCAACTAGTCTAGGAGAAGGAAAACTCTGAATTCAAACCTGTTATACTCCGCTTAAAAATTGACCTTGTATCATATCCTGCCCGAGCGGAGGGGTTGGGTAAATAGTACCTGGAGGTCAATGCCTGCTGCTGCTCGTTCCAAACTATTCAGTAGTGTTTTGGCTTGGTTAGGTGTATTTGCCAATATCGCTATGTCATCGGCGTAGTCGGCATCGGTAATTGTTTTTGCGGGGTACCTTCTGCTTCTTTTCTTTGTCAGCTGGAAGCCTTGGTGAAGTCGACAAAAGTAATTTCTGTAGGTTTTTTTGCCCGTACGCCTTCAAGGATTCTACGGATGGTCAATATTTGTGAGGTTGTGGATCTATTTCTTCGGAAGCCATTTTGGTTTTTCCTAAGGATGTTGTCAATTTTGGATTCTATGCGGTTAGGCACATAATCTAAGGATGATAATTCGTATTTATTACTGTCACCCTTGAGTTATACAATAATAGACTGATAAAAAACTAAACAAAACAAAAACAAAGAAAAGGTGGATTATAAAGAGATCCTTTGCAAACTGCGTACTGTTTGTGTTTATCAATAAATAAAATAAAATAAACACTAAACAGCAATTAATTTCCTCTCAGGTTAATTCTGACTCAGAATTGTATTTACCTACTTGGTTCTAATCCATGGGTCAAATAAATATGTTATAGGTATTGATATTACGTTAACAATGACTGTGAACGACATTAATACAATGGCTTTTAAAATATTGATATTATAACTTAGTATTAAGTGTTTACCAGAGTTGGGGGTTATATAATTAACTGCTCCATTCTTCGAGGAGCTGTCAAACAGGAAATAATTTGGTCCTAAAGAGTAACGATGATGCCAAATACTTTATACATATTTATTAACAAAGAGACCAAACAAAAATATTAATATATACAATAATTGTTCTCAAAGTGTTGGTCAATGTAGAATATTTCTCTCCCACGTAGGTGCTTATTTTTACTCTAATAGAACGATACCACCGACCTCTGACACGGCCAAACTGCTACTGTATCTTGGACAGAAGCAAGAATAGAGCTAAAGGCGAAAACAAGAGGTCATGGTATTCAATTCCTATTGGACAAAGGATCTTTAGATCCCACTATGTTGCTACAATACTCCCCATCTAAGATGCAGAGGATCTGAAAATGAGATATTTGGACCAAGTCAATTAGGAGTGTTACTTCGAAGTACGTATCTTTTAATATGTCTGGTTTTAAGTTATTCAAAGAAATATTTTCTTCTTCATTCTTGATGCGTACAGTGACGAACTTGTCATGTTTTGACACTACCTTGACGAGACAGCGATACGATGGTTGTAGAGAGTGCGACCTAGCCGTATCGCGGATAAAAACATGCGAACAAAGCTCTAAATATTTGGGTAGGAACACCTTATTATTTTTATATTACCCTGATGGCGAATAATCCATTTTAGATATTTTGGTGGTGAGTCTATCGACAAATGATGTCAAATCTCTAACATTTTTTGGTGGTTCACAGAAATATTGCATTAGTAGCTGAAGTGTGGTTTCATATAAGGCTTCTGCTACTAAGCAGTTTCTTTTTTTTACTGTCGAGTGAAGCCCTAAAAGTATTAGTGGAAGATGTTCCAACCAATTAGTGCAATGTAGTTCTACACATAAAGAGGCTTTCAGACTACGATGTAATCTCTCTACCATGCCGTTTGCTTGGGGATGGTAAGCTGTAGTATAGGTGTTTTTGGTACCTGGATGTCTAGAGAGATGTTACCTGTATCCTGGATATGCCGGATATAAGATGTAAATTGTAGGATGTTGTCCAACTGACGAATTTTCAGCGAAAACAAAGGTTTATGGTTTGTTACGTGGTGCATTCAATAAGTTTACAGACTTTTTTGGACAGGTATTTAAAATTGTTGTAGACTTTTGAAATTTCACTATGTTATTGCTATACATCTTATGAGACGACTGACCAATTTTTATGATTTCAGGTTCAAATAAACAGCTACAACAGCAATTGGAATACATCCAACTAAAGCCTGATTGTCACAGCTGGTGATTTTCAAAAATGCAATCTGGACGTGAGGATACTTTAGAAGAATGATATGCAATAAAATTCTGTTTTAAACTTGGAAAAAATGCCACAGAAACGTATGGAATGCTTCAGACTGCTTTTTGAGCACTTGCATGAATTGAGCATCAGTTTTTGAGAAGGAAGTCAATACCCAACAGTTTATTGGCCAAGGGGTTAGGGTTAGGGTTACTATGTTGAGGTTTTAAGGGAGTTTTAAGGGGGTTCAGAAAGAGATTCCCAGGGAAGAGGCCAGCACTCTTCAAATAGGGTCAGTGGCATTTTCACCAGGACAATGCATCAGTCTACAACTCCATCCTTGTCACAGACTATTTGACCTGGATGGGCATCAACACAGTTCCTCACCCTCCCTATAGTCCAGAACTTGCTCCCTGTGACTTTTGGTTATTCCCTAAGCTCAGAAGCTGTTGTTATGAGACAATTGAGGAGATGAAAGAGGCTGTGACGAAGGTCATTGACACGCTCACACAAGAGAACTTCCATGGGGCCTTCCAGAAGTAGTTGTAACGGTACAACAAGTGCATTGCAGCCGGAGGAGATTACTTCGAAGGGGACTAGAGTTTCATGTGTATACTATCAATAAAAGTGCCCATACGAAAAAAGTCTGAAAACTTATTTAATGGTCCTCGTAATACATGAATCTGCTAGCCTAGGAGTTGACGAAAGTATCGCACTGCAGAGAATGTGGCAAGCTATTCCCTTCCAAATATGCAATACAGTTTTGACAGTTTTCTGGAGAAGAGAGAAATTGGTTTCCATTCAGAGTCACATTTTTGTTGCAATACAGCTCTAATTCCGATGGCAGAAGCATCCATTGAATGTGCAACAATTTTATCACATCTGCTAAATCGGACTTCACCTTGCTGAATACTGATATGGCAGGTACTGGCAATGTGACACCGCAGTTTTTGACTTCGATAAATATCTTAGTCAATGACAAAAGTACTTGAGCACTATGTAGAAGAAAACTACGGTAGGATCCGGCGCAGTTGTCTCATAGATCGGCAAGTCTTATGTAGATTTGACTTTATCTAGTGATGGGGAAACCCATTAAATTGAGACGTTATGCCCCAACAATATGACATTAGATTGACCGAAGGCATACTTAAGTGAGTTTATTAAATGCCATATTGTCCTAGGCGTTTGAAAACCTATCCAACATGACATACGAAATCCTGCATATTATCGTTCGTAATCAGTACATCGTCCATATATGTAAAAACAAACGGCAAATCACCCAGGACCTTATCTATCAACCTTTGAAATGTTTGGCCAGCTTTATGTAGCCCAAATAGGATCTGCACAAATTCGTACATCTCAAAAGGGATGGTACTGGCTGTTTTGGGGATATGATCTGACTCCACCTGTATTTGGTAGTATGCTCAAATAAGGTCTAATTTTGTGAAGTATTTATTGTTTTGAACAACTACTGTTATGTCCTGTGTGTATGGTACTGAGTACCTATCAGGTTAAATAACAGAATTCAGTGCTCTATAATCTCCACGTACACTCCATTTGTTTGGGCTTTTACCAGCTAGACGGAAAGAAGACCATTCACTTTTTGAAGGGCGGATAATACCTTGCTTCATAGCAGTTGTAACACTGCTTTAAAAGCTTTAACTTTTTAGGTGCGACACACCTAGCTTTTCTGTGGATGGGTGGTACATTTGTCTCTAACTAATGAATAATGGAGCGATGCAAAACTTCCTTATGAAAAGAGGGGAGAGAAATAGAAGAATATTCCTTTAAAGAATTAAGGAAAGCATTGTCCTGATTTGCATGTGCAGAGAGGAGCATAATGGAGTGCCAGGGTTAATCACGCTACACACCCTAATGTGGGTCTCTGGGTCTCTTAAGATTGGTCAATAACAAATGTCTGAGGGAAATATAGAGTTATTACGCGAACCGTTGTGTTTGCGATTTTCTTAAGGTGTGACAGCTTACTCCAGTTTGTCTGGCCGAGATTCCAACCTCCACTGCCCTTTTAGTATTTCTGTGAGTAAATCGGAGTCTGTCTCTTTTCTTCTTGCTACAGTCATCACCTGTGTTGACATTGTCCACTATATGGTCATCTAAAGACGCGAGTTGCTCTACTGGAGCAGTCTCGTTCAGTGCGGCGATTGTCAATTTATTTTAAGTTGGTGTCCTCTGGAGAAAAATGTCTGACAACTATAATCTCTGTCAACTCTTCAAGTTGTTTGAGAAATTGTGATGGAGAACTGTCTCCTGTACTTTTCTGCTCCAGTAGTTGCACTTGTGCGTCAACACTGTCATGCTTGCGGTAATTTTCTCATGGAGCTTGTCATAGGGTTTCTGCGCGTGAGATGGAATGATTATTTTTCAAACTTCGGTAATTACGTCTTGCGGTAATACCGAAACATATCTTCCTGCCGAGAAATGCCTCTTTGTTGGAAGTGAAAATCCAGTTGAATGAAAAATAATGCGGAATCTTTGCGTACACTGGGAGGTGGATCACTTCGAAGTGGGGCGACATTTGTTTTACGCTCAAGGAAATCGCTAGCTCGTCTTATCGTTGAGCTAGCAGTAGCGACCAAACAAGAATGTGATAGTCACAAAGTGGGAGGAATCTATCATGAAGTAGCCAATCAGCACTTAAGCGCTCAGGTAAGAACGAAGAAAGAATGCCGCCATATTGAATACACTGTCGATTTTTTACCGGAAAATCACAACGGAAAAACTTAAAAGTTCTACAGTGTTTGAATTTGCTAAGGTCTTGGCCAAAATTTTTTTTGACTAATTTTTCAATCATGTTGGAGTCACCAGTTATTGGGTGGTATTATGTAATTAACTGCTCCGAATATCGAATCAGAAAATAATGAGGTATTAAAGAAAACGATGATGTCAAATACTTTATATACATTTATTAACATGGATACAAAACAAAAGCATTAGCATATTATACTCACAGCGTTGATTAATGTGGAGTATTTCTCGACTTTCTCGGTAGGTGGGTATTTCTACTCTAATTGAGTGATCCCCCGACCTTTGGCGCTGCCAAACGACAACTGCTTCTTAGACAGTACTAAATATACGGCTAAAGGAAGTCATGTAGCTGCTGGTACTTTGATCCCACAATGTCCCTACATCTGTTTAAAATGATTGTAAAGTACATTTAATTGCTAGCAAATTATTAGTATTTGATAGGAATAATTGGAATCATAAAATTGTGTACAATTTATAAGTGTTTCATAGGAATGATTTCTCAAAACCATTTAAAGCCTGTTATTGTTAGTAAAATTATTATTAAATATGAAGTTACTCGAAACCATATAAAAGTGTGCAAATTAGTTGTATAAAGAATTGCTACTTGTGATTGTTTACAAATGATTATTATTAAATAGAATTAGTTACTTGAAACCATATTTTTGCTAGCAATATAAAATACAATAAGATAAACTACAAAATCAACAAAACCAAAAAACAACAAAACACAAAAACTGACTTCGGTATCAACAAGAGTTGTCATGCCGTAAAAACAACCAACCAACCTGTTCATTTTACTTGACAGTTTTTAAAAAAATTTTAATATTCATGATGACTTCATATGTATTTATTTCGCACTGATGTATAATTACACAAGCACGTAATTATACAATTGATAAAATTAAATTAATCTTCAGAATCTAACAAAAATCCAAAATTTTTATTAATTTATCTTCCGCTAATCTAAAAGATAAATTTCTACGGAGTAGTGTATTCGATTCTCACTTGGTGGCTTATGTAGCAGCTATACTTGATAAATAGAAATAAATAAGAGACTATTTTGAATTCATTTTAAACCAAAGCGTTAAGTATTGATCCGCATCTTCATTAGGGTAAAACGCAGCATAAATATAAAGTAAATCTTTATTTAAAACCAACGACTGAATGCGAGAGTAAAGGCGTCAGAGATAGACAAATAAAAATAAGCTGAAGTATTAACATTATTTTAGTGAAGTTGGGATCCCGCTGTAACAGCGGTCCATGATGATATCGATACTTATATTTAGGAAGGGTGAAAGATTCTAATTAGTATTCTATACATATCTCTGAGAATTTGGATGATTTAAAAATAGAGTCCTGCGCAGACATATTACACAACATTCAGATGCCGATTGGATCGGAAATTACTTAAATCAGAACATATGCTCTTATTAAAATCTCGCTATGATGTACTATAGTTTCATTTTCAATATTTAGATTAAAATGATGTTCTTTCTTAACAATGAGTCCACAAGGTTATTATTTAGTAACAAATTGGACTGGAAAGTGATTTATTCTCTTAAGTAATGGTATTTTGATTGTATCGCTCTATTAGAAATCTCGCCATGATGTGTCTTTTTTCCTGGGTCAAAGTACATACAAGCATAATGAACATAGATAAATAAGTATTACAATTATTTAAAAAATGTTTAGATTTTGTATTGTTGATTTCAAAGAGCAACTATTATAAATAACATTTCTCAGTGTATGTCTCTTCAAAAATAATCGATTGTATAATCTGTAGAAAATATTTGTTGCATATTGCAGGTTGGCATCTCGAATTCTTCTTTCAATGCGATAAGTTTATTCCGTATTTAAGCCGATTTGGTCAGCAGCTTCTTATCTTTGTTCCAGACACAATACAATTTCCGAGTGATTTTGGGCGATATGCTTCTTCTCTGCTGACGCATTATATAATTCAGTAGCGAGTGATGTTCTCATATGACCACCTCTCCTAGTGTTAATAGAGAGAATTGAAGAGAGACAGCGTTCCTATCGCCTACACTTTCTGCTCTAGCGACTTCTGTTTGTGTTTTCTCCTCTCTAATGCTTATAGATGGTGAAAGATATAACATATCGCGTTTATATCTGTTTGTGTTTTCTCCTCTCTAACGCTTATAGATGGTGAAAGATATAGCATATCGCGTTTATATCTGTTTGTGTTTTCTCCTCTCTAACGCTTATAGATGGTGAAAGATATAGCATATCGCGTTTATATCTGTTTGTGTTTTCTCCTCTCTAACGCTTATAGATGGTGAAAGATATAGCATATCGCGTTTTCTCTTCACATCCATAGTGAATGCATGAGGGGATTGTATTTCCTAGTCACAAAGGCAAAAAGATCAAGTTTGAAATACCAAGTTTTTATTGGGCGGACAATACAAGAAAAAACGTATGAAGTTCATGCTGTGTCGAAAGTGTTGATCTAGCTGTCTAATAGTTCTTGGCGACAGCGAGTCTAGAGGATCTTGGACAAGTCTTGATGATCTTGGACAGGTCATTGGTGTAGCAATGTAGACGGTCAGAAATTCTTCCTGAATACAAATCAAATGGTTGCGTCTCCCAGTCAGTGTGTTTAAATGTATTAGTCGTTTTCGAGTATATATATCCAAATTTGGTGTTCAAGGCGTTAACAATGTGTTAGACGCTTTTCGGGAGATATGTCTTAATCTGGTGTTTTCAGTTGTAGTTGTTTAGTCCGTTATATGATGTCTTAGTTGTGATTTTGATGTCCATTATTTGGTATTTTTAGTCGTGCGTCGTTAATAAAGGAGACAGCTGCTACTAGTGGAAAGGTTAGCCAATGCGTCGTCTAAAGACGGACGCATAGTGCCTTCCACCAGTAGCAAGAAAGAAAGTGTTGTCACTCCGCTAGTCACTGCTGAAAGAGGACGGGTTTCTTTCTTTTGCCGAGAGGGTTCGCATGCGTCGCCCCCTTTCGTGTCAGGGGCTTCTGGGAGTTTCTATATTTTTTTTATATTTGTTTTTAATTTAATTCTAATTTTCTTTTTCTATCTTTTACACACTCTCCGTTATTTAAATTGTTATTCAAATGTTTTTCTACGTCGAAACTAGCGCGAAATATTGCGAGTCGTCACTTGATGATCTATTTTCAGGTCTGCGTAATCACGATATTCGGCCACAGATTTTTATCCCGTAGACTATTTTACAAAATACAGTACACGCCTGAAATACAAAAAAGATTTTAAGATTAAATGAAAGTATCAAATCATATGAATTAGATTTGGTTTTAATTCTTTTTTTAAATATGAAATTAGACGACACTTTCAGTTCGTGTATTATTGATTAGATGCGGCTGAAAATGATTCCTAACAAACTGCAGTTAATAAGAAATCACTGACCAGGACAAATGATCACATTGTAATATCTATATATAACCTTACAATAACAATAAATAAACTTGAATTAAGGAATTGGAAATTTGGTTTTTGGAAAAAAAAAAACTTCTGTAGATATTTATCTTATTTTTGAGAAAAATTTAGCAAAAATTTTAGTTGAGTAAAAGACGCTTTTTTACATAACGCTAACGTTGCCAGTTATTAAAAGATAAGCTAGAAAATGAATTCTGAAATGATTATTAATTTTCCATTTTATCTATCCAATATTCTGTTTTCTTCTTATACAAGCGATTATCAAAGCAAGATATGCAAATTAGCTATGTCCAATAAGAAAAAATCGCTACCTTTGTAAAGTTACTTTGTAAGCGAAAGAAGTGGTTGTCTGCTGGCAAAACATACAGAACTCCGACTTGGACAAATTGACACAGTAGCTACATATGCAACATAATAGAATTCTGGGAACTTGAACTCCAAAAAACTCATTCAAAAGGGTTCCCTGTTTTTTTTTTCAGTGAATCAACATGTTTCATTTTGAATAAATTGTTCAATTATTTGAAAAATAAAAAAATGTAATCAGTGACAGGTATAGAGGGTGAGGTTCAAAACTTGGCGGATAGAACTTTTGCAGATTTATGTATGTTCGAGCATCATGTTGTAAATGTAGTCCTCTTTGACTGATTCATGTTTGTTTTATCAAAGCTATTTTCATGCACCTATTCTAGTTGTAAACATTAACTGTTGTGGTATTCCTTCCTTGACGAAGAAAAATCAAGTAGATCCTAATTTTGTCACACTATAGAGAGATGCAGGTTCCAGTTCGATTATAGGATTTACACTCCTATATTTTAAAATGGCCGTTATGCCACCTGTTCTCGAAACAAAGATAGCGGACGTCGGTAAACTAATCAGTCTCGGGAACCTATTGGCCAGTAAAACCACGTGGTTAGTGCTCACAACTACATCTGCAACTTCAATTTTGTCCCGCGTTTTTGGAGCCTACTGCATGACAAATATTGTTTATAAATACTCTCATTTTCCAACACTCATTCTCTTTCCATTGTGACTTCCAGAGGGAATACTCTCACTCTCTCCATTTCGACTAACAGTCAACACACTCTTCCCCTTTTTTACATTTGACTTCCAGCAGTCAACCGCCACGAAAATGTATACTCGCTGCAACCATTCTCTTCCTTGTTATACTTTTTCGGTGAGACTTTTTCCAGCCTCGAACACAGAAAATTCGTCAAACCACAGAAAGAAAGAAACAACCAACATGGGAGAAGACACGTTCCTCCTGACATACATTATTAAAATTCTGTAGAGATACTTAAACATGCATTTTAATCTACAGAACACTTTTATCATTTAGCCTTTTTTCATAGTATCCGTGTTAGTACACACATACGCACACACAGAGGAATATTCAACAGACTCGTGTTAGTTATACACACACACACACACACACACACACACACACACACACACACACACACACACAGAGGAATAATCAACAGACTATATTAGAATATTTGTAATATTTCTTTTTCACGTATTTCTTGATATATAAATTTAATTTTGTTTGTACTGCTTTGTTTTAAATGTTCTTTTGTACGCGTCGTTTCACATCTTTACTTCGGATGCCTTTTTCAAATATAAAACCAACATTAAGTTGTGGGGGGACCAAACATATTCACTAATCACCAAACATCATATCCCCCTACACGATCTATAAATCAAACATCTTTTTTTTTCGGCAACGTCAGAATTAAGCAAGATTTGAAACAGTGATTTTTCAGATTTTTGGTGAGTTTATGTGGCATACTCTTGCTAAGTATCTCTGCAATTCCTATGTGCTTCAAATATTCTAAAATAAGACCGATGACATACCTTGAAATAGTACCTCCCCTTGAATAAAATTATTGCATGTCTGAGAAATACTGTGGTCAAGAAAATAAGGCATTCATTTTCAATTTTCGTCTTGAACAATTAAAATGCAAAAATGTTTTATGAAATTAAGAAGTGCTATAAACATACAAATTATTTTCTATTAGAGTAAAAGGTACTATAAATTTATGGAACAATAGATATTCTTAAAACTTATACAAGGAACAATAATTGTTATTTTCGTCATTAGATTTCAGACATTGATGTAGCGATGTATTATATTACATAGCGAAATTACTAAAATGCGACAAACTATAATCAGCCACATGACGGACGTTCTCATCAATCTTTGACGAATAAGGGCCAAACAATTCAGTTAAATCTGTGAATCGTTGGATTACCTACGAAGGGAATTTGTTTATAGTGATGAAGGTTTGTGTTGAAACAGAAGAATGGAGCATCAGTGTGCGATACATTCTACTGAACAACACCCATCAGTTTTTGAATTCAAGGTTTTTCCTTCTCTTTGACCGGTTGCCTTACCAAAGCTAAAATAAAGCTTTTAGACTGCTTGCCATACCAAAGAAAGAATCCAGTCTGTTTCCCAGTTTACCCATAACTGGGGTCGGGAGAACAAAATCATTCTTTTCTTTCCTAGTAGCATTAGCATGGAACAAAAAAACTCGTCTAGGTTTTGAACTCGTCGAATCCATTTCCATACGACGATGACAGTTATGTCAAGTGTGCAACATACACGCAATTAAAAGTCTTACCCTTCTTTCTCCAAAAATATCCATTGTCGCTCTTTTTCTTATTTATTCATTTTTTTAAAACTCTTTTAGTTAGACGGTAGGTGATATAGTTAGTGGCATATTTTCATTTCTACATTTGGAGATTTTATTTTGAGATTTCTTGTTTAATAGTTCATTTAGCACAAGAAATGTGTGAGTTCCTTGTTTCCATTTTTTGACACCATATTACAGGCATGTGTTTTTTTCTATGAACTCATAAGAGATGTACTCTTATGGATCCCCACACATGGCCGCGCAAAAGCAGGACGACCAGCACGAACATACATTCAGAAGCTATGTGAGGATACGGGATGTTGTCCTGAAGACCTACCTAGGGCGATGAACGATAGGGAGGAGTGGCGAGAGAGGGTCAGGGATATCGCGAGATGATGATGATGATGATGATATCCCATTTGATTTCGGATGTTTCCTTGTTTCTTTTTTTATAGTGATGAAGGTTTGTGTAGAAATAGAAGATTGATGCATCAGTGTGCCATACATTCTGCTGAACAACACCCTTCAGTTTATTCTGATTTTATTTAGTGCTGCTATTAACGTATTGCCTTATAATAAATGTTGCCTTATGATTATAACATTTTCATTTCTGTGGTCCTTTTGTTGTATTTTATGTACATTCTTTTAGATTACTCCTTTGCTTTTAAAGTGGCCTGTAATACAATATTTAGCATTTAACAGTTTCCGACCAATGGGTAGGCTACTTTCCTTCTACAGTTGCAGAGGGTTTTTAAAAGTAGTTTACGAGAATTTTTTAATTGAGAAAAAATATTTGTAACATATTCCCAGTACAACTACAACTGATTTTCACAGAGTTGTTGTCAAATATCTTATGTAGTTTGATTGTTGATTAATTTAATAAGCCAGCATTCATCTAAACAATGAACCTGGATAAAAGATTCACAGCAAACAATGAAAACACTCTGGTTCTCCTCACGTAAAAAAGTTCAAGTAGG
Organism: Sepioteuthis lessoniana; assembly: GCA_963585895.1. NCBI lineage: Eukaryota > Metazoa > Mollusca > Cephalopoda > Myopsida > Loliginidae > Sepioteuthis > Sepioteuthis lessoniana. The sequence goes on from OY757907.1 coordinate 17,650,088, forward strand.
CTGCATCTGTTGGCAAGGTGATGTCTTCTGCTTTTTTAAATTCGGAAGAGTTAACCATCTTAGACTACATGGAAAAGGAAAAATCTATTAATAGATAGTACTATGCCTCAGAATTAAGATAACTGAAAAAAGAAACCAAGTTGAAACGCAAGTGAGCTCTTGCCCTAGGATAATGCACCTGTTCACACTGATCAGGTTGCAATAGCAAAAGCAGCTGTGACTTACTCACTAGACTTAGCTCTATCTTATTTCTTTCTATTTCATAAACTCAAATCCTACCGAAATAGTGATGGGTCATATGTGCCGTGGGGAGTTTTGGAGGACCAGGATTCCACCCTTTTCTGTAACGAGTTTGAAATGCTTGGGCATCGTTGGACAAAGTGTATTGATTTCAAGGGGGATTATATTGAAAAAGAGTGAAAAACTGTTTTGTTTGTAGCAGAAAGAACTTCGTATTTTTGTTTGGCACGGAAATTAATTTTGACCGTTATGGTCGTCGCATATTTTCACCCAGTGAGGATGACTTATCCTATTCAGCCCGGACCATGTTTCTGGATAACATAAAAATGGTGAAAGCCCGCCAAACTACCTCTTCCTCTGAACCTTTCGAGCAGGACAGACGTACTTTCTGTCCACTCTCTTCATAGCAGCAGAAGCACAACACCTTGAGGAAAGCCGTCTAATGTGTGGACCTTTTGAGTCTACCTTCTTAGACCAAGGGTTCCCAGTTGAACATGAATTAGATGTATGTAATCCGCCACTTACAGGAACACTTTTACGTTTCCCCTAACTTTTGCTATGTCTACAGCGACGCGTACCTACGCCCAGACATCCAGCTACCTCATTCCTGGGCAACCTTTTCTGGAGACCTTCATGTCTCTCTCCTACAGCAACCAGGACCACACATTTATGGGTGACTACATCATTCCTGTCCTTAAACAGCAAACACAACTATTGCTATGTCTATAGCGACGCATTTCCACTCAGACATTCAGCATTGCCTTGACGGTAGCGACGCACATTCTGCTCAGGCATTTAGCTGCTATAATTCCTTCTCAACTCAATAACTATTTCCTTCCTTCCAACGAGACTTGAAGCATAAAGGCACCCTTTATTCTGGCTGCCATTAAACCTTCTTAAAAAACTTTTCTATATCTTGGTTCAACTCATTTATTTTCTTTCGAATATAGCGTGGAGGTAACATAACAACTCTTCCTCACAATAGTTTCTCTGACTCCTTTTGGGTGTGGCTAAGAACTTTTTTAACTACCCTAATATTTTATTGATGTATACTTGTGCATATTAAATAATAGATATTATTGATATGCTTTATTTGAATTATAAATATAAAATATATTACCTTCATCAACAATAACAAGACATAACGCTTTTGTAAAATTTAGAATTTACCTTTTCAAACGTTTTGGTTATAGTACGATTCAGTCCCAAGCTTTTGGATCAGTATTAATTTCAAATGTAGTCATTGTTATACTTTTTTTGTTTGTAGGAAATCAAAAAAGGCGATAGACAACGGCGAGGTATGTTTAGCTTGTAAGCGCAACGCTGTATACACTGTGACTGTATATTGACGAGGCCCCTCTACTTATTCAAACAAGGAAAGTAACTGCTTCTTCCAAGGGAAGGTAACTCATGTCTGACATCCCCCTTTCATTAGAAATATGGTTCAGGCAGGGTTCAGTTAGCTCACTGAAAAACAAAAGCTTTGTATGACCACTTTTTATAGGTTGTATGACACGACTCGATCTAGTAATTGTTTCTGATGCTGTGTTACCGCTTGGCTGCATTTGGTGTGAGTATCTGTGTGTTACTTCAGATGGTGTGCAGATGTCAGTGTGTGTGTTGGGTTTTTCTGCAGGATGTGTGTTTGGAATGTTAGTGGGAGGAAGCTCAGTCTGATGTATGGATGTATTATAGAGAGACGTCAGTGTCTTATTAGAGTTGCTGACATCTTCCTTGAGATGTCAACGGTTTCTGCGAAGAACCTGTCCTGTTGGAGTTTCGATGATGTAGGATCGAGGTTCAGCGCATGCTTGTCTGACAATTGCTGGAGTCCACTTCCTCGTATCATGGTCTTGTACTCTCACCAGTTGCCTTGTGTTGAGGTTGAAAATATCAGTAGCCAAGATTTGCCATGGACATACTGGTATCGTATGTGGCATTAATGACTCTGCACATTGGGACTTCTGGAGTTCTTGACACATGGCGCATTGCTGCATTATCTCGTCTATGTCACTGTTTATGCCACTCCAGAAAACACATGTTTTTGTCCTGAGCTTGCATTCGTCACTTCCTTGGTGACCATAATGAATTTTTTCCAATGTTTCGGTCTGCATTGATTTGGGGATCAGTATCCTGTCTCCTTTAAACAAAATGCCATTCTCAACAGAGAGCTCATCTCGATATAACCAGTAGGGTTGAAGGTCTTTGTGTAGTTCTCTGCTAGATTCTGGCCGGCCAGATTCTGGCCAGCCTTGAAGAATCCGTACCCTTAATTCACACAATATTGGGTTCGGCATTGGTTGCTTGACGGATGTGAGTTAATTTTTCAGTTGAGAATTGTACGAAGTCTACTTTGATGTCTAAGTTAATGACTCCTTTGTTTTTTCTGTTGGGAAGTCTGGATAGTCCATCTGCAAGTAGCATCTCTTTGCCTGGTCGATATTTGATGACCATGTCATACTCTTGGAGTCTTAACAACATCCGTTAAAGTCGAGGAGGTGCTGCTGTTAGGCTCTTAAGGCAGATCATTTCCAAGCGCTTGTGGTCACTCTCAACTTCAAATGAACATCCGTAAATGTGTGCGAAATCGTTCGCAGCCGAATACAACAGCTCAGAGCTCCCGCTCAATATTGGCGAAGCGCTGCTCTATTTCGGTCAGGGATTTTGAAGCAAATGCTATAGGTTTGGCTTTTTAGATTAGGGCTGCTCCCAAGCCTTTGGATGATGGGTCTACTTGTATTATGGACTTTTTAGAAAGGTCGAATTGTGTATTAGTATTTCCTTGCATATTAAGTCCTTTATTTCTTGCAGCGACTTCTGGTGCTATCGTTCCAATCATAGTCGGTATCTTTACTTAGGAGTTCCCTGAGGTTTACTGTGAGGTCTGATAGCCTAGGAATGAATGGTACCATGTAGGTAATAATTCCTAGTACCTTCTGTAGCTCTGTAATATTAGTTGAACTGGGAAGGGTTTTTTGGGGGGATCTGTGTGTATACCGTTCTTGTCGAATATAGCACCGAAGAATCCGACTTGTTCCTGGTTGATAGTACATTTGTTACTGTTAAATGTTAGTCCTGCAGTTCTTGCTGTCTCCATTAGCTTTTACAAGTTGAAGTCATGCTCCTCTTTGGTTTTTCCATGGATAATCACGTCATCGATCAACACTAAAGCTCCAGTGCACTCTCCTCTTATCATGTCGATCCTCTGCTAGTGTTATGTTTTGACCTTTTGGCCCGGCCAAAAATGCCATTCAAGGTGATGCACCGGAAGGAAGTGACACATTCTAATGGCAGTTATGAGAGGAAATCGCGTGGGCGGAAATTGGCTGATGAAATGGGACGAGCAAAAAAATTCCCATGGTACACTACAGAGTGATGCACCGGAAGAGAGTGACCTCTGAACTGCATGACAGTTATTTCCGCTTGACGACGATTAAACGTTCGATTTCAAAGATCGAGTGGGCGTCGAACGATTATATAATTCAGTTGAGTTCGACGAGCCAGAGCAGTTGCCAGGAGAGATCCAGACAGTTGGAGACGAGGTCTGGTAGGGAAAGCCACACCCGACCGAGGGGGCCCTCGGAAACCCCGATGGAGTTTGGGGTCCAGAGAAGATGCTGATAAGATGCAATAAAGAAAGCCAGCATCCAGCAGTGGGCCCTAGGCCTCCGGTTGAGCATCAAGAGAACAAGAAAGACACAACGTGATGGTCATAACAGTGGGGTCAAGATATTACAGTTTATGTTCGGTCCCCAGCTCCCTCTCACACGCAAACCATGAACAACCCTTTCGAACCCTTGCAATAAAGTGAGAGGTAAAATATTGATAAAGAAGTCTTTCTGCGTCGTTTATTCCTGCGTCCTTATTTATTGCGTCAGTATGTATCCAGCATATATGTATATTTCTGCATGAATCAGCAAATGAGTATATAACACTGGAACACATCCTGAGACATAACTAAACCAAAGGGCATCCTTTGGAGAGAATATCTTCCAAAAGGAGAATTGAAAGTACTTAGCAACTGTGATTCCCTGTCAAGCTTGACAGACCAGTAGCCTTTTTTGCATCCAACTTGGAGAAGAATTTGGCGCCGGAAAGTTAGTGTGAGAGCTCTTCCATAGTTGGAGTTTTGTAGTGGCAATGCATGATGGCCTTATTTAGATCTTTGGGGTCTAAGCATAGGCGGACTTTGCCGTTGCTCTTTCGCACATACACAATGTTGCAAATCCAATCTGTTGGTTCATCGACCTTCTTTATTATTCCTTGTGATACCATCTCATCTAGTTCTGACTTTACTTCGTCCCTCAGATGGATGGGACATTTCCTGGGTGCATGAACTATTGGATAGTTGTTTGGTCGAAGTACGATGTGGTTTTCCCCTGCGAAGTTACCAATTCGATCAAATTGATCCGGATATGCTTCAATCAGGTATTTTGTGGAGTTGATTGGTGTATTGTCTGATGGAGTAAGTGGGGTATTTGTCACATGATTGACTGGGGCACACTTTGTTCTCTGAATGGAACAGTGTAGGGTAACTAGACTTAAGTCCTGAAGGGAGGGTAAACATAGTATGGTGGGTCCATTGGAGGTCACTATGTAGAATTTCACGAGCCTCCATTCACCCTTGTAGGCACAATGAATTTGTATGGATCCGTTCTGTGGTATACTAGATCCGTTGTATGCCGTAAGTACAGCTGATTCTTTCCGTGTTGTGCCAGGACGTGGTCGTCCATTCCGGTTTACATGTTCTGGAAACATTTGCTGGAATGTGTGTAAGGGGAGTGTATTTCCCTACGTGCCTGTGTCCACCTTGCTTTTTAATTCGTGGACACCTTTCGTATTAGGTAAAATAATGTCCAATGAGGCGAGTGACTCTGTCCGAGAGCACTTTTTCCGCGGTCTTCCATTGAATAAAAAGACATTTTTTCGAACTCGTCCGCTACCTGGTCCTGAACGTTAATAGAGTTCTGGGGGGGGGGGTTGTGCGCATACTGCACTGGTGTGAATTTTTTTGGTTTGGTAGACTTATTTGTCTGTGGCTGCCTGTCCGTTTTTTTCTCGTGTCTTTTGTTGTGGCACATCCTAGCCCAGTGGTTCTTGCGTCCACATGCTGAGCACGTGCTGGCTCGAGCAGAGCAGTTCACATTTTTATGGTTAAGTCCACATTTGCCACAGTTGTCTGCGTCCTCAAGTCTGTGCTTTATTGCACTTATTTGGTTGTCGCATTTCCCTTGTAGCTCGTCCATTTGTCTCATGTAATTAATTGAAGCCAGTTAACTTCTACACGTGTTGAGTACTTCTGACATGGACATTGTCTCGTTTTTACTGAGAAGCTATTTTTGTAGTTCTGGGAATTTTGTTCTGGCAATAATCTGGTCAATTATTCTTTCTTCCATCTCACGTTCGTCTCTGAACTTGCATTTTTGCGCTTGAAGCCTACATCTCGCCCGAAAATCGTCAATGTTCTCTGTTTCTTTCTGCGAATAATTTTGTAAGCAAAAGCGTGCAATTGATTTGTTCTTGGAGCTTTTCCTGAATCACCGCTGGGTAGCGTCTGTCGGCATCGTTTCCGAATGACCATGAGTTATATCGTCTTAAACGTTCTTTTCCCGATACTAAAAGAATGTGGTCCACTTGTTTGTTTTCTGCAATGCCCTTCACGGAAAAGAATAATTCACACCGTTGCTTGAAAAATTTCAGGGATTCCATCAAATTTGGCATTTCTCAGCACATGAAAGTTTCACATGGCTAGACATTATTATTTTAAACAATACAAGCACTTGAAAAGAAGTTCAAAACAACTTACGGTTGTTGCTAAATAAATTCCAATATGGCGTCTTTTAAAAACTTTTAAAAAAATTTTTGAACGCACTTCTTGTTTTGCAAAAGCCAGTAAGAAGAATAAAATAATTCCAGACTTTAAAACTACTCTCCTGTTTTCTTTTTACATTCCGTATAGTATTCCATGTTTTTCTTTTACCGCTGCCACTATGTTATAGTTTTTGTTAGTAGGAAAATAAGAAAGGCGATAGACAACGACGAGGCATGTTTAGCTTGTTAGCGCAACGCTGTATACACTGTGTGTGTATATTGACGAGGCCCCTCTTTTTATTTAAACCAGGGAAGTAACTGCTTCTTCCAAGGGAAGGTAACTCCTGTCATAAAAGTCATTATATCAGTGAGGGAGAATACTTTGAAAAAATATATTTGTAAATTAATTGTTATTTTAGTCATTACATGACATCATGACATAATGCAAAACGACAAAAAATGCAGCAAAATAGGTGAAATGCAGATTTAAAACACGTTGGTTATAATGCAGTTTGGTGTGAAGCCTTTGAACTTTGAAACAAAAAATCATTCTTTTTTGTTATACAAAGATTTCTAAGACTAAAAATATCCTGCAAACATTGTTTTTAAACAATTTCCACTCCTTATAGACGTAGAATATTTTCAAACGATAACTTCTGCTTCCTTTGGGTTATTTTCTTTTTTATTTATAATAGGGAGAAACAAAGCGAACATTCCCAGGATCTTCTGGTGGTCAAAGAGAAGCAAATCAACAACACAACAGCCTTATGAAAACAGGATATTTCATTCTTTAGTCTCTTAGTATTCGTTATTTGAGGTTATGGCTATAGTAGGGAGTCGTAAGTCTTCTTCATTCGGGTAGATTCCGTATGCTGAAGGGGAACCGACTAACTGAACCCTATTTTTTTTAACTATCCGTTTGTCTACATTTCCTGATTATCAAATATGCATCTTCGTTGTGTTATTTTGAGAAATACAGCGCCGAAATTCCATAAAAAACATATCACATACTTATGTTGCGGGGCCGATAAGCACGTCGACCGGGCAAATGATTTAAGTTAGTCTAAGGTTTAGCGTGCGAGTAATGACAGCCAAAAGACAATGAAAGAGACAAAGGCGAGATAACAATATAACAAATACAACAATTTATTCGTCGAGTTTACAATGACGTATGTAAGTTAATGGATTGTTGTCGATGTCGTCTGCTAGATGGTTGATGTTGGTAGCTGGTATGATCGAGGTCGTAGAGAGGAAGCTAGATGATCGAAGCGAGTAGCTGGTGTTAGTCGGGGTCGCAGAGAGGCAGCTAGATGATCGAGGTGAGTAGCAGGCATTAATCGAAGTTGTAGAGAGGCAGCTAGATGATCGTTGCAAGTAACTGGGTTGGTCGAAGTTGGTAGATCGATGTCCCAGTTTTTGAAGTATATTGGATTAACCGGGGGGTGTCGATGTGGTTGCTAGCAAGTACAGAGAGTCGTACGTGGGCTAGATGCTGCAATGTAAGAGCATATCGTCGTTGTGGTCGGCAATCCGTTCAGCGAGTCGTACGTGGACTGGATGCTGCATTGCTGGAGCATGTCATGGTCGAAGTTGGTGTTGGCAGCTTGGTCACGTAGAGTCGATCGGGTGAGGTGACTTAACCGTGTCTTAGAACTGCGGACCAAGTGAACGGACAGGGTAACTGTGGCTAAGGTTTGCCATGCCTTAGCACATGCGAAGTCTAGCGAGTGAATTGGTGCGACTAGGGCTTTGTCGTGCCCCTAGCTGTGTGGACGTATCGGGAAATGAGGCTAAAGACTAAGATGAGCCAATAGCTCCGCACAGTCGTGCAAACAGACAAAGGAACCGACAGCTAAAGCTAACCCGTGCTTTAGCACTGTGCAGTCGTGCGAACGTATCGGGCAAACGGACCGGGAAGTTACGGCTAAGATTGGCGGTATCTTAGCGCTGTACAGATAGGGAAGCGATAGCTAAAGGCTAACCCGTGCTTTTAGCGCTGCGCAGCTAAGCGGACGAATGGATAACGGAACTGACCGAATGGTTAAGACCGGATGGGCTATTCGTGTGTGCCTCCAGACCGTCTATTTCGACGAGTCTGCAAGGACCATCAGAGATACTCCAACCCACAGAAGGATACCTCTAATGGTCCTTAAAAGGACCTTTTGGCATATCTATGTGATGCAAGGCGAATGCGACCATGAGGTGTAAGATTCAGCCGTGAGGAGCCTCACTCTGAGAGCGAGCTCCTGAGAACGGGTCCCTGAGAGCTTCGTAAAACGAACTCTAAGTATTTGCCAATGTTTCCCACCAGACAAGGCTCGACACAAGGTCAATAGCCCGAAGGCCAATTAAAGTGGGGATAAGAGGAGGGGAAAGTCGGAAACGAGCCGAGACTTGAACCCTGCTGGTCTATGTAGCTCATCGACTCACTTAGTGTAATATGAGCCTGATGAGCCAAGCTTGTCAAAAGGAGTCAATAATGCAGCTCACCCACCCGGAGGTAGCCCAGCCGAAATTGGGAGCCTTACGGCTTCAAGTCTGCCATTGTTTCTTTTCGGAGCCTCGCTCTGAACCGAAGTCCAGAGAGCTCCAGAAAGCGTCTTAAGACGAACTCTAAAATTTTAACCCCGGAGTTTCTTTATATAAAGGGAACGGTATGTCACACTGCTGGGGTACGTAAAAATAAAGTTCATCTTTTAAAAATGGGTGTAGAAATAAAGTCCTTCTTTAGCCTGAGATAGGCTACAGAAGATAATTTACTCCATTTTAATAGAGTTACTTTTGACAGACGTGTTCTGTAAATGTTGTTAAATGAAATTTATTCCTTTTCCCAAGCTGTAGCGTCAGGCCGGGGTCGTTGGTTTTCATCATTTCCTGCCGTAGCCGAATGGTGTGTTTTTAGGGCTGAGAATAATCCGATCTGTTTACGTTTGTGAACAGGTCAAGACACTTACTTCTTGATCATCAAAACTAGCCTACTTCCATATCATTAATATTCTTTAAACACAGAGCCTCTGGTGGACAAACAGGTTTGGCATAACGAAGCTTACAAAGTGCCATCTACAAATATTGGATGATCCCGATATCGCTCCACAAAATGAATCAGTTTGTCTTATTCGTCTATTATAGTTTTTCTGTAAGATGAGTGTAAAACAAACCCAGTTTATTTAGTTAGGTATCAGAAACAACGACACTTTTTGTATGCATTATTTTAGTTTTCGTTATTAAATGACAATTCTGTTTCAACAATCCTATACTATGAAAAAACTCTTACCAACATAACAATATATATTACTGTCATAATAAATAAAAAGTTTTGTTTTGTTTTTTGATGTGTTATCAAATATCCGGATTATATTTGTCGTAAAACACTTTATCTACAATATGCGCAGACAGACGCAAAAGGATATGATTTTTATAACAATTATTAATTGAAATTAGCCTCATTGATTTCTGAATTGTTACTTGCTACGCATGTGTAACCTTTCTGTAAGCGTAACGTGTGACCCAAGAAGCTGAATCACATAACAGAATGAAGCCCATATCTACGTCACGCTTGTTTCAATGATTGTAATTAAATTGTGCAAATCGGCAGATTATCCTGTAAGTATCATGATCTTGAAGTAGGATTGGCACCATTTCTATAGCTGTTAATCTTTAATCCCAGATGAGACTGAAGCCTTCTGAAGCTGTTGCCACCTTCATACGGCTTGTATGAAACGGAGATATTTTGTTTTGTTATATTAGTTATTTTTGTTTCATTTCCTGCTGATTGAGAAAGTAAATAATTTTTAGTGTCAGTTGAAAATATCGTTTTGCTTGTGGAAGGCTATCAACGTTGTCTACCTTACGTGGCATCCGTGAATTAAAAAAAATGGTGTTTGATTTATCTTGGTTTACAAAGAATTCCAAGAATAAAAGTATCCTAGCCCTCTGTATTACACTGGTGAGTGATTTCATATTTTTTGAATGAGAGACTTTCTCGATATTAATACATTGATTTCATCATTGCTTCATTTAACTTCTTTTTTTTTTTTTCGGTTATTGTTTATTTATTCTCACTGAAGTTCTTGTCTTGGATCACGGAAAGATTGATAGAATCCGTTTTACTTATTTGATTTTTGTAGATATTTCTAAAGAAAATATTAACGCTAGATATTAAATTATGCGCATGAATTTTTACTGAATGTTATCCGAAAATTGCCGATTTGAAAAATTTCTTTGAATCAGCTAATAATTATATTTTATCAAATTTTCAGTGCATTATTTTTTCAATTTAAAAAAAAAATCCAATTTGAAATTAAGAAGACAATTTGGATCAACATTAATAAATCAATTTTTTTTTTATTATATAATGCTTCACAATGATTTTTTTTAATAAAAAAAAATTATATATTTTATAAAGATAATTCTATGAAGAAATAAATTTTGTTTACGCTTTGTAAAACAAAATACATTACTGTTCGTACGGATGCTAAATTCTAGAATTTTAAAGACGGGAAAATAAAGTAGATACTTTTCCTATCGGCAATTTTTAGTTTTATTTGTTGACTTACGAATTATTTTTATGTAAAGTTTTTAATATAGTCTACATCAGTCGTATTATGCATTGTATTTGTTTTCCATTAATTCTCGGTGAATACAAAATCTTTAAACCATATTTTCAGGGATGCATTGATTACTCCTCTTCATGAATAGACAATTTTATAGAATCAAAGAAGTTTCTTACGCCGAATTTTGGTCGAACCGTTACTAACTTAATCACTGTAGCAGTAATTAAATGAAAGTCTAATTCAAAGGTTTCGTAGAAGACTCAGGGTAGAATGTAGACTCCTCCATGTATATATATATATATATATATATATATATATATATATATATATATATATATATATATATATATATATATATATATATATATATCCTGCCTCCTATCACGAAAACTATTCAAGTTAGACGAACTAGACATGCAGGGCACTGCTGGAGAAGCAGGGACGAACTCATAAGTGATGGACCCCCGCATATGGCCGAGCAAAGGCAGGACGACCAGCACGAACATACATTCAGCAACTATGTGAGGATACGAGATGTAGTCCAGAAGACCTGCCGGAGACGATGAACGATAGGGAAAAGTGGCGAGAGAGGGTCAGGGATATCCGTGCTACCAGCACGACATGGTGATGATGGTGATGATGATGATATATATATGAGTCAGATTCACTACAAATCTATCTTTTCAACACACACACACACACACACACACACACACACACACACACACACACACACACACACACACACACACACACATATATATATATATATATATATATATATATATATATATATATATTCTACCTGGATGAGTAGGACCCCTTACAATTGTAGGCCAACTTTTTTTTAGCCTCCATGGGACACAGTAAATCAAATTTGTATCCCGCTTATTATCATCATAAAATGAATCATGTGCTGGAAAAGTTTAATGTTCAAAGTCTAGAAAAATGCTCCATACAGAATAAAACTAGATCAATGAACAACTGTTAAAAATTCATCGCACACACAAGAAATAAACCTTCCGTTTAAAATACTAAAATGAATATAACAAATAAATATTTAGTTTTAATTTTGATAAAGATTTTTTTTACAAATTCAAGAGACAATGAATTTTTTCTTTTTCTAAAACGGTGTTTAAATTTTTGTTCTATTGCGTTAAAAGCAGAAAAATAAAATATTTCTATCATAGATGAACTATGCTGAGATTTATCAAAAGTCTATATTAAATTTTGGGAAAAGTTTGTTTTTCCATTTTCTATAAAAGCCCAAATGATTTGATATAAAGCTACCAAACTTTCCAACGAAAACAAATCTTCATGGGAGAATGGAGGGACCTCATCGAGAGTGACCGCTAACAATAAAAAAAGAATAGTCAGCGAGAAGTTATTTTGCTACAAAAGGTTACTAATAGTGCAAAATTTAAATTTCCAAACTTCAAAAGAAAAAAACAAAGAATTATTTCTCATACTAAAATAATCATTCGTATTTAATATCATTAGAGTTATCGGTCGTTTTTCAAGCAGGAGATGTGAATTAGTTATATAGTATTATTGCTTTGTTAAGACTAATAATAAAGGCAAAATAGGATTTCTTTGAATCAACAAATCCCATAAAAAAATTTTTCTACAAAACACTGTAAATGTTCCCGAAAGAATATTCACTTTATGAAATAAGAGAAAAAATATAATCGATACATTTTTTCTGTAATATGTATTTATCTTTATCGTAATAATCCGCATCAGTAAATTTTTGATTAATAACAAAGATTGTAAAATAATCAGCTGTAATCGAAGTATTGACCTCTTACATACGTAGACAGGTACTTCAGCTTGTTAAATAATATTTTGGCTATCACAATTTTCTTAACTAATTCTAATTCATGTGAACATTTTGCTGATTAAATTTGTTTTTATTTTTTTTATTCCATAAGAGTTATTTGAATAAACTTTAAATTCTATCTCTTGCTAGTATGCTTGTAAGCGTTTAATAACTAATTGTTAAAATTTTATACATAGATTTCTCATCGTATTTTATTTGCGATCAGATAATTTGTCTTTTTCATCAATGTTTTACGTCCTCGAAATTATTAATAAATCTACTGAATACTGTTCTGTGATGACAAAAAGTAAAAAGAGTTGACATATAAAAATTACTGTTAAAGATTAAATTCAAGATGAAAGAATATTTCTCTATTTTTTTGTTTACAAAGTTCCGTTATATTAACTATTATTTCATTAGCAGTATAAAAATATTCAGATTTCACAATGAATTTTGATGCTATATTGCGTTGGATTTTGATTTATTAGTTTAACATCATATCAACTCCTCATGGGTTATTTATTGCTGAAATTTGATACAAATAATTCGCATAATAATATACTTTCAAATATTCTTATCAAGTGTACTAATAATAAAAACAAAATTGTATGGTTTCAAGTGAGTAATCTTATTTAATAATAATAGTAATAATAATGCACTGGCGGATACGAGCTTCATAAATCGCATGAAAAAAAATCTTCCACCTCATGTACATGAACGTCATCAAATTGTTTGCAAAAAATGAAAAAGAATTGGAAAACCTTATACACACAGTGAGGATATACAATTAGGACATAGAGAGGGAATTTGGCTGAGAAAATGTGCCATGCTAATAGTAAAAAGCGGAAAACGACAAATGACTGAAGGAATAGAACTGCCAAATTAAGAAGAAATCAGAACGCTCGGAGAAAACGAAACTTGTAAATACTTGGGAATATTGGAAGCAGACACCATTACACATGCGGAGATGAAAGAAAAAATTTTAAAAAAGAATAACTCAGGAGGACGAGAAAACTACTCGAAACCAAACTATATAGCAGAAATCCATCAAAGGGATAAATACCTGGGCTGTCCCTTTCGTAAGATACTCGGGACCATTCTTAATGTAGACCAGAGAAGAACTTAAACGAATGGACCAGAGAATAAGAAAATTCATGACGATACATAAGGCCTTACATCACAGAGATGACATAGACAGACTGTATGTGTCAAGAAAAGAAGGAAGAAGAGGACTTACCAACATTCAAGATAGCATCGATGTATCGATATAATGACTAGAAGACTACATAAAAAAGCACGGAAGAAGACTGATTGCAACCACCAGAAACAATAAACAACACAAGAATCAACAGAACAAAAATAACCAGGAAACAAAACAAAAACAACTGTGTGGACATTTCAAGCACCAAACAAGCGAAATCTCTCCCGGGAAAACTAAGACATGGCTAAGAAAAGGAAACCTTAATAGAGAAATAGAATTTCTTTTGATAGCAACACAAAACAATGCCATAAAGACTAACTATGAGAAAGCAAGAATTGACAAGACGTAACAAAATAGCAGATGTAGACCATGTGGTGACAGAGACGAAACGATCAATCATATTATAAGCAAACGCTGCAAATTAGTGCAAATAGAGTATAATTCTAGACACTACTGGGTGGAGAAGGTGATCCACCGAATAGTGAACTTAGCCGTTCTGGCTGATCACGTGGTAAAACTGCAGGAAAGCGAAAAAGATTTATATACATAGACTTTGCTAAAGAACTGAAAAAAAAAACTATGGAACATGAAAGTGACAGTGATACCAATAGTAATTGGAACGCTCGGTACAGTCACCAAAGGATTGGTAAAAAGACTGGAGGACTTGGAAATAAGAGGACGAGTAGAGACCATCCAAACTATAACACTGTTGAGATCGGCCATAATACTAAAAAGAGTCCTGGAGACTTGAGGGGACTTGCTTTCCTTTAAACTCCAGTGGAAAGACTTCAGTTAACGCTGATGTGAAAAACTCTCAAATTGATAATAATGATAAGGATAATTTGTTTACACTCAGTTATATGCTTTTAAATATTCTTACCTATATTAATCATTTTCAAACAAATCTTTTAAACCTATCCATAGGAAACATACGTACTATCACTACTATTCTCCGGGTCAGAGTAGACCTAAGAATAATAGCAAAGAAGGATTACTCTATTTTTGCTAAAGTTCCAGAACTGGATCAGCACCACCACATTGTTTGTAATGTGAGAGTTTGTATTAGCTAAAAAAAATGAAATAAAATAAAATTTATTTGTTTATCGTCAAACTTTATCGTCCGGTTCTGTTTTGTCAATTTTGATAAGAAGTTTTCGTACAGTTTCATAAAGTTTGATCTATTAGTCGAAGAGTCTTGGTAGAATGAATTCTGAGAAATTTTCGGCCCAAAAGTTGCCGACCCTCCCTCCGACGGATGCAAGATTTATTACCTTCTGGAAAAATCAAATCTTACAAAGTAATTTTGAGCTAAAATGTACCTCTTTGGGTGCTCGGAACACTTTAGCTTAAAACTGATCTCGAAGGTCTAGGTTACCCAGAAAGCAAATAATATTGCCATTCGCAGAAACATTCACACCACTCAAGAGTATACAGAAACATTTTTGAAGAAAATTAACATTGTAGAACTCATTCTTCAGGAAGCAAATAGAATGAGTTTTTGTTCACTAAAATGTACTTGGGTATATTATCTTTTTCTACATTTGCTCATGAACTTGTTACCTATTCACTTATAAGTTAATTAAACTTTCACTTCAAGGAGTGTATAATGGCATTTGCTGGGGGCGTGGATACTTCCCACTCCTGCTACCGGAGGGACTCGAAACATTTTTGCATAAAATTGAAAAGAAAAGTCTTATTCCTTTAGAAAGCAAATACAGGTGCCATCTGCAGAAGCGTGCACCCACCAACAATACCCACGGGACTCTTTTTGGGAAGAAAATCGATGACAATGGTTAATCGTAGAAATAAAACAAAAAGAAAACATTTTTAACAAAATATGCTTTACTATGTTATTTTCATACCAGTTAACACACAATAAATTATATATATATATATATATATATATATATATATATATATATATATATATATCAGCCTCTCCGTGCGAGCAGAATGCGACACTAAGTCAAATTTAAGAGGAATTTAATAGGTTTGACTTCAGACCTTTCCTTTTCCTAAGCCGGTTGCAATATTAAGGTTAAAGAGCACAGTCTGCCTGACTATTTATCCATTGCTGGAGGGAGAATAACTGGATTCATATCTTTCCCAAGGGCATTTGTGTTATGTTAAATCTAAACAGCCTTCTTCAGGATATCAACTCGGGCCGCCATTTCCATTTCCTACGATGGTTACAATGAACCTCCTGACCGGTAACTTGTTGATTCCTCTCAAGTAAAATTCTGCTGGTTTCGAGCTCAGTAAGTTTTACACAAACTTCTTGACAAAATCTTTTGTCATTCAGAGAATTTTGTAAAAAAAAAAAAAAAAAAAAAAAGAAATCGCTTCGTGCAAGTTCTGGTAAAATAATGGATTGTTTTTGAATAGACCAGCCTAATTTTTTCTTGTGTGATTCTTGCTGAATGTGGTCTTGCGTTATCATGGAGAAAGACAAAAATTCTCCAATTGTCGAGTACAGGGCATTTTCTGAGAAGATTTTCATGCACACGTTGCGATTGTTGAGAGTATTAGTTGAATGTTTGATTATGGTTTTAATCTCATTTTGAGTTTTAAACCGTGGCGATTCCGCCATACACACAGAATAACTTTTCTTCCAAGAAGCTCTGCCTTTGGGGTAGATTCATCCTCGTCAATCAACCTTTTGCGTCAAACATTGTCATAAAAGACCCATTTTTCGTTACTTGTAATGATATTCTTGAGAAACGGGTCATTTCTCTGCCTGAAGAAGACTTGTCGCTATAGATATGCGATCTTCCTTATGCTTCTCACTAAAAGTTGGGGGAACCCAAACGCTCAGCTTGCCCACTTTTCCTATCTTTTAAAAAAGCGATAAGTTGTGAATCGGAATGAGCTAATTCTCGAGTACTTTTGCGTGTATTTCGTTCCATCAATTCTTTTAAAGTATTTTGATCGAGATCTGATGCGCGCGTCTTTGGTCTGGATTAATCTCTCAATCACTTATCACTAGAACAAAACTTTGAAAACCAGTTTTGGACTTGGCAGCCAATAATGACACTGCAAAAACTCCCCAAAAATTTCTTTGCGGTTTTACCATTCTTAATCCCTCATGACATTAAATGGCGAATATGCACTTTCAATTCCTCCATTTGAGGGGTGGGAGATCATAGATTAAATTATCATGCGCACTATTTCACGACTAAAATAAGAATTTCGTTTAAAACATAGGAAGTTTGGAATGGGTTGTTACAACTCAACCCAATATATATATATATATATATATATATAGGTATATATATATATATATATATAGGTATATATATAAGTATATATATATAGGTATATATATATATATATATAGGTATATATATATATATATAGGTATATATATATATATAGGTATATATATATATATATAGGTATATATATATATATATATAGGTATATATATATATATATATAGGTATATATATATATATATAGGTATATATATATATAGGTATATATATATATATATATATATATATATATATATATATATATATATATATATATATATATATATATATATATATTTAATCTTAAATAATAGACAACTTTTTCTAAAAAAAAACGCGGTAAAACTGAACTATTTCATTTTTAACACAACAAAAATAAATTCGTAGAAACATTTTTCCAGAAGGCCCCCAAATTTTTTTATCCTTTTAAAATGAACCTCACAGGGTGCTACAGAAAGAAACTTTTATAAAATTGTTTTTTCAATAATACAGTTTATTGGGAACAATTTAGTCTATTTATTCCTCAATTCTATTTCTCACGACATGGAAATTTTGAAAATAGTTTATTTGGTGACAAAAAGGATGGTTTTGGAGTATTTATGTCAAAGTTAAAGGTCAGCTTTAAAAATTAGATAAGTTTTCATAGATATTTTTTTACATCAAGCTTAAATTAAATTTTGTATCATACTACAAAAAATATTAAGAACTCTAAGCTACATATCTCAAACAATTTTTAATTGTACAACTACTTATTGCCCAACCTTTGAGTGTGCATTTGTGTGTGGTGGCTATATTTCTGGAAAGGTTTCCACTTGTCAGATTTTACTTACTATGATATAAACTTTCTTTTAAAAATATTTTTGCTTGTAAATGAGATTACCATGTTGACTAAATTGAATTATTACCTAAAAATTGAAACTCTCTCTCTTTACCCCTGTCCATCTCCCTCTCTCTCACCCCCCACACTCACTAAAGTATCAAAATCAAAGTTTATCTGATTAGAATTTAAAAAAAAAATTTTTATATGTCCTGATAAAACTACCAACAAAACACCTGCACTTGAAATACCAAGTTTGGCAAAAACAAACAAAACAAAAAAAAAAACAAAAAAAAAAAAAAAAAAACAATGGTTGAATTACATGACAAAAATTTTAGCCATTGGTAACAGTGTAGTTATTTTCGTCATTACTTCGGTTTAGAGAATACTTCTTCAGTTTAGGGAAAAGTTAATATATAAAAATAAGTAATATTTAAAAGATTTCATCAAATTTAATAAAAGTAGTGGTCGATGGACTCATTTTCACAATTCTATGTTACAAGATACATCAAAGATTTAATAGAAAACCGATAATTATCGCAGTTTTATTATATGTTAAAACTTACACAAGGAATGAAAAAAATCATTTTAAAATTCGCGTATTATTTTTGCTGCGGTAGTTCTGTTGTATAAGTGGGGACTTTTTCGTTGTCAATGGAAACGTCCACTACTCAGATGATCTGATTTTATGAAAGAATATTTGAAAAAGAAAAAGACAATTTGTGTGGAATTTCTTTTTTTCCTATGAATAATTTCATTTTCTTCTGCTTTTTTTTAGTTTTTCGACCTTCTCCATATATCGCTATGGGCATGCATTTACTACAAACTTAGTTATGAAGGCGTAGCACCGACCCAATATCATGACCGTATTCGGGCCGAGGCAAGCAATGGTAAGTTATCCAATGGTTTCGATTTAAGATGAATAAGTACTACATTATATATGCATGCAGCTTAAAACACAAAACAAGCACGCACACACACGCATGCAAAAACAAAAGAAAAAACAGCAGCTATGTGGCCATCAAAGCCTTCATTACATGACGATTATGGAAGCTTTGTTGGCTTCGTAACAACTATTGAGTAATATTAATGTAACAAAAATGATGGACTAAGGTAATATTAGTTTACTTTTTTGAATGTAAACTTTTGTAACCCCTCAGTAAATCTTGTTAATCAAATATTCCCAAAAACAAAAAATCTTATTTGATCAAGTAACGCTTGAACCACAGGTTTCCACTAAATCAATAAAGTTAAGCAATGATTAGTCTGGACGAACCAAAACCAAGTAAATAAGCACAGATTTTATTTGTTTATCGAAGGTAATTTAAGAAATATATCTTTATACAGTAGAATTTCTGAATAAATACCCCCCCCCCGCAAAATTCTGTATTTTTAGGTAAACTCTGCAAATTATTATATTTTTAAGCAGGGAGGTTCAGACCAAATATAATCATTTAAAAGGTACTTGAGGCAGATATTTGAAAGGTCTGAAGTCATGACTGTTAAGCATGAACATACATTGTAAGACCCTTCAAATTTAAGCAAATAAGTTTTCGAAAAAATAAAAACTTTTGCCTAATCTGCATCTCCGACGTTCATAATTTAAATGAAGGAATTTCTGAAAAAGGAAAAATTAAATTATTTCCAAACTTCGTTTGTCATACTTTTTAAAGAATATATCTTAGGAAGGTGTATCTGGCATAGTGGTTATCGTTGTCGAAGAAATTGATCTGTGGGAGCCTAGTTCATATTATGGATAACGCTTTTTGCATTTCATTTCGCGTCAATGCCATTGGAAAAGATATGAATTCATCTCTTCTCCTCAGCAGTGATCTTCCTATGAAGAAAATATTGGGATAGACTGAATTTTTTACTCTTGGTAGTGTAAGCAGTCTAGAAAAAGGAGAACTGAATTAAAATCAGCTATAACTGATTTTGAAAACTCTATGGGGCTTACAATTCTCCAACAAAACAAAGGAGAACACAACGCCAAACAGTCGACAGCATATTCCTGCGATACCTACTCTGGGAGCGGTAAAGTTTTTAGCGGATATTGTTATCAGTAAAGACTTCAACTTAAACAAATTGTAAAAAGAATGGGGACATGTTTCTTAGATGTTACTAACCTTTGCTTAATGGGATACATAAGGTATCAGTAAGTTTTCATGATGGGCTGTTTCTAAATAGTCCCTCATCTAAGAAAGGAGCTGGCTCGCTTATTGTGGGACATCTAACAAACAAGCGTAAATTGACAGTATCATTTCTTGAACGGTATTACAGTCTCCCGGACAAAAGTATACATTTAAAGTCTTTCTAAACAATTTTTACGGTATCTGAATATCAAAATGATTAATTTATTTGAATGTTGTTTCAGTGCAGTGATCACACGCTGATCGTTATTTCAACATAATGTGATTTCTACAATTTTACAATTTATCAAATTTTTCTCGTGCTTTAATTTAGAAAATTGTATTAATATTTTACATCTTAACTTTGATTCTAAATTGTAGTTTTTCTATGTTGCTTTATTTATTTTTTTTCTTTCCTGCAGCGATTGCGAATGTATCGACTCTTGGGATGGTCGTTGATTTAGTGTGTTTAATTGTTACACTTTTGGCTCTGTATGGAGTGCGAAAAGTAAGTAAAAAGATTTTTCACTTATATAGTATTGCGTGTATCGAAAACAATGTGTTATATATTCACACTACTTCTACCACAGCCTTAGAATTCTGGTTTCTTTGCAACCTCCCACCGCCTTATATTTGCACACATGTAGTTGTCGCTAATAAAATGTTAAACTGACAACACGTGCCTCTGTACCCTGTCTACATTTTTATCTTGTTTCTAGCACTTGATACATTGAATGGTGAAGTATAACGGTGTCAGAAGTACCAATGAACCTTTAACACCCAAGGAACACACACACACACACACACACACACACACACACACACACACACACACATATATATATATATATATACACACACAAAAAGAAAAATGCCATCCTTGCCACATGCGAAAGGACTAAAATTCAAGACGTGAGAAAATTTGGCGCAAACTTTGGTAAAATGGCGAGAGCAATTCACAGTATTTTTTATAGCCACCGGAGCAGCCGAAAAATAAGAAAAAGTGAAAACATCCATCTTACTAACATGTATAGGAGGGAAGATCAGAGAGATTTACTCAACTTTTGTGTTCGAAAACAAACAATTGAAATATAACCTGGAAACTGTAATTGAGAAATTTAACGACTGCTGCCAACCCAGGAAAACTATCACCTTTGTAACACATAAATTTTTCCTTGCAAACAAAAAGACCATCAAAGATTTGACGACTATGTCACGGAGCTGCAAAGTAAAACGAATCAGTGTGAGTTCGGAGAAATTTCTAACAGGCTCATAAAAGACATGCGAGTTTGTGGACTACGAGACAACGTCCTGAGAGATAGAATGCTCCTAGAACCAGACTTAACAATGGAAAAAAAAAACAAAAACAATACAAGCGGGATAACGTGCGGAAGAAACGAAAAGACAAACAGTGTTAATGACCAAAACACCCGAAACAGAAAATATTGATGGCGTCTATAACACAATGCTACATACCTAAATAATAATAATAATAGAATAGAAACTGCATAGACTCAAACACCTGGCAAGTAGGAATAAGGAACGAATCTTCGCTGTGTGCAATTCGAAAAGGAAAAAATCCAGTTAGTAAAAAATATCTTTAATTATTTTGAATTAAAGACAATTTTTAATAGATTTTGTTGCTCGTGAAATCTTTTGGTACTATTTACCCAACCCCTCCGCTCAGGCAGGATATGACACAAGGTCAATTTTTAAGCGGAGTTTAACAGGTTTGAATTCAGAGTTTTCCTTCTCCTAGACTAGTTGCCTGCCCAAGGCTGAAGAA
Organism: Sepioteuthis lessoniana; assembly: GCA_963585895.1. Classification (NCBI taxonomy): domain Eukaryota; kingdom Metazoa; phylum Mollusca; class Cephalopoda; order Myopsida; family Loliginidae; genus Sepioteuthis; species Sepioteuthis lessoniana. The sequence continues at coordinate 17,671,698 of OY757907.1, forward strand.
CCTAGTCTGTCCTACTATTTACCCATAGCTGGAGGGAGAATAACTGGATTCATACCTTTCCCAAGGGTATTAGTGCTATGTGAAATGCAATCAGTCTCGTCCAGGATTTGAACTCGAGTCGCCGTGTTCATTTCCCTACGACGATAACGACTACACCACGGGCACCTGAAATCTTTTGGTAAATGTTTGTGATTTAAATGAGGGTATTTTTTTCCAGAATTTTTTTCAGCTAAACTATTTCGAAAGCACAAATTAGATTTGTTTAAATTTTCCGCGATAAATTCTATATGGTTTACGAGTGCCTTCTCCGGATAGATGAAAATGTAATGTATCTGATATTAGTCTGAAAGCGTTGATTAAGAACTATTACCGTCTTCAATGAAACCGAAAAGATATGTTTGGAGCCTGGTCGTTACTATGAAAGGACCAGTCTTAGTGGAAACGAAGTCTCAAATTATGGCAGTAGATATAAGAACAAAAAGGTACCCGAAACTAGCTCAGGTACTTATTGTGAGACGTAAAGTAAAAAATAGCAGGTTAGTGGACTTTAACTAAGTTAAAACTTAATTTTGTGTGTGTGTGACCCGCTGTTTATGAACATTTACTGTAATGGTTCGCGGTCACATCTGTGTCTGGCGCACAGATAATAAACATCTGGGTCCAGTTGAGAGAACATATACTAACCATGAAAAATGAACATACACCCCGACGCGCACAAGACAACACTTAAAAAATATCAAACTAGAAAACCCCTGCCCTAGATGGCATGCGCGGATTTTGGTTTTAAAAATTCACCTTCATGACCGACTTGCTACTGAAATGAATAAATACATACAGAAAACTGAGATACCCGAATGGATGACCAAAGGGAGGACTACTCTAATCCCCCCAAAAAACTACAAAGGAACCGCCCCAAACAATTATAGACCCATAACGTGCCTACCGATGATGTGGAAAATACTAACGGCACAAATTAGGAAGAAGATATACTACTCAAAGGTTGCCTCAAGAGAACCAGAGGCACCGAGGAACTACTATATATAGATCAACTCATCCTCAACGAGAGTAAAACGAGACGGAAAAATCTAGCTATCGCCTGGATTGACAACGAAAAGGTTTATGATATTTTCTCCCAAAGCTGGATACTACACAGTCTATGTATAAAATACCCGACCGAATCGTACAGTTTATCGAGAAGACCATGGAAACCTGGAGAGTGGAATTGACAGCAGGAGGAAAAAGCTTATCAGAAGTAAAGATCCAAAGAGCACTATCACCATTATTGTTAGTAATACCCATGATGCCACTCAACAACATCCTTAGGAAATGCACAGATGGATACAAACTCAGTAAATCGCAAGAAAAGATTAACCACTTGATGTACATGGACGACATAAAACTTTTTACCAAAAACGATAAAGAATTAGAAATCCTAATACAAACTGTGAGAATATACAGTCAAAATATAAGAATGCAATTTGGCATTGAAAAATGCGCCACACTAGTAAGGAAAAGTGGTAAACGACACATGACTGAAGGATTCGAACTACCAAATCAAGTAGTAATCGGAGAAAAGGAAACCTATAAATACTTGGGGATATTGGAAGTTGACACCATCAAACAAGTGGAAATGAAAGAAAAAATAAAAAATGAGTATCTCAGATAAACCTGAAAATTACTCGAGACAAAACTCTATAGCAGGAGCCTTGTCAAAGAGATAAATACTTGGGCTTGTCCCCTCGTAAGATACTCGGGACCATTGTTGAAGTGGATCAGAGAAGAACTTAAACAAATTGACCAGAGAACAAGAAAACTAATGACGATGCATAAGGTATTGCATCCCAGAAATGATGTTGACTAACGACACGATGATTTGCTGAACGACAATAATGTCAAAAGACTAGAAGAAAAACAACTCTATGGGCGTTTTAAGCAACTAACAAGCGACATCTCATACGAGAAAACCTGGACGTGGCTAAGAAAAGGAAACCTTGAGAGAGAACATGAATCTCTACTACTAACAGCACAAAACAACGCCATAAGGACTGACCATATCAAAATGAGTATTGAAAAAATGCAACAAAACAGCTGGTGTGGTAATAGAGACGAAACGATCAATCACATAATAAGCGAATGCAGCAAATTAGCACAGAAAGAGTATAAGATTAGGCACGACTGGGTGGGCAAGGTGATTCACTGGGAATTGTGCAAGAAATTGAAATTTGATCATACGAACAAATGGTATATGCACAATCCAGAATCTGTTATGAAGAATGCAACACACAAACTCCTCTGGGACTTTGAGATACAAACGGATCACCTAATCTCGGCCAGACGACCAGACCTTATAATAATCAGTAAAAAAGAGAGAACTTGCAGAATTTTAAACTTTACTGTCCCAGCGAACCACAGAGTAAAATTTAAAGAATGCGAAGAGAGATAAGTACCTGGACCTTGCTTTGGAATTAAAAAAACTGTGGAACATGAAAGTGACGATTATACCAATTGTAATTGGTGCTCTTGTTACAGTCACCAAATGATTGGTACAAAGACTGGAGGGCTTGGAAATAACTGGACGGGTGGAGACTGTCCAAACAACAGTATTGTTGAGATCGTCCAGAATACTGAGAAGAGTCTTGAAGACTTTAGGAGACTTGCTGTCCCTCAACCTTCAGTGAAAAACCACCTGCTATTCTGATGTGAAAAACTCTCAAGGAGTAAAATAATAATTACAATAAATTCAGACAACACTAGGGTCAAAAGAGCAACAATAACTAGAAAATAAAAATGGGAAGAAAAACAACTGTATGCATATCTCAAGCGACAAGCAAAATTTTACACGAGAAGAAAAACATGGCTAAGAAAGGGAAACTTCAAGAGAGAATCTGAATCTCTTCAAATAGCAGCACAAAAAATCGCCATGAAGATAAACAATGTTAAAGCAAAAATAGACAAGACGTAACAAAATAGCAAATATAGGTTATGTGGCGATAGACATAAAACAATCAGTTTCATAATAAGTGAATGCAGTAAATTAGCACAAAAAGAGTATAAAACTGGACACGATTTAGGCGGGGAAGGTGATCCGCTGGGAATTGTGCAAGAAGTTTAAATGGTATATGCACAACCCGGAATCTGTCTTGGAGAATGAGACTCACAGAGTTTTCTGGGATTTTGACATAGAAACAGATTACCTAATATCGGCCCGACAACCAGACCAAGTGATAGTTAAGAGAGAGAGAGAGAGAGAGAGAGAGAGAGAGAGAGAGAGAGAGAGAGAGAGAGAGATTACCAAATAGTGGACTTTGTCGTCCCGGCAGACAACAAAGTAAAATCAAAAGAAAGTGAAAAGACAGATAATTACCTTTGACTTTGAGAACTAAAAATACTGCGGAACATGAAGGTGACAGCGATACCAACTGTAATTAGCGCGCTCAGAAGCATTGGTACAAGGACTGTAGGAGCTGGAAATAAGAAAGCAAGTGGAGACCATCCAAACTACAGCATTATTAAGCTCGGCTGGAATACTGAGAAGAGGCCTGGAGACTTGAGGAATCTTGCTGTCACTCAAATTCCTGTGGAAAGCCATCAGCTAACGCTAGATGGTTTCTTTGGTTTCTTTGTTTAATGGCATATCAACTCTTTTTAGGTTATTTAATGCCAAAGCCATTCTCCGAGAAGAACAGTAGTGGTACTATTTAACCCATAGCTGGGAGGATAAGGGGGCTCATACCTTTCCCAAGGGTATTTGCCCGAAAGTGAACGTAATAGCACGACTGGAGTACGAACTCGCGTACTACGATTCCGCAGTCCATCGCTTTAGCCATTACACCACGAGGACACCCACCCGCTAACGCTAGAGTAAAAACTCTCCAAGGAGTAATAATAAACTGCTGAGATTGCAAAATGACCTGGACATGGCTGAGAAAAGGAAACCTTAAGAGAGGAACAGAATCTTTTTTAATAGCAGCACAAAACAATGACATAAGGACCAATTATATTAAAGCGAAAATTGATAACATGCAAATGTTGGCTTAGTGGAGAAAGAGGTGAAGCGGTTAATCGCATAATAAGCCAATGCAGCAACTAATACAAAAGGAGTACAAGACTAGACATGACTGGGTGGGAAAGGTGATCCATTGGGCATTGTGCAAAAGATTAAAATTTGACTATACTACTAAATGGTATTAGCACTAACGAGAATCCGTCTTACCAAATGAGATGCATAAAAGTCTCTGTGATTTTGAAATACCAATGCATCACCAAAACCCAGCCAGAAGACCAGATCTAGAGTTAATTAACAAGAAAAAGAACTTACCGTCTTGTGGATTTTGCCGTTACGGCGAGCTCCAGAGCTAAAAATAAAAGAAAGCGAAAAATAGACATATACTTGAACCTTGAAGAGAACTAGAAAGCTATGGAACATGGGTATAATAGCGATACCAAGTGAAGTTGAGGCGCTAAGGAAAAAAAAAGGACTGGAGGAAATGGAAATCAGAGGAAAAATTAGGATGATCCGGACTGCAGCAGTATTGATATCGACCAGATTACTCAGAAAAGGTCTGGAGATCTGAGAAGACTTGCTTTCACTCAGACCTCAGTGAAAACCTCACAAAGAGTAAACTGTAACTGGTGCGTTTGGAACAATTTCCAAGTGAAGACCATCCAAACTACAGCTGTATTAAGATCAGCCAAAATACTGAGAAGAGTCCTGGAGTATTGAGGAGGCTTGCTGTAACTCAACGCAGGTGTGAAAAACTCGCAAAGGAGTAATTATAATAACAACTAACCAGAGTCTGTCCTTAGAGACTCGCACTTAGTATAATGGTTATTTAAGAGAAAAATAGAATCAGGGACGAGTGTTCGAATTCTGGACAAGGTTTTTTGGTTTCACTTCACGCTAACGTTTTCGTGAAAAGCATGAATCTGTCTGTTCTCTCTCTAGTAAAGGTTAAATTTTAGGGTTGGCTGGGTTCTTTAACCTTGGTTCTTCTCCGAGAAGAAAAACCTGAATTTAAACCAGTTTTACTCACCTAAAAATTGACTTAGTATCACTTCCTGCTCTTGGCGACGTAATAGATAAATACATAACCAGAATTAAAACCACAAAATTTTTGGGACTTTGAGATCCAAACTGGTCATCCAATTCAAGCCATAAATGAACGTGCTAGGTAATGGATTTTACTGTTTCTCCAGACCACAGAATTGAATTAAAAGAAACTGAACAATCAAACAAATTGTTACTATAAGCTTGCCCTGTTTGTTTGAGCATCGAGTTTCGTTCACAGGTAGACTGGTTTGAAAAAAATAAATTCTGAAGTCTTAGTGTGATGGCGAGGTCCAGTGACAAACATTTAGAATAATTCGTTGTGTCCACACAAGAATATCAGGTTCCTTGTGTGACTTGGAATCTTGTGCCTCTTGCTTCCTCTGCATGTTTGGATCAGAACAGGAACAACTTCAAAGGAAGGACAAATCCGTTAACTTAACAATGTTTATTGTTTATTTCTTACATACAAAGAAAAGAAAAAGTCCATTCACAAAGTTCTTCCTCAGTAGTAGTAAATTTTATCGATGGTGATGCAGAACGTCTTTTCCTTATGCTACACGGGGCGACTTTGATGTCCTCAGACTGAAAAAGTGATCAAATAAATGTTTTCTAACAATATCTGCCTCCACTCAGCAGAAACAAATCCTAATCGGGACCAACCAAAAGGCCAATTTCTTCTTGGAAATGAAGCCCCACCAACTTTGATTGCACATGAAGGAAACTTCACTTTGTCGTATTTTTTTTTCAGATGCTAGCTGCTCTTTAAACTTGAACATAACTTTGCAAAACAAACAATTCTGTAGCGATCACTCTTTAAACTAACGCCGTAATTCCCCCACTTTTCATGCCTAATCTAATATATGCTCCTCGTTGGTCAGTTTTTCTCTCAACCCGCTTGCGATGAGATTTTCAAAATCCTTATTTGATTTTAAATCTCCACACTCACCATTTGCGTACTGGCATGCGGCCACCTCAACCTGATACCAGGGTGGTACTCTGTCACAAGAGAAATAAAAAAAATGATGAACATGAAAATTGCGGTTGTGCCCATTGGTGGAGCCCATCAAAAAAGCAAGAAGAACTGAAAAAGCTATTCAGACAATGGCAGAATTGAAAACAAAGGAAAACTAACAAGTCTTACTATCACGATCTTCAGTTGAGTGAAAAATGAAAAAGAACGAATTATTTTTTAGCGAAGGATTATATGGTACGTGTGGTTACGTAGTTATTTCCTTGCTAAATGTTGTTGGAAAATAAAGGAGTGAAGAACCCAGATATCGGAAATATTTTATGATCGTTTCAATGGCAGCGTGGAATAAAGGGTTTACGTTTATGCTGCAAGTCGCGTGAGAAGGAAGGAAGAAAATAGTTATGGAGTTGAGGAGCTATTCGCCTGTGTGAAATGTGCGTCGCTTGGTTAAAGCATTGTTGAATGTGTGAGTAAGATATGGTCGCCATAGGTGTAACAAAAGTCATGTTTGCTGGTTGGGGAGGGGAACGTTATCGTCGTCCATGAATGTGTGGGCCTGGTCGTTTGGGGAGAGAAGCGTGAATGTCTCCGGAAAATGTTGCCCAGGGATGAAGTAGCTGGATGTCTGAGCGAAATTTTGCATCGCAGTCGACATAGCCAATTTTGGAGGTGACGTAAAGTTGTTCCTGTGCGAGGCGGATTGAATTCATCTAATTCATATTCAACTGGGAACCCTTGGTCTGAGAGAATAGATTCAAGAGGTCCATAAATTAGATGGCTTTCCTCATGGAGTCGTGATGCTGCTGCTAAAAGGAGAGCGGACTGTAATTACGTCTGTCCAGTTCGAAAGCTTCTGAGGAAGAGAGTGTTTGGCGGCTTTTTCCCAATTTGGAGCTGCCTGGGAAAATGGTCCGGGCTGAATACGATAAGTCATCTTAGTCGGGTGAAAATATGCGTCGACCCCAACGGTCAAATTAATTAACGCGCCAAACAAAAATACGAAGTTCTTTCTGCTACAATTTGTCTACGCGCCATAATTTTCTCTACGGGAACAAGCAAGGAAACATTAATCACTTTCAATACATATTTGTCACGGAAGAAGTGCAACATTTTTGGTTCACTAAAAAGAAAGTATTACCTAGAAGTATACATTACTTAATAAAATAATTGTTTATTTGTTTCAAATTAACCAACCAGTGTACTTTATTCGTGTTGGTTGTAGATTTGAAGATACACATACGAATAAAGCAATCTATGTTAATAATTAAAAAGACCAATTTTAATATGCATATTTATTGGACCTTGGGTATGTTTTAATGTACAGTAAAACAAATAAAGGGTTCCTCATGTGAAAAAAAAAAAAAGAATCTAATCAAGAAGAGAAATCTAAAAAGAATTTCTTTAAATTATTAAAAAACCTGAAAGCTCTATTGCTACAAGGCAGAATTTTGAACAGAATTTTAATTTCTCAACCAGAAGAGAAAAAAAAAATCAATGACTTATTTTTCGCTAAAATTTTCATTAATATTCCTACATAGTTTTATAGGTAATTCTTGAAGCTTGGGATATAAAATAATAACATTATCAGAATTAAATATCCACCCAAAAGCAAAAATTATAAATATAGGTATTGCTCAATTAATAATTTTTCTCTGCAAAACTGCATGAAAATTTTCACGGAAAATATATTGTTTGAGACTCAATCACAATGTCTACAAATAATGATTTTTCATAAAAATTCTCGGACTGTTCAAGACCATAACTAGCTTATGACTTAACTCCAAAAAACAAAAAACGCGAAACCAATTCACCATCAGTATCAAGCATTCATTTGATTATCATTATAACCATCTGTGATCCACGTCTTGATTACTTACTTGTCGTAATGGATACTTCAGCAAGCAATCAGATATTTTGTTTTCATTTATCATATTGTTGAGATCAGCCAGAATATTGGAGACTTGAGGAGACTTGTTGTCACTCAGACTCAAGTGAAAAACCGTCAGTCAACACTGATGGGAAAAACTCTCAAAAGAGAAAAACAATAAAAGCAGTATAAATATTTTGAAATCAAAGCATTTATATTATGTTAAAAAACAGAAATCAGTAAGACTACATTTACAATTAAGGAAAGCAAAAAATAAAAGAAAACTTGATTTCTGAAAAGAAGAAATATATGTGTGGCCCTGGAAGAGAGAGAGAGAGAGAGAGAGAGAGAGAGAGAGAGAGAGAGAGGTAGAAAGAAAGAGAGTAAGTGAGTGAGTGAGTGAGTGTGTGTGTCATTGGTAATACTATGCATTACAAAAGTTTGATGTTCAGAGAAAAGGTTCCAAGTTTTGGAATCCATGTTTTTTAGAATTGATCTCAGAGAAATATACTTAATAAACCGACTGAAAGCATGTGATAACCACTATAGAATGTGTTTCTTAATTCAATAGTAAATCAATTGCTCTTATCGTACCACGCAATGGGTTAAATTGTACCACTACTGTCCTTCTACAAGAATGGCTTTGGCATTAAAAAATCCATGAATGTTGATATGTCATTAGACAAAGAAACCGAAACCAGTATTTTAGCCAAAATCTCCCACAGTTTATTTGTTGATCATAAAAAGAAAATTTCAGATGAACAGTTTTCTATATTTCTTTTGCAATCCATTTGCTCCTTGTTTTGCATATCCCATAATCAGGATTTGTGTCTCACTTGAAGATATTACTCTTTTCTTAAACTGAATATCAGAATGCTCACGTATTTTGACATTTAGTATGGGAAAAGCGGAAAATAAGGAAAATCGTTTTAAAACGTACCTTGATAATATTTATCATTGTTGCTCATTTCATTCACAAAAAAATTAGAGGGGTACTTATTCTGAAAATTTAGAGACGGTGCTTATTCCGAAACTCGTATATTTTAATTTTCCATTTAATATTTTGCATCTAGAAACCAAAATTTAAAGCCCCCTCCCCCAAACAAATGGATTTTTTATTCATTGAAATTTTCTTATTTTGGTTTACTCGTTTTTTCTATTCATTATTTAAAGTGTTATTTTACTCCTCTGAATGCATTTACCTTCTTCGATGACTCATCTGATTCCAAAAACAATTCTATGTAATGAAAGTCGATTGCATTGGTTTCAAGCCAATGTAAATTCTAAATCTGTACTCATATCCTCAGCAGCTAAACAACTGTTCTATCAATATTTAATGAGCTTAGTTTATACTGAACAAGGCTAAATCGGAAAATGAGGGTAAGGTGATTGTGTTGTATCAATCTGTTTGCTTTGAAAGCGTTCGAAATTCTGGTTTTTACTTCAGTCCCAACACGAACTTATATACCGTCAATTAATTCCTAAAATAATCTTTTAGACATATATATATATATATATATATATATATATATATATATATATATATATATATATATATATATATATATATATAATCAGGGATGATTTGTTTGCCGATACAAACAATAAACAGTGAGGACACACGAAATGACGCTGGATGGCGGCTGTTAGTTCCACTCTAGTTCAGAAGATCGCAAAAAAGGTGCAAGATTAGATGTCACCTGGCAGTTATGATTTCTGTTTTATATACCACTACCAGAATGCCCGGTGTTGCCTTGGAAAAAAAGTAGTTATAAATATCCCAAAATTGTTTTTAATATAGACATATTTGGCATAATAAAACACCATTGGATTCCCGATGAAAAGTCATTTTTCTTGTCAGAAATCAAATGGTTTTCCCCTCTATTTATAGCAGTCCGGTGTCTAATTTACATAGCATTCATAATGTCATTAACACGAGTAAATAATGAAGTATACTGTTTATATCGTGCTCGTCATTTCCTTGTTATGTCACTACCTTAAGATACCCCATATTTTTGTTTCAGTTGAAGCATAAATTAATAGATTGTTGTTCTTTTAAACTCTTGAGCATCCTACGTTGAATTGTTCATTTGCAAAGAAGGATTTTTTTAGATGCAGTTCTACAATCGTAAAAAGATTATTTGGGGGATTAATTGATAAACAATAAAACTTAGGCGGACTGGAAACTAAAGTCTCTTAAACTCAAAGAGTAAATCTATTTGTAATCAGTGGAATTCAAAATATTAGAGCATAATCTCTTTGAAGCATTCGGTGAAAACAATAGTCTTCTGATATACGGCATAGGGTTCTTAATCATTCAGTTCTAACTGTAGTTGTAAAGTTGGCGACCTTAGTCGAGGGAGACCAAAAGGCTCTCTTTTCAATTGCTACTACACCGAGGTGTAGGGGAGGGCGCTATTCCACTCTCTGGATTGCTCCACTTTACTCTTGATCCTTACTTTATAATGCTGACTGTTAAGCAAGACGGCATCAAGTACCATTTTTTGAGTCTTTGGTATGATTCGACCTGGGATTGAACTCCGGCCTCTCGGACCATAGGCGAACGCTCTACTCTAAAATTTCTCTAGGACAATAAATTTCTTCCTGACCCACATAGCAGTAGGACTATTTCCTGAAAATGTCTGAAACAGCACCAAAACGCTTACCATCTCTTATAATCATTTGTAAGTTATGGTGTTGCAAATTGGAGACATACCTTCGATATCAATCCATCTGCTGTTTTAACCACAATGTTTATAAGAGCTGAGTCCATGACTTGATTAATGTCTAAAAGAAAAATCCCCCCAACCTGTAACTGACGTTTGGCAAAAATATTGACTCCCGAGATGGTGGTCAATTCATAGATCTTAGATGTGATGAAGATCTTAAAAATGATGAAATTTTGAGTAAGCACGGATTTCATTAGCTTTCATTTCCGTGTTCAGGTCTTCAAGAGCTCTCTTTTATTCTATTGTGTATTCCTTCAAGATGATTATCTGATATCTTTTAAGAACTTGTCCGGTTCTCAAATTCATGGAAATATTGTAAAAGGATGCATTATTTGTGTCCGAACCCAAAGGGATCTTAGTTAGTTTAATTTGTTTGGTTTTATAGCAATATCAAACCTTTATGGTTATTCAATGCTAAATTCTGTTCGTACATATATACTATATATTTGTAAGCGAATAGTTTTTGGTAACTTTATTTTTAAACGAGTTCGATCGTATTTGTTTACGGTTTCAAGTATTACAATCAAACACTAATAATTCTATTTAATATTAATCATTTGTTTGATCACAGTTAAATTGTTTCAAGTACTGCTATGTAACACTAGTAATTCTATTTATCAAGTATTCCAATCTAATTCGAACAACTTGCACACAGAGGTATAGTTTTAAATAAGTAATAATAAACACTAGAATAAGTTTGAACGGTTCTATTTAACCTATAGATGGGACTATAAAAGGTACTACCACTCTAGGTTAGAATGAGCGTGAAAGTAATGATAATGAAGAGGTACATCACATTCTCAAAATTCCAAAACTGGAGCCTCACTATCAGATGCAGTTTAAAGGACACAAAGAGAACTTAAAAGTAGAATATACAATATGAATTTCTGGAAGGATCGTGACAGTAATGTCTGATGAAGCGACTGCGAGAGTTGTGGCTATATGTTGATGGACGAGAGAATGATCGAGACTATCTGTTCAATTCCTCTAAGAATTTTTGGCAGCGGTATATTTAAGCAAAGTGCAGCTTTTTTTAATTTACTGTTTACCTTCTACTAGACCAGTTGCTGAACTAAGGCTAAAGAGCTCAGTCTTCTTTACTATTTACACATAACTGGAGTGAGTAGAGACAGACTCAGGCCGGCCCCTTTTGACAGTATTGTCTCTTCACGAATAATGACATCAACTCTGCTGCATTCAGATGCATTAAAATAGCGTGCATGTTCTCTAGAGGGTCTCTATTCTGTATCAATGATAAATTGAAACTTTAAGGTGAATGAAGACTTAAATGCACACTTGAATTTCACGTGTTCTTTGCATGAACCATATATTGAAAATTAAAAAACAAGTCACACTTTGAATATAGGAAAATGGTATTTCTATAAAAAGCCGTTCTCGATAAGTCACCGACAAAGTACTGTTGCAGAAACCATCAATATTCTTTATCGACGATAATTATTGTGATAAGTTAAAACACGACGTTTCAGCCGCTGTATCCTCCCTTGTTTATCTGAGTAAACATCTCCTACGAGTCAAGCCCCCAAAGGAATACAACCTGACCAAGAATTGCGTATATTCCATCCCATGCAGCTGTGGCAAAATATACAAATACAAGACGTACCGTACCGTCCTCTGAAAGTAAGACTACAGGAACATCAAAAAGCAGTGGTACGTGGGTAAATAGAGAAGTCGGGTATAGCTGACTATATATATATATATATACCAACCCCTCCGCTTGGGCAGGATATGACATAAGGTCAATTTTTAAGCGGAGTTTAACAGGTTTGAATTCAGAGTTTTCCTTCTCCTAGACTAGTTGCTTCACCAAGGCTGAAGAACCTAGTCTGTCCTACTATTTACCCATAGCTGGAGGGAGAATAATTGGATTCATACCTTTCCCAAGGATATTAGTGATATGTGAAATGCAATCAGTCTCGTCAAGAATTTGAACTCGTGTCGCCGTGTCCATTTCCAACGACGATAACCATTACTCCACAGGTACCTCCATGTGGCTGACTATATATGGAAGGAAAAGGAAAACCATCTACCCTTGTGGCGTAAAGTTAAAATAATCGATAGAGAAGAACATTAGAAAAGAAGACGTCTCAAAGAAGCTACACATATGTTGGGCTATGTTGATCTCTTGAGTAGACCAAGTATAGAAATGAACACAATATGGGAACCATTAATTGAAAAGGCTAAATCAAATTCTTTCTAAAGTAATTTACTTGAAAAATTAAAGAAATATCAATAATAACTGATGTTATTGGATTTTACGTTTCGAATTCATCTCATGACTTATCTCGTAATGCTTCCCGGATTGATCGGCGCGAAAAACAATGACATCATTATTTGAACATGATCTTCATAGTTCTTGAACCCCTTGTTTGAGAGTAAATTTGTTCCACTTTTGTCCCTAGTTTGCTGTATGATGTGCGTCATTGCCACCCCACTGCCAGCTAGTTCTTAGTCTCCAAGATCTTCCTCGTCCCCCTATTCTTTTCCTCACCCTGACCTCACTCCAGCCCCATTTTTTTCTGAAAAACTTGGACTCACATTTCAATAATCTATGTTACCTACTCCTTGCCGCACCCTTCCCTGCGTTTCTTTTTTCCGATTAGTTTAGATCCTCTGCCAATGTAGGGATAGTCCGGATTGTTTTCGGTCCTCTCAGATATCGGAAAACAGTCGGCTCTCACATCTTAAATGGGAGGATGGGAAAGCAACAAAACGGGGTTTTTCCTTTTTTTTTCCTATTAATTTTTTTTTTCTTCCATTACCTTGGTTGACATTTCCATTGTAAATAAATTATTCCATTCATTTCGGTTTTAAGTAGGTTCCCATATAGCGAATGTAGTATTTTGGTAAATGCCGCGTGCTTGTCGATGAATAAGAGCCAATATTTTATCGTGTGCAAGGATCGGCGAATGTGGCTAACTAGGGCCCCTTAGGAACAATAAGTTCAAGAAGGACCACTCCCTTCCCCTCCCCCCACAAAATCCATTGAGACTTCATGTCCCCCCCCCCACAAATTGTATGTTTTATATATACAGTTGTTAGGAAATAAAGCCTTGTTTGAACGTCAACATTGTATAATGCCTGGGTCAGCAAATGTAGCTAACTAGGGCTCCTTAGAAATTATAGTTCAACATGACCGCTCCCCCCAAAAAAACCCATTGAGGTTTTATGCTCTTCAGATTTTGTATTTTTTTATTCTGGAAATAAAGCCTTGTTTGATCAGCAGTCAAACTTTAAAAATTATTTCCCAGGTTGAATCATTTCCATACTCAGATAAACAAGGAACACCTGAGGAAGGCCGGAGGATACGGCAGCCGTAACGTTGTGTTTTAACTTATCTCAATAAAGATGAGGATAAAAGTCTGAAAAATCACAACCCAAATAGGGAAATAGATTATAGCCATTAAATGGCTATAAGCTATATTCCTAGTAATTGCTAAATAAAGCAGTATTTTAATTTATATTGCATTGTAAAATGTTCAGATTCAAAGAGCACACTAAATTTAGAAAAAAATGATCTATTAAATTCTCGAGTTTTTTCTTTTAAAGATATAGATTTTATGAAAATATTTTAAAACTTTGAGAAGTATTAGTATATCCAATAAATCTGAGCCTAAGAAAGTCGATATGAAGAGTATATGAGACAGTAACATTAATGCAATGAATTTTCGAGAATCTGTTTTATGTTTAGCAAACTTGTATTTTTTTTATATATCGTTTCTTCAGTTATTTTTTTTACCTACACTACTTCTCATAAATCATTTTTTAATCTTTCATGATACCTTCCCAGTTTGACCCCACCAAAAAAAAACAAAAAAACAATTGAATCAAACAACAATTTTAACCTGGAAAGTTTTTTGAAGTTTCTTCTTTTTTACTTACGTTTTCTTATTGCCTTCATTTCTCTCAACCTTTCCTTCTGAATTTTTTTCGTAGGAGAAGGCGAACATATCACCTATTCCCATACTTTTATTGTAACTAACAATTTTCTTTTTTAAGCAGAAACATTACGCAAGACGAACCAAATTTTAGTGTGGTCAACACAATAAACTTTGCATTTAGTAAGGATTAGTTGTTCTGAATACTAAATTTCTGGATTTTGTTTTAAACAGAAGTAAATTGTTTAATGAAAAACAGTTTTTCGTACTGTAGACCGGTCGGGTTCCTGCTCGTAAAAAAATTCTGCTTTTGATTCAGATCTTCCGCTTCTCAGGTAATTTGTCAGATTAATAATTTTTCAATGGAATTAGACGGGCTTGGGATTGATTCCATACATGTACTCGAATTATTTATCCTTTGTTCTGATTTTCTTTATATGATGCTGACGTAATTGACATTTTTTTACTTATATAATTGATAGATAACTCGTAAACTTTGTAATAACAAGTCCTTTATCAATTCAATCTCTTTTTTCCTGCAAGTTTAATCCTTCCCTCTTTACCAAAGATGAAGAAATAACAACATCATTGTTGATGATACACCTCTAGACATGAAAATTGTGTGCTGAGATTTTTATAGAGAAAATTGGTTACTGATATAATTTTCCTAATATTTTACTTTTCAAAATGAAACAAAACCCCTGAGTTTTATGTAATATGTATTCGTATAATTCATTGAACATTCACTTGGTTTTGGCTTAGCACTTGTGACAATAAGTTTACTATAGTGAAGATTACCAGTACACTAACTTTTTTTTTCTTTACATGAATGAATATTTAAATTCATAAATTTGATATATGCTTTATCATATTCTACTTTGATGCCAAAATTTTGATTTTTTTAACTAATACAAATTCTATAAGTCCCATGTTGAGATTTTGAAATCATTTTTATCTTTTCAGGATTTCGAAGGACGCCATTTTCTGTATACATGGATGTTTGGTATGATTTTGTATATCCTCTTGGAGTCATTGATCAGCTGGTGTTTCATTTATTGGGCCTACAGAAACGATATGATTCCGGTAAATTATCAAATTCATTTTAATTACTTTTCAGAGATTTTAAACAATAATATTACTTCGTAGAAAAACAGATGTGATGAGTTGAAAACTTTCAGAAATTGAAATATCAGAATGAATTATTTGAATTTGGACAAATTGACATCATTGTGTTATTCTAATACATTCTATTATTACTGGAAAAGAAGGAATAAACATAATGGCTACAATTCAACCAATATATATATATATATATATATATATATATATATATATATATATATATATATATATATATATATACACTGGGTGCGGAAGCAAAATTAGGAACATTCTTGTATAATAATAAACGACTTTATTATAAAACAACATTAATTTTAATTTAAAAAAAATAACAAAATAAGCTAGACACAAAACAGTATGGCTACCATTTTTTTAAATTATTGCATCAACACGCCTTTGAAACAATTTGCATGCCTTCAAAATAGATTCTTAAGATATTTTATTCTATTCCTCCTCAATAGCAGTCTTAAGCGAACCAATATTTGGATGGGAAGTTGCATTTGTTTTGTTTTCTAAAACGCCCCATATAGCGTAATCAAGGGGGTTAAGATGTGGGCTTAAATCTTGTTTAATTGCTGTCCTCACAGTTTTCTCGTGGACGTTCAATTCATTTGCGTTCTTTATTAGGGGGTCCTTCTTAATAGTCGAAACGAGATCTGTTAAAAATCCTTCTTTTCGTTTTCTCAACTCCCCTTTTCCTTAAAAAGCTCTCTCTGAAATATTTTTTTCTTTGCTTTATATACGGTAGACAAAGAAACCCCAATGATTTCGGAAATTTTTTGGCTTGGTTTCTGCGTTAAGCAAATCATAGATTCTTTGTCGTTTCTTTTCTTGCTCATTTATATTTGGCTGAATTTTGATTTTTTTAAAAAAGTGCGTGAATAATAGAGCTAATCATGAAAATTAGATTTATCGCGTTTTCAAAAATTAGACTAATCAAACAAAAAAAGTTTTTAAAATTGTTCCATATCTTAGTTCTGCATCCTGAATTTATATATAAGCAAAAACAAAATATTCAGAGTATATATTTGTTCATATAAGATAATATGGCAATATTTCGGGTTTTTTGCTAAACCATATTGAAGGCGATGTTAGAATGCGATGTTAAAATGTTTCCTTTGAAAATTATTTTCTAATAAAAACACGAAACGTAATAATAAAAAAGTTCTTCGCGTCCTATTATCGCTAATAGCGTTCTGTTTGAAAATACATTCGCGTAACTAGTGGAAAACTTTTACTTCGGTAATTTTGCCCATTTACCTCAAATATTTCTTTTGGATTAGCCTGGCATTTTTTCAGACTCATAAGCACACTTGTTTGTAAATCTGAAAAAAATATAGTTTTTCCACTATTCAAAATTTTATCTGGTGATAGGTCAGTATATATTACAATTAAAAAAAGCTCGCTAATTACGTAAATGCAATCAAATATAAAAAACTGAAATAAAATTCAAACACTTTGACGGTTGGAAATTTCCTAAAAGGTTTGCCTTATGGACGTGTACCTCCGTATTCGATTACATGTGCATAATTTAAACTATTTTGGGGAAAATCCATCAAGCCTTACATTGACCTTTAACCCACCTTTTGTTGAATTGAATCCAAATAAGAGATTTTGACTAATCCATGGCGTTAGTTTTATGGAACACAACATAAACAAATAATCAGTATCAATGATTATTATTACTTTGCTTACAAAACAGTGAAGTAGTAGAACAAAAAATATTTAAAAAATCAATGCACCTCTAATTCGACACAAAGCAGTAACAAGCGAAATTGATGATGGTGGTAGTAGGATGGTGTGCTGTGATTTTATCAATTTATTACTAATTTATCCTTACTGCTTATGGAATATATACTTGGCATATCAAGATTGTCCTTCTGAACTTGAATAATCACTATGTACAGCAAGGCGTTGTTATTTTATGTTTGATTGGCTTCTTTTTAATCTAACAACCATACTTATTAAATAAAATGTGAATGAATTAGTACAAATAAGTTGTAGAAGTTTTCATGACAAATTTAATGAACTCAGTCAATGTACAAGGTTTCCTATTTTTAAAAAGAATATGCTGAGTTTTACTGTGATTTCTGTCGGTCAGTAAAAGCAAAAGGCAAAAATGTTTCCTCCTTTTGTGTTACACATGATAATAGTTGGCAAGGGTGGATTGCGCATTCGGTCAACGGTCGATACCCAAGGACTCAAAGCACCAAGAGGTAGCAAACATACTTAGGGAAGTGGCCTTAAATGAATCAATGAGTTATAAACACCCAGATAGATATCTGTAAACATTTTTGAAACATGGAGATTTAGAATTAAATGTCTGATTGAGATTCCTGATCCCTCTTTGCCATGACATGAACAAAGGAGGCAATGATCTATTTTGCCTAGGGGCCCTGATCACTGTCAATCTCTTTCTGATACGATGAGAGTTATTTAGGTTCAGAGTCGTATATGAACAAATATCGGTAACTACCGGGCTGACTGAGCAGTTAGGCAATCGGACAAGAATCGAGAGGCCAAAACACCCACAGACTCGGCAAAAATTCCTCAAAATGAATCAATATGTATTAGTATAATAAAGTATTTCAGCGCAGTGAATCCCGGATATTTTATTAAAATTTTAATATGTTATCATAATATTAACATATTCTGCTAGATTCATATTTACCAACCCCTCCGCTCGGGCAGGATATGACATAAGGTCAATTTTTAAGCGGAGTTTAACAGGTTTCAATTCTGATTTTTCCTTCTCCTAGACTAGTTGCCTCACCAATCTGTCCTGCTATTTACCCATAGCTGGAATGAGAATAATTGGATTCATACCTTTTCCAAGGGTATTAGTGCTATGTGAAATGCAATCAGTCTCGTCCAGGATTTGAGCTCGTGTCGCCGTATCCATTTCCAACGACGATAACCATTACACAACGGGCACCTCTTGATATATTCTGCTTGATATGTTTGTAATGATACTCCATACATTTCGCTGTATTTTGGGGCGTGGAGTTTCAGAAATAATATCTGATTAAGCTATGATATTGAGCTATGTCAATCCGTTTTTAATTGGTGATATTCCTTTTAGTCGGGCGCCATAATGGTATGGCTTTCAGTGAAGCACTGCGAAATTAGCTCGTAAACTGGAAAATTCCACGTTTACCGTTTGATAATTGTGAAGTTTTATTTATTTAGCTTGAACAAATTTTATTTCGGTTACATAAAAAATTTCATTATTCAAATTAAGTAGATTTTAGACTGCTGTTATAACGAATTTGTCTTTATAACGGATGGATTTTCTCTCGATGATTGTTTTAAAGTAATAATCAATTGATAGGATTTTTTAAAAAGAAGTCTTAATATTTCTGTATCACTTTAGGCAGCATTATTTTAAGGATGTTCAAATTTGGGCTTTTTTAAATGATATACCGAAATTTTCCTTTGTTGACGTTGAAAACTAATCTCAGAAAATAGTCTTTGGAGAATGTAAAAAAAACAAACGTGCTGTAAGAACGCGTTTGACATTAAATTGTGCCATATTTATTATATCTTTTAGTATTTCCGAATAACAAGTCCAAATGTGAGAGTGGATGAAAAAGACGTAAAGTTCTGTTATTAAGTTACCTAAAGGAGTTTTAAGTACTCGTTCTAACGAACTTGTTAAAATCTCTGGGTTTTGTATGAAGTGCATCAATATTTGTTTCAAGTTTATTGAATCAATAAGCTTGAAAGATAAGATTTTTTATTTGAATTTCTTTGAGATTTCTGCTTCATTAGGTTGCATTATATACTTTTCAAAATAATGTTCTGATTGCCCTGATGCTACAAACTAATCGTCTACAAGTCTTGCCAGAATTTAAAAACAAAAATGTTCCGTTAGCAATTTGGAAAAGAATAAATAATTCAAGTTGAAACTTATCCTATACAGAAATTTTGTGTCGTATTTCTATATTAGTCATTCATTTGTCAAATAAAATACTTCTGGAGACAAATAAAAATAAAATGGAGTCGAGGCCAAATTGGTAACAAAAAATTGTTTAAATACTTTTATAATCTGTTTTCTTTTGAAAGGAAAAAAAAGAAAAAGTATTTATCTTGTTTAAATATTTGAGGTGGATAAGCAAGGCGTTGACCTTGCATCATTTTCATTTGACATGACATTTGAGCTTAACGATTATATGAAGTGGTTTAAGGTGATGTTGCAGATTATGGAGAATTATCAAATCCTAATGACTTTTCACCCTTCCTGCTAACTTGACTGCCAATCAATCGAATAAGTCAAGAGTAAACACGTGATATTAAAGCTATGCTTGTTCACTTAACACATGAAGATGGTGTTGTTATTGACTAAGCTTTTGCTTAGTCAGGTACACAGATTGCTTACATTATTGCAGCTGACGTTAAATGTGTAGTCGCCAGCAACATTTATGAATAATATGATTGACAGCAGACTAGATAAATGATGACAAAGACAAGAGGGTAAGATTAAAATATCTGGCCTCTATTTGGCAAATCATACTCGAATGGTTTGCATAGGTGTAGAATCACTGCTGCCACATAATGTCCATGTTTTCTCAGCGGTGTTGAAAGTCAGTACGATCGAAATGCGTAGACACGGCAGTTTAAAACTTCTTGGCGAGATCGAATATAGAAGATCAAGATAGTCTTCGTGCAGGAAATAGGTGTTGTTGCATGGTTAGGAATCTGGTCGAAAAGGTTTATGCGTATGTTACGGAGGCTAGATGGTCTATGGTCCGGTTTATTCAGTCGTTTATTAACAGGGAGTCTAGGTCAACGTGGCCTCGGAGTGCTGATGATAGTCCGAGCAGATTTGTTGCTGGTAGACTGGATTGATACTTCATGGTCTGGTGATTTAGGAACTGATCTGCTGCAAGAGAAACTGGTCTGCGTCAAGTCTGTCTGTCTGGTTGCTGCGTCATTGTCTCGTAGTACCTGTAAGGTTTTACTACCCTAGAAAGGGGTTTAAGTGAGAGGACCAGAAGTAGTCCTCAAGAGACTTTCTGAAATAGTTATTAAAAGAGCTTGTGATGACTTTTGTAATTTAGTTCTGAAAATAACTGTTTGAGAGTGCTGTTGTGATTGGTCAAATCCTGGTATTGGCTGTGCTGAGTCTGCAATTATGATTGGTTGGATCCTGTGTCGGGTGCCTACTGATGAGAGAGGCGCTTGTAAGGGGTTTGCTGCTCCCAGTTAAAAGTTCATCTAACTCCCTCGCCTCCGGACATGAAGCCCACCACTGACTGATTTCTTGTGGTCAATAACTGCTTTTATATATATATGTATATATATATATATATATATATATATATATATATATATATATATATATATATATAAGAGAAGGGAAGCGAACGAATAGTCTACCACATGCGTGAGTGGTGAAAATTCCGTGTTGTCAAAGTCTCTCTTAAATGTGAATAATAATGAAATATCACGTTTTTTTGACGAGAGGAGCTTACAAATGCAACTTGTTTTGTTTTGCAATTAGAGATTATCTCCGAGATTACTTGCAGAATTAATTCATCAATTTTTGATACGAGGGGTTCATCGTTTCCATTAGAGAGAAAGACTGCGTTTTTTCAACAAGGATTTTAAATTTAAGTAGTCGGGATGGGGCTACGATAACATTATCTGCTATTCCTAAGTGATCATCAATTGTCAACCCTGAGTAGGCTCATCAATATTTAACTTCAATGATCTAATGTGAACTGGTGTTTTCAGTGTGATTTGACCGTAAAACCCTCATGAAGTTGGTGTTGGGTAGTTCTGCAAGATCACCAAAGTTTACTCACGAACAGTTTGTACAATAAGAAATCTGAGGCCTCTGGTTTAGAATAAGCAAGACATTAACTCTGGACTTAAAAAGTACGTGGTTGTAGTTGAGAAGAAAATATTCATGAAGAAACTTGATCTATACTGCAGATGTTTTAGGAAAGAAAATGGTGGAATGAAAGGCAAGTCTGATGTAGGGAAAGAACAGATGCTGTTGGCCCAACTTACTGGAAACTTCTTGCTCTGTATTGTTCATTATTAAAGACTCCCGTTCGACAAAGACCTTTTCCTCCAATGAACATTTTTAAGCCTTAAACCTGGGTATAATAAGTTTGCATATCAAATTTCAAATATGGTAACTCTACATCAAATTGTTTAATCGTCGTTAGAGCTTAAAAAATTTTTGAAAGCTTACTTGTCTAAGAGTTACAAAGTGACAATTGAAGTGTAGAGATGAAGCAAAAGACTATCATAAAAGTAAAATTGAACACGGCGATACGAGTTCAAATCCTGGACGATACTGATCGCATTTCACATAGCACTAATACCCTTGGGAAAGGTATGAATCCAATTATTCTCCCTCCAGCTATGGGTAAATAGTAGGACAGACTAGGTTCTTCAGCCTTGGTTAGGCAACTAGTCTAGGAGAAGGAAAAACTCTGAATTCAAACCTGTTAAACTCCGCTTAAAAATTGACCTTGTGTCATATCCTGCCCGAGCGGAGGGGTTGGTAAATAGTATCCTAAAAGTAAAATTACTTACTAAAATGGGATAAGGCATTTGTTAAACCTGTACTCATATGTCGTAGCTGGGTGGTAAACATTCTTGAATGAGTGATACTCAGTGGTAATGTTCTAGGAAAGAAGCTGTTGAAATGGAATATGTTTCTCGTGGGAGGAGGATTCAGAAAGAAAAGATGTTGGTCACTTGAGATAGCAAAACAAGTTCTTTCTGGAAACTCCCGAATATGAAGAGCCAATTAATACAACTCATCTAATGTGAAATTGGCTGAAATGATGGGAGGTGATCTTATCATTTAATGTCACGTAATCGGTTCTGCACGCTATCCAAATTAGACAAAACAAACTGTGAGAAACCTGCCAAGATAAGAGAACAGTATTACATCCTAGTAACTCTAAATGTAATTATAACTTTTTTTTATCAAATAAGACTGACAATAAGTGATTACAGTAGATTGCTGAACTTTGCAATTAAGAAAACGAATGATGATATTAACGTCTGTTATGTGTACATCAATTTACTATCGTTTGAATAAAATTTAAATTAAATCTAACATGGGAACTTGTCCAGACATGAGAACAATATTCCATCCATGAGCGAATCTAGCTTTTGTATACTTAAAACAAAGCAACGAGCATTAGATACTTTCTAGAACAAGAGAACTGTCTTGCCATTTTTCGAGTGGTGTTGGTAAACAGAAGCAAGAGGGCAGAAAAGTGAAGGAATTTAAAACACCTATGTATAGGAGCCGTGTGGCTTCGCTTTTTTCTCTTGGGATGAAGCTAGCTTGTGTGGTTTCATCAGCTGCAATCACATAAGTCATACGGTTTTAAACAACTGATTACAGATTTAAACTGACTGGATCATAAATCCGAGTTAAATACACGTGCTAAAAATCTGTAATTTGCAAGACTCGTTCATCTGCATTGATTCTGCAGACGATGTAAATCTCATTGTTTACTAAACAGTGGGATTTATGGACGAATCAGCGCAACATCGAATTAAAATTTAGTCGACTGAAAACGTGTTGACCTTTTAACATGTTAGCTTGTTCTTCACTTGCAAAGATCAAGAGAAGATTAAACTTGCACACACCGAGTTCAATTTTCTGGTTTGGTATACTGCTTCGGTAGCTCAGTAACCAAAGCGAATGCCAAGGTTTTTGTCAGAGTTGTCTTATCTTAGATGGACTGCCTGACAAAGCTGAACGATTCCACCTATCCCAGCTATTTATCTATGGTTAGCAGGTTGGAAGGAGCAAGTCGTAATACCTCATTAGACCTCCTGGGAGAGATAGATTCCTGCCTTTCCCAAGAAAATTATGACGAAGTATTTGCTGAAATTTTAACTCAGTTCACTGATTACATTTACCGTGCTTTTATTAATTGACTACTATTATTTTTTGTGTGAATCCGCACCAGGTTTCAGTGGAATTAATAACTGGATTTTTT
Source organism: Sepioteuthis lessoniana (assembly GCA_963585895.1). NCBI lineage: Eukaryota > Metazoa > Mollusca > Cephalopoda > Myopsida > Loliginidae > Sepioteuthis > Sepioteuthis lessoniana. The sequence continues at coordinate 17,695,311 of OY757907.1, forward strand.
GGTTTTTATCGATGGCGATGTTCGATATGAGACAGGATTGTTCGGAGATTTCTACCCATAAGTTATGTTGCTGATGATGGTGCAGTAATTTTGAATTATCCTTATCAACAAGAATCTGCCAAAAGCCATTGCATCAATCTTAGAGAAGTATTTTGCACTAGGCATGTCTGTAAAGATTTCCTCTGTGGAAGGAAATTGAAAATGTTCCTGCTTTATAATTTTATTTAAGATAAATGCATAGAGAGTCATTTGGCTTTTTCACGATTACAAGGTAGTTTATCCATTCACTCAGTTCACTAACTGGTTTAATGATGCTCAGTTTGATCATTTCGTCCAGTTCTGCTTTTAATCTTTTTCGATGCATTGGAAATCTTTCTGGGAGGATTGATCCCTGGAGACATTGAAGGACCCACAGTTATGTGGCGTGCTCTGCTCAAACAATCCAGGAATACAGGTAGATTTGTATTCATGTTAAAAATCTGCTTAACTTGTTGAATTTTCTCAACGAAAATGGCTTGAGAATTTACGTCAGCAGCTATGAACATAACTGGTAAGATTGTATTTTGGGGAGTTACTGAGGCCAAGAGTAACAGGTTCACTTCAGTTTTGGACGTCGATGAAATTTTGGGAAGTAAATTTTTCTCAACGCCTGAGTCATTACTAAAATCAATTATAGAGCCGTTAAGGATTTACGGTTGTGAGTTTAACGATCAGAGTTAATGTAGAATGTTAGTGGTTTGTTTGAAAAGTGTGCTTCATGGTAAGCATTGATTGTTCCTAGGAAGAATTTTGATTTATTTGGGTTTGGGTCAGAGTCAAATGAGTCGGTGAATATTTCTATTTACTGCACTTATTTTCGTGGGAGACAACAGTTTTGTGCATCGCTTGTGGTATGCTAGACACGGAGGTAAAAAGGCACAGAATTTACAGGAGTTGGTATAGGATTGTTTGCTGCATTATCTGTCATGATCATTGCAGTTACTCTGAGAATGTATCCTGGTTTTGTTTTTCTGTCGATGCTTTTGAATGAAATGTTCATTTGTGGAATCTCTGAAGTTGTAAGTTCTTTAGCTTGACTTCTTATTTCTTCGGCAACTTGACCAGCTTGAATTGCCTCTCAAAATGTTAAGTCAACACATTTCTTATAATAGTTAATTTTTTAGGAGTTGGGAGTCACAGTAATTGTCAGATCTCTACTTTTGTTCCAATACATGGAAGTTTGGACTTTTCCGGGTTTCGAATCTGATTCTGTTGCAAGTAACAATAGTTTTAATTCCTCTTTTTACCTCTCCCAAGTTTTCCTAGTCGAATCTGATTGGTTTGGGTGTAGTCAATCAATTCATAATTGGCGAGTTAATGAGTGACGAAAAAGCGAGAAACGAAATAAGAAATTCAACAAATAAGAGAAAAAGAAACAGTTCTGAATTAAATGAGGTCCGAGGAATACAGCTTATCCCATTTCTAATAGCATGTTTTTAAAAGAATGGATTTTACATATCTCGTACGTGGCGCTGCTAGTGTGAAACTAAGTTAGATTCAGGTTGGTTCACTATTGAAAAATTCGATATTTTCTTAAAAATAGAACGCCACAAAAGTCCACCCCAAAACACATTACTGTAATGAAAACAATATCTGGATAAACTTATAGGTAAGCTTTATTCAACATTCATAGCATTTTAGAATTATCTATTGTGCAAACTTGTACAAATGTGACACAAGGCCAAAAATGGGGGGGGGGTGCTGGTGGTCACTATTCTAATTTTTAACTTAACTTGACCCATTTACTGACCAATACATATCTCCAAATTAAAAAACACCACAATACTCCAATGAAAGACACCAACATACTACAGTCACCACCACAAGTCAAAAGCGATGAAGATCTTACCTAAATCCAAATTTACAAAATTGTGAGGGAGAGGGACAGAAGAAAAAAAAACATATTTACAAAAATAAAATCTCCAATCGAAAAATGGATAAAATATATACAAAAACAAAGGATGAAAGTTTGTAACCCCCCACTCAGAAACTAATAATGGCAGAAAGACTAGTCAACCAGTCGAAAAGCAGTGGGAAAAAATGTTGTCCCACGCATATCTGGAGAACACGTTATTCTGTCATCTAAACAAGGGAGGGAAGGGAAGAACAAAAAAAAAAGAGGAGACTAAAAAAATAGAATAAAATAAAACGGACCGATGAGCTAACACTCTTGCTAAGTTAAACTAGACAGACAACAATAACAAACTAGTCTAACCTACCTGGGCTGGGCTGTCATGTCTTTACGTAGTACTCAAAATTCTTTAGAACCTTGGAATGTCAAAAGGTGAAAATAAGGTTGGCTCCTACCACGCGACACAAATGCGCAACAGTCACCCACCTTTCGCCAAACACCAGGAAAGAGTGTCTATTTCTCTCAGACCGGATGTTCACTTCGATTTGGTGCTTGTAAAAAGAAAGACCTGTCTGCAACCGAGAGAGAACTTTTACGGTATGCCGACACTCGCGATAGAAGGGGTATTCGTTTCTGGGTAAGTCATGGGTCTCCCCATCAGCCGCATGCACACTTCTCAACGACGGTAAGGATAGTCTGGCATCTTCCTTTCAGAAGGTACCAGTCTTGTCTTGTGAACACATCTGACCTAGGAAGCAGAGACGCAAAATATGGCGTCGCATCTCAACATACGGCATTCTTAGGCCGCCTTCAGACGGGTGAAGCCGACAGATATCCCGCTGCACTGAAGGAGCCCCGTTTAGCCCAGAGAAACTGGAATAGGATCCATTCCAACTTGAATAGGATGGTGCACAGGATCCGAAGCACTGAAAGACGGTGAAGAACCAGGGGGTAGATGTACGAGCTGCACACCTCAGCCCGGTCCTTTAGGGAAAGCCTCCTACGTAGCAAAGAGAGCGGTCGCGGCTACAAACTTTTCCAGTAGATCCGACCAATTTTTCCCCAGCTGGAGATCGAGACCGAATCAGACGGCGAGTATCTTGCATGTCCTGTCCCTCAAACTGCAAACTGACGGACTCTTTGCGGTTAATCTTGGCCCCTGTCACGACTTCGTATCTTCCAATTTCTTTGCCCACCTCAACCACCTCAGCGCTGCTTGTTACAAGCATGCTGACATCGTCGGCGTATGCAGTGTACCAGGCTACCTCGGTGGAGACAGTTAACGTGAGGCCGCGTAGGTGGGGATTCGTCCTTAACCTGCGCAGGGACAGTTCCAGCTCAAGGACGAACAGCATGGACGACAACAGACAACCTTGACGAATCGACTGGGTCCAGATGAAGTGCTTCGATCTTACCCGTTCACTTCCACCATCACTCCGGGGGACGCATAGAGAAGGCGAATCTAGCTGCGAAAGTGAAGCCCGAAACCGGCCGCAGACAGCAGCCTCCAGAAAAGCGTGGTCAACCCTACCAAAGGTCTTGGGCTGATTTTAATTGATCAGCGCGGCATTTCCGTCGACTTTTTCTATGAAGATTTTCCTGGATAGTCTTACTCTTCTGTTCGGGGCAAATCAGACTAGACTAGGCAGGGCCACCTGCAAACGGTCTGCCAAGATCTTCGCCAAAATTTTTAAGTCATTGTTTAACATCGTCAAAGGGCGAAGATTGCTCATCCCTCCACCACCATGTTTGTTCTTAAGTAGCAACTTCACGATAGCACTGGTGAAACATTAGGGAATAGTCCCCTGCTTCATCCAGTTATTATAGATGATCGCCAGCAAGGGCATGAACATGAGCGAAGACTCAAATACATTTCGTAGGGCAGACCATCGATCCGTTATGCGCCCCTCACACCCTGCCGCTTCCGACACCGTAAGGCAAGGGAAGTCGGTGAGATAGGTGTGGAACTGAGCAGAACTCAGTCCGGGCTCTCTAAGTGAAAAGTTTCTCGAAGTAGTCTCGAAATCCCCTACAAATGGATTCGTTTGTAGTTCGATATTGTCCACCCGGCGATGTGGCACCCGCGATATGCCTATCAGCTGCATGTCTAAATTCCTCGGCCCGTAATTCTTGGGCCATATTCGTAGCCTCGCAAGACATTCTTTTTAACCTAGCCTAACTACTAGAGCCTAGTACTTCTTAATTTGAAAGAAGGCAGGCTCAGCCTTAACCGCCGTATCAAGTTTATTCTCTATCAACCTTTGCTCAGCTCCCTTATCTAGTTTGAGTCTCCAACTATATTGGCTGTAAAAGATCTAATTCTCTCCTTAAGGTTGCCCTACCACTTATTACTAATTATATGTCCCGTCAATTCCCGTTTTAGCATTAGTTCTTGCCGGTCCCAAAAAATCCTTCTCATACGGAAAGGATGAGTGGATTTCCAGAATCCAGAATCCTACGCTTAGCCTTATCTAACCTAATCGACACACTTGGAATTAGTGGTGAGAATTTTTATAAGCCTCAAAACTTTGACCACCTAAGAAATCTAAGTCGACTCTCTGAACTAACACTCGGTCCATTTAGCTACAGAGCTGGGCTGAGAAGCCCCTACTGGTCAAAGTCCACGCTAACTTATTTGGATGTCTTTCGCTAAATTTGTCGACGAAATCAAGTCGTTCGACAAACTCGCGAAAGTACCTAGCATCCGAAGCGTTAGTAGCCGAACTAAAGCTCCCTCGATCTAAATCGGGATCGAGGATGGCGTTCCAATTACTCATTAAAATTACCTGCCTTGATGACGCCACGTAGGGCTCGATGCGCCGAAAAAAGGTGGGAAGCTCACTGACAACATTGGGTCCATAAACCCCGATCAAACGAAACACCTATGGTAACATCCAATATGCAAAGTCTGCCCGCAGAATCTGAAAGAACCGGTCGCGATTAGACGTCTGCTTATCAGCCTAGTGACCCATCAAGAACGTCCATCAAAATATGCTAAGTACAAATAGTCCCTCGACAGAATATCTTCATGGAAGTTGGAATCAAAGTAAGTCTCTTGTAAATAAAAGATTTCAATGCGCATTTAAAAGTAATTGGGATCTTTTAGAATCCAACCTCAGCCCGCGGCCATTTAAACTAGCCAGCCTTAAATCCATCATGATCAATACAGAGGTTGAGTACTGGGTCGAAACATGACTGGGGTCATGACACCGACGGCCTGGCTCATGGAACCTTTGCCCATCTCTTTGTCGGTGGTGCTATCTCGAGTGAGTAAGTTAATTTGCAAGCCCTCTACAGGGAAGGGTGGATAGAAGTTGGGACACTCCCCACAACAGTGTTTGCATATATATCCTTTTCGATTAAATATTCGAGCGAGCCGAGGGCCTGGTTGGCTTCACCGAGCATTCCAATGACTCCCTCAGACCGTGCTACTAAGATGATATGCGCTTTTGGGAAATTTTCAGGGTCTTCCGAATCTTTGCAGTCAATTTTCTTTAGGTTGTGGAGGACCCTTAATTTTTTTAATGTTTGAGGCTGGACGTTTATACGCTGCTCCAGGGTACTTTCGTCAACCCTACAAACGGCTTCTCCCTTATTGTATTTTGGACAGTTATTTTTTTGTTTTGACAGCTGCCCCCCCCCGAACTATTAATAGGCGGACTACGCTGCCTCTTTTTATGAGTACTTGATGTTGATGCTGATGGTGCTGATGTTGATGACTTGGCTGTGGTGGTGTAAGTTGGAGCTGGAGGTACTGGAATGGTTTTCGGGGGTTGGGGAAGGTACCCGTTTTGGGTTCAAGGACGATCTAATTTAGTGGTGGCATGTTCCAGGCTAGTGGAGTACTGGATGGCCTTAACGTTTTTGGTTTGGGAAAAGACGGGTTTGAACGAGAGGGCCCTGGAACTGGGGAAGATTTCTTGGCTTCGTCCAGCATTTTTTAAAAATTTGAGTAATTGTTCAAATTTAGGGTGGGGTTAGCCGAAGTATAAGAGTTGTTGCTTTAGGTTGTGCTAATGTGGAGGGGTGTACCTAATTTTGGAGATTTTGTGGGCATATTTATTTCTGCTTTTGATGTTGATACTTTAGTCGGGGTAGCTTTTGTAGCATAAGTGTGTGGGGGCTTCGAACTGTTAGTGTCAACCTGGGAAACCTTTTGAGATTGGGTGCTTACTTACCATCAACCCCCCCCTTTGACTTCTCTTGATTGTCCGGAGCTGTTTCAGAAGGAGTGAAGAAGCGGGCTTCTCCCCAACAAGAACGGAGACCGATGTCCTGACGGCCTTTCGCCGTGGCAGGTGGTAAGGAACGGTCTGACATTTTCAACGGAGTATTCTTCCTCTGGCAAATTGCAGAAAGGTGACCGGTCTCCCTGCAATGCCAACAGGCTGGCTTTCTGTCCGTTACAATCACCGGCAGCCTACGTCCTTCCAAGTCCAACCAGTTGGGGAGTGTGTTGAAGGTTTTAATGTCGATAATAAGATCGGATCTCCGCTCTCCTCGCATACTGTCGTGGGTGGCTGACACGATCTCACCGTATTGCAACAAGTATACGGCTAAATTCTTATCGAGAAGATAGCTAAGCACCTTAAAAATTTCTACCCTGGTCCCTCGACGCCCTTAATATTTACAACACATGAGTCTTTTGCCTCGAGGGTTAGGGTGACTGCTTCTTCAACGGAAGACATCAAAACGTCCCAAAAGGCGTAAGAGGTACCAGCAATGATTGAGTAAAAAAAAAATGAGGGATGAAAAATGTAGACAGAGAGTGAGAGCAATGCTTTTCAACAAAACTGAAAAAAACAAAACAAAACAGACTCACAGATCTAGGCAGTCCAGTCTGGCGAGGGCTTAATGTCTTCAGAAATGGTAAATCCTCGACAGTTAAATTGTGGCTGAAATGAAGGCAGTAAGGTCAAACCAGTCTGTTGGGAGGGCGGTGTGCTGGAAATAAAGACGGTTAGTAGACATGGGGAAAAGACTCGAAGAGGTCAATTTTCCTTGAAAGATCTTGATAGGATTAATTTCCGAAAAGTTGAATAAACAATCTTTCACGGGGCATAGAGCCCCAGGGTTTTAGTAGAGAGAGAGGAAGGGAAACGGTCGTGCTGTCTATATATTCTATATATTCGCCGACCCAGATATGCAATACAATAAGGGCATCCATACATCTACAAGCGAACAACATTCACCAAAATACCACATTTGTTATCGGGAATCCTACTTAAAACCCGGATGAATATGATTTATTTACTGCGAATGTTTACTAAAGGGAATGGGAACACCTCCCCCCCAAATTCGAAAACAAGGAAAAAACCCTTGTTTGGTTGCACTCCCATCCCCAGATGATATGAGGGACCGACAGTTTTCCGGTATCCGAGAGGACCGAAAACAAACCGGACCCTCCCTAAATAGGAAGAGGAACTTAGCTCGTGGGACAAAAGAAATGCAGCGGGTTGCGGCGAGGAAGAGGTAATATGAATTACAGTAATGTGAGTCCAAGATCTTCAGAAGAAAAAAGTGGCTGGCGTGAGGGCTAGGGTACAAAAAGAATGAGGGGCGGGGAAGATCTTGGCGACTAACAACTAGATGGCGGGCCAATAGTTCACAACATACAACTCACAAGGGAAGAGTGGGAAACAAAATTACCTACTTACCGGGGATGGTGTCCCAAAGGACTTTGACCATCGTCACCATGCACAGAAAGAGGAGGGAAGGATGACTCCAACGTTGCCCACTTTCGTACGAGTAGGTTCGCTGCATACACCCACTCTCTGTCAAGTGTTATGCGGTCCAATCCTTTTCTATTGCATCTAATTTTGACCCTAAGCTGATGCTTAAAGAACAAAACCAGATCACGAGGAGAAAAGATTGCACCGGCATACAATTCCTTTCTTCGCATCGTCCAAATCACCTGTCTAGCAACAGCTAGGATCGCAAGAAACACCACGTGCTTCTTACTCTGATACGGAGGGTCAGTATTGTCCATGATGCAACCAACGTTGAGCAGCACGAGCTGATTAGGTTCGATGCAGGCCGTCCATTCCTCGACGTGACTCTAAACGGGCGAATTCGCTCGCAATTGTAGAAAGGGGTGTACAGCCGTTTCCTCTACCCCACTAGCGCAGTGAGGGTAATCGGGCATTTCTGCCAGACCCACCTTGTAATTCAAGCCGAAAAGGGGCAACATGTTCCGTGAGCGAGAACTCGTTGTTCAAGAAGCCCGAACCTGGCATCCAACTCCAATGTGAACGAACCTCCTCCATCGACCAGCCGAGATGCTCCACGAGAGGATCCGAAGCGGAGCCCACCACTAATTCCTGTCGCCCAGTTGGCTGGGGCTGTAGAATACACCGACTGCATCTCTTCGGAGAGGTAAGACCTCTCCAACGAATGTCCCGGATATGACACTAAACAATCCGATGGTGAGGTTCCAATAATGCTGGAACTTTGGAGAATGCGGAGTACCTCTTCATTGCTATCGCTCCCCGGTCTACACTGGCCCGGAGTGGTATCACTTGATTGAGGGATAGGACCCTATGGATCAAATAGAACTAAACTGTGTTAGTTGAAGTGAGACTGATTTTGCATTTAAACTGCGTATTTATCTTAAACTGAATTGTTTAAAATAGAACGGTTTTGACATTTAAACTGGTTACTTATGCTAAAGTTAATTTCTTGAAATAGAACTGTTTTAACGTTTAAACTGCGTACTTATGCTAAACTGAATTATTTGAAATAAAACCGTTTTTACATTTAACTCTCTATTGCTTAGTCGGCTGGAGCTGTAAAATACACCGACTGCTTTTCTGCAGAGGGGTAAGACCCTTCCAACTAGTTTCCTGTTTATGATGCAAAACAATATGATGATGAGGTGTGGTTTTTAAAGGTTTTTCGCGTCGAGGTTACCAATGTGGGGTTTGAAGGTTTTTTATGGTAGTCAGTGGCTAAGGGCAAGACTGTGTTGCCGTAAGATATCTGACTCCATATTTTGGTTATATTATTTTACCCCATGTTGACTGGCCGGTGCAATGCCTTGCCCAAAGAAGGTCCATGAGAAATATACAAAAAAAGATAGAGACAGATAAAAGACGAAAACATTTCTTTTTTACTTTCCTTTATTTACATGGTGAATGGACTAACCGACGCTACGTCTAAAGACATAGCGTGGTGCCCAAAACACCAGATAGTAAAAACGGTGTTGTCGGTTCGACGTCACTACCCGAAAAGAGGTCGGTTCACAGAAAACCTGAGTATTTATCTCTCTCTACCGGCTCCAAATTCGCCACTCCAAAATTCTTCTAATTTTGGCGCGACCGCTTCTCATTGGCTACTTTACATTTTATTATTTTTCTTTTTTCTGATTTTAACCGGATGGATGCATGGAGCCTTATGCGTGGCGACGCATTTATACATTTCGTATCAGGCAGCCGACGAGTCAACATCCGGTTGGGAGTTCTTTGGTAATTCCTAAATCGCCACAGAGGTTCCGGTAATGCTGGAGCTTTGGGGAATGCGGAGTACTCCTTCATTGCCATGGCTCCACACTGGCTCGGTGTGGTAGCACCTGATAGGGTCCTATCTATGGGTCAAATAGTACTAAACAGTGTAGTTGATAAAGTAAAAAAATTTCTAATAATTACTGCTTTATACATTTTAAACATTTTTTTTTTTCAGTTTGTGCTGATTACTTCTATGTTATTCTGGATTGGACGTACTGTCATTTTAGTAAGTATTATTATTATTATTATCATTATTATTATTTGTGTTTTTTTAGTTGATGTGTCACCCTGTCGGCGAGGTCTTGAATATGCTGACTACATTTACATGAAATGCAGTGAGCATATTCAAAACAACCCGGAAAAGGGTGTTGTACATGACACTAAACGACATCTTGTGATGAAATACCAGTTCTGTAATTTGGAGGAGTGTGGAGTCAGTATTATTACTGACTGCTGTAACAATGGAAACGCGACTGGTTTACGAGTCATCTTGTAAATAATTCAAATGATGTCAATCTGAACAAGTATCGGAACCCTTATGATAAAGAATAAACACTCGTAACTTTTCTTGTATACTCCTTTATTCATAATGTAAATAGATTGTATCAGCCATCTTAAAAGTTGAATTTAAAAAAATTAAATTAAATTCTTTAATTAAAAAAAGACAATTTTATTCGCCCTCGCTTTAAATTTTTTCTTTAAAAGGGAAAAATATAAGTAAGGAAGAAAAAAACGAAGGAAATTTTGTTTGAAGACTTACGATCAAGTCACGTTAGAACACTAAAATTAGGCAATGATCCAACTCTATATTTTATAAGTAGCCAGTTAGAAACAATAGATTCTGTGTAACACATCTAAGCAAAGCTTACCAAAAGACAAAGAAGATGATATTTGAGAATCGCTTTGAGATGAACGTTTCAGTCGCTTATAGATTAGGAACCTGGATGTAAAAAGTTACCATTTGAAAAAACATATTTTAAAAATTCCAGATTTTTTTTCTTTTTTTCAAGAGAGAGAAGGTTTCTTTTCATCTCTCTCTCTCTCTCTCTCTCTCTCTCTCTCTCTCTCTCTCTCTCTTATACCCGACGATGAAGAATATATCAACCGAAGCATTGTGTTAACAACTACAGGAATACAATAAGGTGTGTATAGCGTGGTGTCAAGGTAAACAATCAAGCTTAGTAGACTATTGTTAGCGAGTTCAATTCTCACTGGATGCTTCATACGCCTGGTCTTGAGATAAACTAAGCTAAGCTTAGTAAATAACAACATGAATTCAAATTTGATAATATTGATCAAATTTCTAGTTATCGACAATAGAATCAACGATTTTATGAAATGTAAAATGTTTTCCCAATCGTTTGAAGTGGGAACTTGCTCGTTTCTCTATTTTTTAAACCATAAGTTTATTAAAGCTAGTTGATGTTTGAAGTTGATGTTTTGTAACGTGTGTTAGATTTTATTATCCATATCTAAATTTTTTTGTTTTGTATCTCAAAAATATTTTCTGATATTTTTTCTCAGATTGGGTGCATGGTACAAGTGACTTCGTACTTTTCCAGTCTTATGAAACCAAATGACCCCCCAGTGATTATTGTGGCTGAACAACGGTCGGGTGGACAAGGTGCACGAAAAAGACGTACTCCATCTGTCGCAACAGTATCTACCACAGTCAGTAATATGAGTGACCCAGATGCAGTCTGTGAAAAACAATATCTTGGTTATCTTCCGTGTTCTGTTGATTTTGATACCATTTATCCATCTTACCTTTTTGACGATTATGATCCTACAATGTACCCTCCAGATTTTGGCTATGATTACTACCAATATGCAGATTATCCACAGCATTTAGTATCTCCTTCGTATGAAGAAGCTACTAGCAGCACTGTCCATAATCCACCTCCATACTCAACAGCCGACAACTTGAATCCTCCATCATACACGGAAGCGGATCAAAATCTAGTGACATCAGCTCAAGTCATCGACAGCACAGCTGGTTCAGGATTAATTCACCCAATTGTACCAAATCCATAGTGAAAAAGTTAAAGCAGTGGTGATACTTTAAGACTAAATCACACTCTATAACAACTTTCCTACATTTAAGATTGCTCTCTCCCTCCCCACCTCTCCTTCTTCCGCGTATACCCACTTTCATTGATTGATCTGTGATCAGTGGGAGGCTGAAAGCAGTTGACTACTATAATAACCCAAATACGATAAATACAAAGTATTTATTACACAGCTTGGTCAAGAAGTCTTGCAACTATTTAACATTTTAATAGACATAGATGTAATGGCAGTAAGTAGTAAACATTATATGAATGTTCAATTTCAAAAGCGGAAATGAGTAACCTTTTTATATCTAAAAGGCAGGGAAAATTATTGTTTCAAGGCAGAATTTGTATCTTTTCAACAAAATCTAGAGTGTAAACTTTACTTAATAACAGAAATGAAGAACTTTTAATCACATTTTAGATTGCTTTTGTGAGAAAGCATTGAAATACCAGATTCTAAAGTAGAGGTTTTTCAAGTTCAATTATTCTTTTGACAAGATCATGCAAGCTTTTGGCCACAGATTCGACATCTCTTTCCGAAAGTATTATTCTTAATGTGATTTTTTTTTTACTATTTCACTTGAAAATTATCGTCATTTTTTGCTGCTACATCATCCAAGAATTTTAAGAATTGAACTAATATATTTGTTTTACTAAGCTTAATTATTAAATATTCACTTATTAAATATTCATTAAATTGCTCAACCAGTGCATGACTCTCCCTTGTTGTATAATATAAACTTGTCTTTATTCGTATTTAATTTATTATTTTTGATTCAATCATGATTCTTAATTCATATGAAGGCTCGAACATAGTTTAAAGTCCTTTTTTATTGTGAAAAGAACATTTCATTTTTTATAGAATATAAGATTCCGGTGCATTAGTGATCCAAACCAGAAATTCAGAAAAGCAAAATTGTTTTGAAGAAATAGTTTTGGCTAACCAAAATATTTTTACATATTTAAATAGCTATTTATATGCCTCGTAAATCACCCTTATGAAAAATGAGATGAATGTCGAGACATTTATTATCCTACAATATAACCTACTAAAAATACAGATTTATCTAATATAGAAAAGTCTGTAATACCAAAAGTAAAGGCATATTTGTTACTGTGTGTGATCCCCAGCACAGCAAGCGTCTCACTTTCGCCATAGTTTCCTCTTGCAATCTTGTAATATAGCACTTTTAAAATCCTCATTTCCATTAGGGCCAAATAAAAACAGAATATATAAATAAATAGAAAACCAGTGGTTATCTCTCCTTATTGAAGAAGGGGGACAGTTTTTTTAATTTATTGGATTTTTCGTCGCGTTTTTGTTTTTCTTTTTCTTTTTCAATGCATTGTTCCTAAAACAGTCTTATGGACCAAAGATTTTATGTAAAAGCAGTTTTAAAAGTTACAACATCCAGCACAGATTGAGGAACTATTTATGGAACAAGGATTTTAAAGGCAGTCTATGTGGGTACTGCAACTTTTTGTGGTAAAAGATTTTACGTTCATTTTTGCAGAAGGCTTCTCATAATTTCCAGATAAAATTTAGACTGATTTTGATCGAAATGATAAAACCGAGGAACATGATACAATCAGTATTTCTATAAACTTTTTCATGGCCTCCTAGGGACCAAAAAGCCAGAGAGCAACTGAAGAAGTGGAATGTGATAAAAATATTTTTACTTTTGAGACGACCACTATTTTTTTTATTATCTAAAGTTTATGAAAGAAAAGGTCAGAGTAAGAGTGACATGGCAATTGCTTGTTCGGATTCATAGTTTGATATTTGAGCGTTTTTTCTTTATTTGAAATTGTCAACATTCATTCTTACCCTCACAATTTTACTTGTGCGCAGCTGCAACCTTAGAGAAATCATTGTTATGAGCACTAATAGATAAACAAGAAGTAAGTTAACATGACAGTCATAAAATAATTGCAGATTCAGAATATGATATTTGATCTGCCAAAAGACGCGAAACTTAAAATCAATTTTACACAAAAACTGTTCACGTGTTACGACTTGAATGCATCATAACATGGATGATGGATAATATCAGGATTGTCTTTTGATAAAGAACCAATTGAAAGTGTATAATCTTTATTCTATTTATTTTTTATAATTATTATCAACTGAAAAATGCGGTTCATAACAATTATTCTACAGATAATTTAGAAACAAATCAGACACTTGAAATTCTTTTATTACTTTTGCTATTGTTTGATATTGATTACTAATATTTCCTTCTTCTTTGTACAGAATGGCTGCCATTGATTAAATTTGAATGATCAAGAGAATTACATTTGTAAAATAAACATTTTGTTTCGTAACAATGTTTCTCTTTTTATTTCTTCGGGAGACAAATTTATTACCGGTTCTTATACAATGAATTATATCATACAACTTTTTTCACCCAGAAATTTCACCTAATATCTTTTTTAGGTAAAAATTATGTATCAATAAATAAATAGATAAATAAATAAAAGTAGTGAACATTCTAATCGATCCCCCAGAAGATCATTGTAATTGGAATTCTCCTCTCGTATTTAGGCAGAGTAATAAGATTTGAGATGTCACATTCGTTCCTTCTTGTAAATATCAACAGATATTTATTAACACCGAACATTTTCATTATCGACATTTGGTATTTGTCCTCTAATGGCAACAATATTCTGTATCGTCTTCGAATCGTAGTTTTATTTTTCTGGGTAAAAATGATGTAAGGCGTCTGGGATTGTCGAGGGAAGTTTTTCGTCCCCATAAAGGTCTTGTATACTCTGATGACTTACGAGGTCGATCTAGAAAGTTATGAGACTTATTTTCTTCGTTTACTTTTTTTAGGTTGGCAATTCTGATTGAAAAATTAGCCGATCAATGTCGACATTAGATACATGTGAAAATAATCAGAATTTGAGTTTGATTGAACGATCTTGCAACATAAGTGTTTGGTAAATTATGTTACGGAAATGGAACCAAGATCGATTCTGTTTCTGTCCAGTCGACGCGAGCTCTAGAAAACGCTGACTGTGTCTCTGCAGAGGAGTAAGACCCCCCCCCAAACGAATGTCCGGAGTATGATACTAAAAATCTGATGGTAAGGCTTCAGCCCTGGAGCTTTAGGGTATGTGGAGAATCCATTCATTGCCATTACTCCCAGGTCCACTCTAACTCGGAGTTGTAGTACCAGTTAGAATCCAATCCGGGGGCCAAATAGAAGTTCAACCATTTAACTGTGGGTAAATGATTAATATTAAGTTGAATTATTAGTATTAGATAGCAACAGTTGAAACGATTTAGCTGTAACAAATAGAATTATTAGTGTTAGATGTTAATATTTCAAACTATTTAATTGTGCAAAGGAATGAACGATTGTTCGTTTACAAATGTTACCAACAAACTATTCTCTTAAAATTCATATGTAACGAAACAGGATTTGGAAACCAGACATTGGCATAATGGTTAGAATGTTCGCCAATGGTCCAGGAGACCAAAAACTCAAAAAATGGTACTTAATGCTACCTTGCTTAACACTCAGCATTATAAGGTACGAATCAAGGGTAAAGCGGAGCAATCCAGGGAAGGGAGTAGCGCCCTCCCCTACACCTTGGTGTAGTAGCTGTCGAAAAGGGAGTCTTCGAGTCGCCCTCGAATAAGGTTGCCAACTTACTTATGCCATTAACATGGAAAAAAAAGAAAACCAGTCAAACCATCAAATAATTTGTTGAACTTCGGGACAATGCTGCAGAAACATTTAACTAGTTAACATCGGCTTACGAAAATGAAGTTCTACCCTAGGCACAGGTTTTTAGGTGGCACAAAGTACTTTTGGATGACCGGGAGAATGTGAAAAATGAACTTAGCTCTGCTTGACCGGTCACTTTACGAACAGAAAAGTATGACAAAAGTGAGAAGGACTTTTATCAGATATAATCTATGTTTAACTGTGAGAACGCTGTGGGATGAATTGATTTTCTGATTTTCAATAAGGGTTACTAAAAATTCAACCTCATTACTTTCTCAACAAACTCTTTGAACGAGATTTGCCCGTAAAGAACATTTCCGTGGTACAGCAGCCTCTGTAATTTTTTCCTGTTCCCAAAAATCAAACCCCAGTTGTCTGGAGGTCATTTGGAAACTGTAAGAACATGCAACAACTCTTGAAGAACTGATATAAAGCAATTTCAGTGGAAAACTTCCAGCATTGTTTCCAGGAGTGACAACGTCATCCTAAGTAAATAATTTTGAAAGAGATAAAGTTGATCTGCAATTGATTAAAAAAAAAAAGACTTTACGCAATTATTAGAGTTACTTAATTGACAAACCTTGTATCTCCTCCGCAAAAACTGTTTAGGATGTGCTGAAATCAGTTTATAGATAGAGAGCCCACTTTTGTGATGTGATTGCGTCGAATGATATGATTGTTAGCACATATGAGAACTGAAAATGGGAAAATATTCCATTAATATTATGTGGAGATAATTATCGATTAAAAAATCACGGTAACATAAAATAACTACAATGTGTTAAATGAAGGAATATTAGGAAATTTTCGCCAATGGTCCGGGAGACCAGGGTTCAATCCCAGGTCGAGTCATACCAAAGACTGAAAAAAATGATACTTGACGCCGCCTTGCTTAGCACTCAACAATATAAGGTACGTATCAAGGGTAAAGTGGAGCAATCCAGGGAAAGGAGTCGCGCCCTCCCCTACACCTCGGTGTAGTAGCTATTGAAAAGGAAGTCTTCTGGTCGCCCTTAACTACGGTCGCCAACTTACTTATTTTGTCAAACTCACACACAAAGACCAAAATGTGTTTAGGCCGTTATAAAGCTGCAATAAAAATAAATATTGTATTTCTAAAATAAAAAAAGATTCCACTTTCCGCTTGACTGCAGAAATAAGTATATAACAGGAAGGGAGAATAAGGTTGCCTTCTGTTATGTTGAAAGAAAGAAAATAAATGAAGGCAAGATTATTGATAAGTTTCAACAATGCTTTAATGGCAGCCTGAATGAGGGAACCCTTGTGCTGTAAGTCGCAGGAAGAAGGAACAGTTGTAGATAGTTGAGAAAGAATGAAGTAGCTGAATATCATAGCAGGAATCGAGTTGGTGTCGTCAAGGCTAAAGTGTAGTTACCGATATCAGAGAAGGAATTGAAATGATGTCAGAGGGGGAATTAAACAACCAATTTAATGCTTCTGGGAACCGTTGATCTAGGAGGGTTGAACGAATGATGAAGGATTGATTTCCTAGACACAAAGGTCCATAAATTAGATGTTCACTCCTCATGGTGATGCGATCTGCTGCTAAAATGAGTGAGGAAGAGAGTGTGCGCGCGTTTTCACCGCCTTTTATGTTGCCCGGGAAAGTCGTCCGGGTAGAATGGGATAAGTCATCCTCATTGGGTGAAAATATGAGACGAGACCACAACAGTCAAATCAATTCACGCGCCAAACAAAAATTCGAAATTCTTTCTGCTATAAGAACTCCGCCTCCAGAACGAATGTGCGAAGTACATGATGTTCGATATATAATATCAGTTGTAACAGTATCAAAGAAAAGAACTACGAGTCTCACAGCACAAGAGAATAAAATACAAACAATGAAAATTACAAAAAATATATAAACAAGTCAAATTAGATAAAATGAGTACTGGTCAGTTTTTGTCGTCGGCAAGTGTATCGTCCCTTCCTGATTTGTCTTGTATCGTGGTGAATGAATGTAAGGACTAAAAAATTGGGTGTGTCATCAGCGCCAAATTAGTGATGTCACAACCAAATGAGCCTACAGGAATGAAAATAGTCCCAAGTAAAACAAAATCAGTACCGTAGGAGAGGTAGCCAAATGATCGACGTCCCGACTTTTACGTTAACCATGGGGCGTGACGAAATAGTTGCTAATCTGTACAATGAATTAGTCGTACATGGATTAGTGCGTGTAAGGGCTTAAAAATGAGTTTGTCGTCAGCGCCAAATTAATGATGTCACACTCAAATGAGCCTACTGGAGTAAAATTCTGCCTGGTAAAGCAAAATTAGTACAAAAGAAACGGGCAAGTGAGAAGGACATGCCACAAAACAATAGAAAGGGAGGTGAAACGAATTGACACTGACCTGTGTTACAAACAAAAGGAAAAGAGTCCTCTGAAAAAAATAAACATTTTTTTTTCAAACAAAAATGTCGCACAAAAAATGGTGAGCGAAAAAAGTTAACAGCAGGAGCAGCAACAGCAGCTTGTGGGTGACTGAGCTATTACAGTAGTCCTTGGTGATTGATAGAGGAAGTGGGGGTGGCAAAATGTGTTGCTTGTCGTGAATAGCCTCTGCTCGAAAAATGTCCACCATATTGTCTTCTTCCAGGAGTCGAAGCTGGTTGGCGGCAAATTTTAAAACTTTCAACATCTCGCTTCGTTCTATCGCATCGGGATCCATGAAAGTTGCGTGTTCGTATCACGTCGGGAAAGCTGCGTGTTCGTATCACGTCAGGAAAGCTGCGTGTTCGTAATCACGTCGGGGTCACCATTTTATAACAGGTGAGTTGATAATATTACCATTTATACAAAAATGGCAGCTGAGGTTGTTGAGTTCTGTTGCCTCTTGTTATATTCAAAAGAAGAAAATAAATAATGAAGGCGAGAATATAGATAAGTTTCAGAAATGTTTTAATGGCAGCCTGAATGAAAGAACCCTTGTGCTGTAAATCGTAGGAAGAAGGATAAAACAGTTGTAAAAGGGTTGAGCAGGAATTTAGCATTCAGTCAGTGGTCCGGTTGATTTTTGGAGAAAGGAGTAAAAGGTGTAAGATGGTCTCTTAAAGAAACACTGGTCAAAAGACAAATGTGCTCTCTCGTGTAAAAATGTCCATCTGTCTGCTGCTAGAATCGGCTCAGGTAAGAGAGAGAGAGAGAATGTGCTCTTCTTCTTAAGGCTGGTCTGTCTTACTGCTAGCAAGTGAGGAAGAGAAGAGGTCGAAGGAGCCATACACAGCCTTTTATGTTGCCCGAGGAGGTGACCCACACAGAATGGCATTAGTCATTCTCATTGGACGAAATATATAAATTCGAAACTCCAACGGCCAAAACAATTCCCGCACTAAATAATGATTTGAAATTCTTTCTTTCTGCTTCAAGTATCAATAAACTCAAAAGGATACAACAGAACTTAATATCATGAGAAAAAAACACCATGATGACATCACACCAATTCAATCATGAGTGGAGAAACGTTTCGAGTTTTAAAGGCCACATCGAAAGTCTGTGTACAAATAATGTTGCTCTCAATTATAGTATGATTACAACAAAATCTATTGTTAGATTTTTAGTTAATAACTTAGATCAAATTTAATTAATACAGTATCACCAAATCAATTCGAATGAAATTTAAAAAAAAAATTAAATTTCTTTTAAACCAAAGATGCTACGATTGTATTATTTATAATAGATCATTCTATAATCAAAATGGATTTTGTTTGAGACATGCACCAAAAATATGACGATGGTGTAATCCAAAAATAAGTACACCGCTTACGTAGATTTATGTCATTTAATTTTTAGTGAGAGAGGTGTTGTAATTTTATTGGTTACAGTTCCAATGCTGTAGAGTTTGGTAATAAATAATATCTAAGAATATATAATTTGGTTGTAAAATCTTTCCGTAAGAAATAACAAAATCCTGGTATCTTTGGTTTAAAAGACGATTAACTTTTTATTAAAGAAATTAGCTGTTTGTTTGTAAATTTAATAAAAAAATAACCCATTTATCGGTGATGCAATATGGATCACTTAAAAGAAATGCAAAGTTTTCCTTTTTATGACATTTTTAGATTGATTGTAGGAAGAAAACATTGGGATATTACTGTAGCAGTCACAGATCTATTTCCTTTCGCGAATCAATGCCCCCGCCAAGCGATTCGGCTATACACTGACCAATCAGGGACAGAGCGCATTGATTCCTTCTTCCTCTCTAAAACTATTTTTTCTAGCCCTTTTTGGTAGTCAGCCGACGGTCAGAGAGCACCTAGCTAGCAGCCAAGACAGACCTCTCTGCTACGGATTTCTCTTGGAATCCCTTCGCTGAAGAACACGCTGCTACTAGCTTCACACACAGAAGAACCAGCCTTGTGGTCAGTCATACGAGCTATTTGCTACAGTGACAAACACTTCCTACAAACTCAAGGACCAACATACTAACCGACGACACCAAAAGGGACACTTTCTCACTCTGACTCTTTTACTTCAGCCAAAATAATAAACCTTTCGTTGTTGTGTTTCAAAAGAAGTTTCGATATTCATTTGTGTTGTCAAATAATTTATTGTGTTATGGAAACTAACCATTACCAACACTAATTCTAAAACTGTGCGATTTGAATTGGTCTTTTGACAAGGTTGTGTAGGGTCAAACTTGATAGTTTTGGAATGCCATATGAGGCCTTAAGAGTGCAAGTTCCTCAGTCCTGTTACCAAATCAAGAGTTGAAGTTCTCATGTTAACAAAATAATAAACCAGAATGTAATTAACCCGCTGTTTAAAGACTCATATATTATCAAGGAAAAATACATATGTAACTAGTAAATTTATTCAACAATAAAATAAATAAAAAGATATTAATATTTTGAAAGAGGTTACCAGAACCAATTATAAACGGCAGCCTGATTTTGTTTTTCATAGAAATATGCCTCCTAGTACTCAAAATATTTTAAGAAGGGCAGATAATCAATTATTTTCCATGTAACACAAGACTCAGCACAATCAAACTTCTATTAGAGGATAGAGAATAAAATTGTAAAAAAAATGCTGATTATAAACAGTTCAACAAAATATTTCGGACAAGAAAAAATAAAGAAAGGCGACTTCTGTAATTTAAATAAATAAAGAATACACCTGTAATTTAAATGAAGAATACACCTGTAATTTAAATAGAGAATATACCTGTAATTTAAAATCCTACAGATTTCTTAAAAGCTTGAGCAGATTGTAGGGAAAAATAAATAAATAAATAACATTAATTATTTACGGGGTTATAAAATAATCTATTAAACTTAAAATTGATCCTATAGTAAATAATTTTATTCCTAAGCTTCATTTTAAAAAAGAAAAATAATTTATTTTATGCAGCAATATGAATTTTTCAATTTTTTGCAGATGACAATAATTTTGTTAAAGATAAACTGTCCATGAAATATAAATTAATTTTTATGGGTTTTGTTTTTATGTGCGTGTTTCTTCTTAAATTCTAAAATGTACCTGATAAATTATACATTGATTTTTTAGAATTCCCCACCGACACATAGAATTAAAGTCATCGGTTAGAGTGTTCGCCAATCGCCCGGGAGACCTGGGTTCAATCCCAGGTCGAGTCATACCAAAGACTCAAAAAATGGTACTTGATGCCTCCTTGCTTAACACTCAGCATTATAAGGTACGGATCAAGGGTAAAGTGGTGCAATCCAGGGAAAGGAGTAGCGCCCTCCCCTACACCTTGGTGTAGTAAGCTATCGAAAAGGGAGCCTTCGGGTCACCCTCGACTATGGTCGCCTACTTTACTTTACTCAAATACTTCTTATGATTATTCAGAAACAATAAATTATGAAAAATCAGAAGCACAAAGGAATACTTCGTTTCACTAAGAATAAAATTAAATGATGAAGAAGTTGTGCCTGGAACTCATGAGATAAAATAATTGTGTTTTCCATTAGTATAAAAAAATATGGGAAATCAACTGTTTCCATAAAAAAAGTATGATTTTTGCACCAAAAATTGTCTTGAGATGTAATTTTTGTAACTGTATTTTTACACTGATCGACCAATCGGCACTTTCCGGCTAGTTATAAAATTCTGTTAAGATACTTTAGCGTTTTAATGGTTGGTTTTCATAACACTATAAATTATTTGACAATACAAATAAATAACTAAACTTCTTTTGAAAACACAACAACGAAAGGTTTATTATTTTAGCAGAAGTAAACGAGTCAGAGTGAGAAAAGGTTCTTTTTGGTGTCGCCGGTTAGTATGTTGGTCCTTGAGTTTGTAGGAAGTGTGTGTCACTGTAGCAAGTAGCTCGTGTGACTGACCGCAAGGCTAGTTTTTCTGTGTGTGAAGCTAGTAGCAGCGTGTTCTTCAGTGAAGGTTTTCCATGTGGAATGTCCGTTGCAGAGGACGCGAGAGAGGTTTGTCTTGGCTGCTAACTAGGTGCTCTCTGACTTGTGGTGACTTCCAAAAGGGGCTAGAAAAAATAGAGAGGAAGAAAGAATCAATGCGTTCTGCCCCTGATTGGTCAGTGTGTGGCCGAATCGCTTGGCATTGATTCGCGGGAGGAAATAGATCTGTGACTGCTACAATACTCTACCGACGTCAATATTTTACTTGCCGCGAAAATTGTGACGGATGAAAACACAAAATGATTTAAGAAATTTTTCCCTTGTATTTTTGACATAAATACATCTTTTAAGCAATTAGATTCATAGATAAATCATCAACTTTTTAAAAATCTAATTTCGAGCTTACCTTAATCTTATAAATAAGAGAGGAAATGAATTTTTCTTTAGGCATTCTTTTCTTTCAAGAATGCATTTAATTTCAACATTGTTTAATTTTCTTAAATTGAACGAATATGCTTTTGTTTACATAGATTTATTAATACTGACTACTTCAACAAAAGCTTGCTGATTAAAATTTCCACAGCGGCCAATTAAATGCATAAATATATTCTCTCTCTCTCTCTCTCTCTCTCTCTCTCTCTCTCTCATAATAGCACACTTATATCCAGAACTTCTACACATATATAAGATTTCCTTTTAGATGAGGCAAACCACAACTGTTACATTTCATTCAAGTATCTTCCCTTTCTCTCTTAAAATATTTACTCTCTGACTAACATTATCTTTGCTAAAGAAAATTTAAGAGTAAAATTTAATTAGTAGGAAATGACACTAAAGCCAACTTTAGTATTTAACTGGGTAAGGTTTTTAGGGGACTTTAGAGTGTAATTTAAAACGCTAAGTTAAAACGGTAAGTTCCGCGGCTTTCTAGTCCGGATGCTGATTCGAAAAGATTCTAAAAAAGAATTTTATACAAAAGAAATAAGAAAGAAAGGGATAGAAAAGATAAAGTGTTGCAAATTTTTGTGCAATTTGCAGGAACTTATCTGAGAGAGTGTCTGGGAAACAAAGTTCTTTGAATTTGAGTATTTTTCTTTTCTTTTTAGTTTTGTCGAAATGTTTCAGTGTTCATTTAATTTCGAGTCTTTTTAAAGTTCTTTTCAGCAGAATTCTCAGTTGAATTTTCTTTCAGTTGTTTGATTTGGTAGAATTTCAGTAGTCAACTTTCGTTTAATTTCACTTTTATTTCTTAGGAAGCTTCTTGCCTTTACAGTTTATCGGCTATTCAAGAAGCGAGTGACGAAACCGTTCTGCTGGCTTAAGTTTTTTATGCCTTCAGTTGGGTCCCCAAATTCGAACTTTCGTTTGATTTTAGTTTTATTTCTTGGGAAGCTTCTTGCCTGTTTAAAATATTTACCGGCTGTTCAAGAAGCGAGTGACAAAACCCATCTGCTGGCTTAAGTTTTCCTGCTTTCAGTTTGGTCCCCGAATTTGTACCGAGGGTCCCTATTGTAGTTCTTGATAAAAAGAGGAGGTAGATTTTTGGTGCCGTATTGTCTGGGATTACTTATCTCTTTTCCACTCTGGCCAGATCAAGTGCCACACGTGGTCGGCTTGATTTTTTTCTCAGAAATAAATTTTTATATTGCATACAAGAAAAGACTTTGCTACTTCTGTTTTTCAGCAAACTTTTCACTCAATTTAAAGAAATAAAAATTTATTAATTTGTTTGGAGGGGAAATTAAAAGCGTAGCTCCTGCAATTTTGTGGAGGGTGACATTAAAACACTAGTAATATAGACAATGCTGACAAAAAGAGAATTCGCAAAGACGATAATGTAAAACGGATAATTTTATATACTAAATAACTAAGCAAAAACAATGCAAAGTAGGAAAAATGTTTGAATATTGTTTGTTATGTATTCGTGTGTGGGTGTGCCTTATATAAATCTAATGTGAATGTAAGTGTGTTTTGTTCTAACATATTTGTGTGTACGTGTGGCACAGTTGCCGTGATTGTTAATTATTTTATTTCTTCGTTTGGTTAGGCCACGAGTTTTTCAGTTATCTGTTAAGTTAGCTAAAATCTTTGAACGAAAATGTAAGTCAAATTGGAAATTTTAAGCGAGTACATATCGTTCAATACAGGAAGGCCAACATGTATACAAAATGGATTCATACTTTGTCTGTGACAGGTTTGATTGGAGAAATAAAAACAGTGAATTTTGGATATATGAGAGATGATGCAATAATTTAGCAAGATGATATCACCCCCACCGATATC
Source organism: Sepioteuthis lessoniana (assembly GCA_963585895.1). Taxonomy (NCBI): domain Eukaryota; kingdom Metazoa; phylum Mollusca; class Cephalopoda; order Myopsida; family Loliginidae; genus Sepioteuthis; species Sepioteuthis lessoniana. The sequence continues at coordinate 17,719,132 of OY757907.1, forward strand.
CTGAATTTAAATATATAAAAATTAGCGAATTTTGAAAAAGTAGTCAGTTAGCCAGTCGGTCAGTTAGAAGTTTACATTCAGAGAGTTCTGTTGGGCTGGGGGGGGGGGGCATTTCTCTTTGTATCTGTTCATAGACCCTTGTAGATTCTCTCTCTCTCTCTCTCTCTCTCTCTCTCGTGCTGCTTTATGCAGTCTAAACATCGAACAATAAATGATTGTTAATTGTTGACGGAGAGTTTTCCTTATTTTTGAGTTGCCAGCACCCAGGCAACTTTGTTCCAACGGATCACCCCGACCGTTGGAAGAGGTTCCGAATGGGTTTTGTCATTCCTTGTCTATGGATCTTTCAAACACAGCGTGGGCACAGACAGGATTGATAAATGAACTCCCTGAAAATGCATTTGGCACCGTTACCAGGATTCGACCCGGAAAATCGGCGACAAATAATATTTTTAAAAAGTGAAAATAAAGTAATCCACAGTCTTTACCATGCTGTACCATTTTTATTTTACTAATAAGATCGCTTGGTATTTCCTAGACATTACTGTAGTTTTAGCACTTAGAAAATAACTACTCCATCCACTGAGACTAGTTTTGTACCGCCACAGCAGTCTCGTCGGCAGTTTCTCTCATCAAAGTGGTAATATTTCAAACATGTTCTTTTCTCCACAGCGCTCTGTAGTTTCTTTACTATTTCTTCTAGCGATTACATTTCTGAGGATTACATCCCTTGCCTTCCTAGGTAGCATATAAAAAGGTGTAGCAAACTCAAGCCCTTTCTTCTTTCCTGCTTCGACGGCTAGACAGCGCGCACAAGTATGTGTTTCGCGACAGAGTGATTTTCGCCTCAACAAACCTTGTGTACAGTCTCTCAACAACTTTTATTCTATTTAAGGATCTCAGCTTATACCAAAGGACTCTTCAACTACATGATAGGGCTTTTCTTTATAATATATTCTTTTGGTATTTCATTTCATTCCTGTATCCATTCTATTAAGTTTTTTCAGCAAATAAAAAAATTGTCATAAATTGTTTTACATTGTTTAGTACGAGGAAATATTAAACATTTCCTCTGCTACAAGTTTCCGAATTGTGTTTCTCACACTCAAATAATTAGAGCGGTGGGTTTTGGTACCCAGTTATGACAAATATACGAAGGCAGACATTCAAGTCATCGATGTTAAAACTCACTTGATTTCATACTCACACTATCTTCTCTGTTCCTCTCAGATCTCTAATAAAGTGGTGCATTAACTTTCTGAAAAAAAACTTGACATCCCCGTTTCATTGCGTACAAATGAATCTTCCTTCACACACCCTCTACCATTTCAATGTACTTCCCAGATTTAACTCTTAAGTAATATAATTGTACAAAGTTCAAAAGAGTTCTTTGGTATGATACAGCGAAGAGATATGAGACATGCATGAGCAATTACTATCAAGAGAATGGCTTTTTGAGATGTGATAGATAAAACGTTATCTTCAAAAAGTCGTGCGGATATCACGGTTTCTCTTAACTCTCTCTCTCTCTCTCTCTCTCTCTCTCTTTCTCTCTCATCACCCGTTCCTATCAGCCATCGCTCTTGGCAATTCCTGAAGATGATATCTAGAATCCGTACAGAGCTGATGAATGTAACTTTTTGCTGCTCGGCCAACGCTGGTGTATCCATGTATTGTAGTCCACAGATGAAAATTACTTATGAGTTCGTCCTTACTTATTCAGCAGTCTCCAGCATGACTTATTCTATTTTCTTGGATGGTTTGTGAGATGGGCGGTAAGTAACCGTTAAGTTTCTGTTTTGTGAGGTGCTGCTTCCAAGATTTATTCAAAACAGCTCGCAGCATCTTCATATAGTTCCTATCTAGTTTTTACTCTAAGTGCTTAACTTTTTATTGAAAAAGTTTTGGAGCGTATTTTATTTAAACAACAATAATTCAAATTTGGTTTGGACAAAAATTGATAAATCGAATAAGATATCAAAACAAAGCTTGAGTTAAAATTGTTTGGTAGTATCAATATGTTTTATTGAAGTTCTGGAAGTTATTTGATGTATTCTAAAAAAAAAACTGTCGTCTGATTGGTTGGTTGGTTGGTTTTTTTTGGGTTTATGGCATATCAACCCTTGTAGGTTATTTAACGCCAAATCCATTTTTATGTAAATAACCAGTTCTACTTAAAACAATTCAGTTTAGCATGAGTACACAGTTCAATTGTCAAAAAAATTTCTATTTCAAACTATTCAAGCAGTTTCAATGTCAAAAATAGTTCAATTTCAAATAATTCAGTTTACCATAAGCACGCAGTTTAAATGTAAGTACAGTTTAATTGTGATAAACATTTCTATTTCGAGCTATTCCATTTAGTCAAGCAGTTCTAATTCAGTTTAGTATAAGTACAGATTTTGTTTACACACAGTTAGATGTCAAAAGAGTTCTATGTTAGACAATTAAGTTTTGTGTAAATACAGTTTCAATGTCAAAAAAAAGGTCTATTTGAAATAATTCAGTTTAGCATGAGCACGCAGTTTAAATGTAAGTACAGTTTAATTGTGAAAAACATTTCTATTTCAAGCTATTCCGTTTAATCAAACAATTCAGTTTAGCCTAAGTATGCCGTTAGTTCTATTTAAACCCATAGATAAGGCCCTATCAGGTGCTACCACGCTGGGCCAGAGTGGACCTGGGAGCGATGGCAATGAAGGGGTGCTCCGTATTCCCCAAGGCCCCAGCATTACTGGGACCTCACCATCAGACTGTTTAGTGTCATATCAGGACACTCGTTGGGGGGGGGGTCTTACCCTTCTGCGGAGATGCAGTCAGTGTATTATACAGCCCCAGCCGACTGGGCAACTGCCGTCTGAGTTTATTAGGCAAAACCAAATAATCACATTTAACTTCAATGAAAATATAATAAAATCATCAAAAATTGATCAGCCCCTATAACAGAACAAATATCGAATACATATGATAAGTCATTGAATCTTTTACATTTTAAAACAGTGATCCTTTTTCTCAATAACAACTAGTTATCTATCATTAATTGATTTTGTTTATTTTTTCAACAGGTTCAATTTTCAATAAGGTAGTTTAATTGCTTCCCATTGGTCTGCTTTGCTGTTTAGTAAATCTTTCATACTCAAAGAATTCGCGGGTAAGCTTTACTGAGACCTCACCATCAGACTGTTTAGTATTATATCCCGGACACTCGAAGTAGTATCATATCCAGGACACTCGAAGTAGTATCATATCCCGGACACTCGAAGTAGTATCATATCCAGGACACTCGAAGTAGTATCATATCCAGGACACTACCAGAAGTAGTATTGTCCAGCATAAATACACACTTCCTTTTGAAACTGTGAGACTATGTAAAGAAAGTCTTGTACCTAAAATTGCTATAGTTAACACTGTTCTGTTTAACTCCATCAACTCTGAATGGTTCAATAATAGTTTGGGCGACAATTCCAGCCCATATGATAAAAACAAAATATATAAATAAACAGAAAACACCACGGTGTTACCTTCTTTTAACCATACAAATTTGAAGTGGATAATATCAATCCTTTAGCCTATCCATCAGGGCCATTAAACGTCTTTCCAAGATTCGTACATAAAAATTACTTTAGAAAAGTCAATTTTCATGTATTTCTTGGCCGATTTTTGACGCTTTAAAATAATTGCTTTTATAAGAGGAGCTTTCTTTGCGATATTTTTACAGATTACAATTCACAAAGTATTCTATATGTATTGTCCTTCTTGACTTCCTTAATTTCAACCTTTTCAAATATCTCTTAACTGGCTTTCGTTTAAGTAAGGTTCGAGGAAGCAAGTTCTTAAGGCGTTTTCTTTTGCTTCGAGTTCTTAACTTAGTTACAAGTATATTTTCCACAGCCTTCTTTATCGTTCGTTGATCCCTACAAAGCTCCTTTGATATCACCAAAGTAGACATTCTTAAACGCAATAACTTTATCCATGTTTCAACACATTTTATGGACAAAACGAAAAAATAGTTTTTTATTAGATGTCTTAAACTAATTTCTTCCATCTGCATCCTAAATTCAGTCAGTCCATTTTCATAAATTCCAAATATCTCAAAAACTAACTATCAAAAATGAGAAAAATTGAGATAAGTATTTTACTAAGAGTGGAAATAGGGGATCTAAAATTTGACAAATATTGGTTGAGAACTTTTTGAGTTATTGAGGTTTGCACATTAACTTTTTGAGTTATTGAGATTTGCACATTAACTTCAGACAGGTTATATATATATATATATATATATATATATATATATATATATATATATAAACTCACTCACACATTATCAATGTCTTGCTGATAGCACGGAGCTCCCTGATTTTTTCAATTACCATCTGAACCTATCATCCATCGCTCGCGGTAGGTCCTTTAGGCTGGATCTAGTGCTCGCACAGAGATGATGTATGTAACCGCTTGCTACTCAGCTATCACTGGTATTTCCATGTGGAGGAGTTCACAAGAGAACGTCGCCTATGTATTCGTCCTTACTTCTCCAGTAATGTCCAACATGTCTTGGTCGTGTTATTTGGATGGGAAATAATTGGCTAAATAGCAATTAATTTTAGCAACTACTGTTTTTCTTCAAAACTTTGTAACTCCTTTATATCTGCTTTTTATTTACTTGGTAATAAATAGTTCTTAGTTGTACGCGCGAGTCTTTTTATTTTATTGTTTGTTTTTTTTTAGGACTGTTTTATTTTTCCGTGAAAGGATTCGTTTTTTTTATTTTATTAAAATTAATTCTTTTACAATGACTTTTTGTGCCTGCTCTACGATATGCAGCAGGTGTATTTGCAAGAACCGCTTGATCAGCTGTTAATGCAAGACTTCAGTGACAATGTCAAACAAGTCGGTGTCATCATCGGCTGAGCGAACGATTGCTTTCGTGTTATAGCAGTGCATCATTAGAGCGGTAACAGTTTATTTGGGGAGAACATTTACCAGAAATATTTGCTTCATATTTCCTTTATGTATGGAATCAAATGCCTCGGAGAAATCTACAAACAAAAGAGTTGCCTCCAGATTTTATGCATGTACTCCTGTAGGGAACGAATAAATAAATAAAAAAATTTAAAATTAAATTTGAAAAAAAAAAGAAAGAAAGAAAACTATTAAATTTGCAGAAACTCCTAGAGGTCTATAACAGGAAAAGGAGATGACGCATGCGTAAAAGAAAAAAGGCATTCCTCTTGACAAAGGGGGCCATATTATCTTGCTCTTTCAGGCAGTGACCAGCGGATTGATAACCTCATGCTGGCGTGTCTGGGCACCACGCATACGTCTTTGGATGTGGCGTTGGTTAGTTCCTTTCACCCAGTAGCAGCTCTCTCTCTCTCTCTCTCACTCTCTCTCTCTCTCTCTCTCTCTCTCTCGGTCAGCATTATGCTGAAATATACAAGACTCACAAATGAACTATAAACTAACCCTTACTGGACTTTGACAAACTTCCAAAAGAAAACTAACCCTTATGGAAGCCCGAAATACCAAATGAGGACAAATACATACATGAAACGATTTAACGTATTTTTGACATCTTACCCGGGGGATTCAACCATTTCAATATATTCAGGAAAAACTCCCTCATCCACGGAATGGTTGTTGAACCCAGTAAATAAAGGAAAGTATAAAAGAAACGTCTTCGTCTCTTATCTGTTTCTATTTCTTTTGTATAATTCTTTTGGGGCTTTCTTGGGCAAGGCATAACGCCGGCCAGTCAACGTGGGGGTAAAATATAATGTAACCAAAATATGGAGTCAGATATCTAACGCCAACATAACCAACGTAATACCAACATAACCAACGAAATACCAACGCTACCAACGCAAACAAAGTAATACCAACGTAATATAAGCCTAAACCCTACACTCCTTTGATGATTCGAAAATGAGTTAGAATCTGTGATGTTATGGAACAGTTTCTCCAAAAACTGTTCTGATTTTCCCTAAGGAATTTTTCAACTTAAAATCAGCGCTAGATAATTTGCGTAGTATGTGACTGTCATAGTTTCTGCTGGATATTGTGTTGTATAGCCATTACAAATACATATTCAAATACAGTCAAAAACACAGGTGGATATTAATACACAGGCGACTCATTTGTTCAGGTACGAACCGTTTAACTTCTTGAATTCGGTTCTTCGACACGAGGAGAGAGACAATTCTTAAAAGTCTTTTGTATCATACTATGCTAACACTCCTAACGTTCGGCACATCTCGTTGTGTATTCATCTTCGCTGGTCGGGACCCGAAAAACTTAACCGCCGCCGCAACGGTATAAAACTCTATGCCCCAATGGAAGACTCAATTGTCTGCCTGCATGGTTCAATCTCAAATCCTCAACATCATGGTCGGACCCCAACTTCTCAACACCATGGTCGGAACTCAAATTCTTAACACCATGGTCGGAACGCGACTAAATCTTTTTCAAAATCTTCCAAATTCTCAGCCCATCTCTTCCAGACATGACATCATCCAGCCCCATTTCTTGTCTGGGGTGCATTATGACAGTGGTGATCGTCATATCCTTTGCGCGCGAGGGTAAACTGCACCAATTGACTACACACCTGAACTCTTAACCCGAACAGTTCAAAGCCCTACCAATCTGAATGATAAAATATAATTAATGAAAAATGATGAAAACATCATTCCTTAATTATATAACAAATGTTTGCTTCATATATTTTTTTAATGTAAAAATATTTTCTTTTATAAGATCTATTGACGTTTGTAGCAAAAATCTTGGCAGATTATAAATATGTATTATTCTAACTTATTTTCAGTAGTGACAATGTCAAAGAAGTCGGTGTCACTACAAGATGAGCAAACCGTAACAGGTCTTTTTTGGGTGGGGAATACTGTATAAAGTAAGTAAGTAAAGTTGGCGACCATTGTCGAGGGTGTTCCGAAGGCTCCCTTTTAAATAGCTACTACACCGAGGTGTAGGGGAGGGCGCTACTCCTTTCCCTGGATTGCTCCACTTTACCCTTGATACGTACCTTACAATGCTGAGTGTTAAGCAAGGAGGTATCACGTACCATTTTTTAAGTCTTTGGTATGACTCGACCCGGGATTGAACCCCGGTCTCCCGGACCATTGGCGAACACTCTACACACTAGCCAATAGTATAAAATTAGTATAAAATTAATGGTATCAGTGTTACTACTACTACTACTACTACTACTACTACTAATAATAATAATAATGGATATTTCAAGGGACAATCAAGCGAAATCTGACTCGAGGAAACTTGGAAATGGCTAAGAAAGGGAAGCCTTAAGAGTGAAACTGAATCTCTTCTGATAGCAGCACAGAAAAACACCATAGATAAGACTTGACAAAATAGTAAATGTAGACGAATGAGACGAAACAATCAATCACATTATAAGCGAATGCAGTAAGTTAGAGCAAAAAGAGAATAAGATTAGACACGTCTGGGCAGTGAAGGTGATCCACTGGGAATTGTGCAAGAAGTTTAAATTGGATGATTCGAAGAAATGGTACATGCATAACCCAAAATACCTCCAAGGAAATGAGATATACAAATTTCTCTGATATTCAACAAAAAGAAACAAAAAAGAGAAAAAAAAAAAAAAAAGAAAAAAAAAAAAAAGAAGAGAAACTGCCCAAGAGTGGACTTTACCGTTCCGACTGACCAAAGGGTAAAACTGAGAGAAAGCGAAAAGAGGGATAAGTATCTAGAACTTGTTACAAAACTGAAAACTGTGGAACATGGAAGTGACCGTGATACTAATTATAATTGTTGCGTTCGGTACAGTTACTAAAGGATTAGTACAGAGACTGGAAGGCTTGGGAATTAGAGGAGATCATCCAAAATTACAGCATTATCAAGATCAACCAGAATACTGAGAAGAGTCCTGAAGATTCGAGGAGACTTGCTGTCTCTCAAACTCAACTAAGAAACCATCTGCAAACGCTGGTGTGAAAAACTCTCAAAAGAATAATAATAATAATAATAAATTAGCATGCCGCGACCTGCCGATAAACATAAACATATCAAGTTACACGCCCGCTTTAGGACAATTATATCCGAGTACGACCGGAACTGACTAAGCCCTTTTTCTTTCTAACGACCTTGACATCTCGTTATAGCTAAAAGAAAAGGATGAATTAAAATTAATAACATTTATAAAGCACTTCGGCCAAAAATAACCTGCGATAGGACCCACCTTAAAAACGGCCTTGTGCCATATTCGTACGCTGGTGGGGCGTAGGATAAATAACGGCGCGCTCTTCGCGTTTCATTGTGTCCTGTGGTGGGGCGCTCTCGACCGGCTGTAGTTGCGTGCCGCACAGTTCGTTCGGGTGTGTTCCACCACTGGATACATCACCTCTGGCCTCAGGGGGCCGTCCCCCCAGGCTTTAACCCTCTTCGGAGGGGTTGGGTTTATTGCCCGGCGCCTGAGGCGCCCCGAAAAGGGGAATGCCGACGGGGTCCGAGGCATTTTTGGAACTGCCTGTCGCGTTGGGCTTCGGCCCTGCGACAGGACCCACCTTAAAAACGGCCTTGTGCCACATTCGTACGCTGGTGGGGCGTAGGATAAATAACGGTGCGCTCTTGGAAAAGCTCTTTAAGGAGGAATCCTGCATTTTGTGCGGTCGCATTCACCTTACCTTCCGGCGTTGATCCCACTTCTCGTGGTAGATCTGCTTTTCTTCCACCAACATAGGTATGCACAAAGGTCCTTTTTAGGACCATAAGAGGTCTCTGTCTGCGGGTCAGAGCATCTCTGGCGGTCAGTAATGACCAGTCGAAATAGACGGCCAGGCGGCAAACACGAAGACGGATTCTAAGACCAACCGGTCTTAACTCTCGCTCGGTTCCGATTGTCCGATAAGCTGCGCAGCGCTAATGGCACGGTCCAGCCTTTAGCTACTGCTTCGCTATCTGCGCAGCGCTAAGATAACGCCCATCTTAGCCTCGGCCTTCTGGCCTGTCCGATAGTCCGCACGGCTTTGACCCGACAAAGCCTTTCGTTCCCGTCCGCTCGTCCGCACGGCTTTGACCCGACAAAGCCTTCGTTCCCGTCCGCTCGTCCGCACGGCTTTGACACGACAAAGCCTTCGCTCTCGTCCGCACGGCTTTGACACGACCAAGCCTTCACTCCCGTCCGATACGTCCGCACGGCTAGGGGGCCCAGCAAGGCCCTAGCCTTTCCTCGACCTCAACGCTCTTGCAAGGTACAACGCAGTCCACGTAACGACTCGCTGTTCCGGACTGTTCTACCACTGCAACACCTGACTCACGTACGACCTGCCGTACGAGCCAGCAACCGGATCGATACATCCTTGGTTAACCACAACATACCGTCATAACCGGGGATATCGATCTACCAACCTCGACCGACCTCAGCTGCCCGCGACGACTGTCCAGCTGAACTCAACGACTCGACCGACCTCTTCTTACTAGCATCAAACATCTAGCTCAACTCAACGACTCGACCGACCGCCAACGACCCTCGTCGAACGCCCAGCTGCGAACATCTACAACGCGATCATACCAGCTACCAACATCACCCAATCTAGCTGAAGGCCACATACAACCGCCACGGACATTTACATATACGCTTGTAAATACGACAAAATAAATTGTCACTTGTTATTATTGTTACCTTGCCTTTGTTCCCTCCTATTGTTTTGGCTGTTCTCATTCACATAATTCATTTGCGGGGTCGACATACTTATCGGCTCCGCAACAAGCAATAATTATAATGGTAGTTACTTTTAATTATTGATTATAAAATTATTAATCATAAATAATAATTATGATAATATTAATGTTGACTATCTGAAGAAGCTGGTTTCCCTTTTCCAGCTGAAATAAATTCATAATAGTCAAATGAAGGTTTGTTGTGATTTTTCAATTATAAATTTGCTCAGTAATAAATTTATTAATTAATTATCATACATTGAACACTCCTGGAGATTTATTAGAATCCTCTTATATATTCTCAAATAGAATCATTCTAACTCATCTTCTTTAGTTGGTTGGTTGGGTTTCATGGCATATCAACCTTTGTAGGTTATTTTATGCCAAATTCATTTTTATACAAATAATCAGTTCTATTTCAAACTATTCAATTAAGCATAAGTACACAGTTCAATTGTCATAAACATTTCTATTTCAAGCTATTTAGTTTAGTCAAACAGTTCTAGAAATTCAGTTTAGTATAAGTATAGTTTTTGTTTACACAGAGTTAAATGTCAAAACAGTTCTATTTCGAACAATTCAGTTTAGCGTGAGTACAGTTTCAATGTCAAAAACACTTCTATTTCAAACAATTCAGTTTAGCATAAGTACGCGGTTTAGTTCTATTCAACTCATAGATAGAGCCCCGCCAGGTGCTACCACTCCGGGCCAGAGTGGACCTGGGAGCAATGGCGGTGAAGGGGTACTCCGCATTCCCCAAAGCTCCAGAATCACTGGAACCTCTCCATCAGATTGTTTTGTGTCATATCCAGGACACTCGTTGATGAGGGGGGGTCTTACCACTCTGCAGAGATGCAGTCGGTGTATTCTACAGCTCCAGCCGACTGGGCAACATCTTCTTTGGATATATATATATATATATATAAGAACAAAAACTTTTTTAATTTATGTTGTTGCTCATTTGGAATTTTTTACTACATATTTCGAAAGAATATTTACCTTTCTATCGAAGTAAAATTTAATCTTTGAAGCCTAGAAAATTTAATCATTTGTAACCCACAAGGTGAACATCTATGAAAGGAGAAAAAAAAGGGAATTTTTTGCCAAAACAATTAAACAGTGTAGTTTGAAATATGTAAATGAAGAAATCGTCATTTAAGGAATGGGCCGCTCAATGAAATGGAGCATGCTTTTTGAGACGATATTAGCCGTGTAAAAATCCAGAAAACCCCGATTAAAAACTAAAACTTTTTGAATTTTCGTTCGTTGATATTTTGCAATCTTATATGTTTATATTTCGAAAAAATATTTGGCTTACTATCGAAGTAAAATTTACTCTTTAAAAACCTGGAATTTTTAATTTAAAAAAAAGTGTTCCTTTGAGATGTTTTGCAGGAACTCCTTTGATGATTCGAGGGATAGTCAGAATCTATGAAGTTGGGGTTTGATTTCCCTGAAAATCGTTCAGTTCCTAAGAATTTTCTCGACTTTTGGTCAAATACGACTGAGAAGTAGGACATAAACTTTAGCAGTTATATCAATAGATGTTATGCGTCTGCAGTTTCTAGAGATTCCGAAGTCTTGGGGAAGAGGCAGAAGCAACCTGGTGTTCATCTTTGTTTTGCAATTTATTTATAGACAGCGGTGCATAATCGAAGAAGTATGTCATCAAATTTTCTTGTTTTCCATTTTTCTGGAGGTATTTCGTCGAGGCCTGCAGTTTTTAATTTTTGTCAGAACTATGTTAAGTTCTTTCTCTGTAAACTGTTTTAGTTTGATTTCTAGTTAGCTATTAATAATTTTTGGATAGATTTATCAGTGACTTAAGGGGAGTTTCTAAGCAGATATTTAAAATGCTCTTTCCACTTCTGTATTATTTCTTCTTGGTTGGTTGCTTTTAGGTTTGCACTCGATACGCTCACTTCATTTACTGTCTACCATGTTATTCGTGATTGTCAATCTTCTAACACGTTTCTGATCTAATCGATTTGGTCTTGAATATATTCTTGTTCTTTAGGTTTGTGTTAGTTCTCTCTGGGTTTCCTTATGTTTTAGATCATTGGCATTTGTTGAATAAGAATGCTATTTTCATTTTATCTCATTTTTTTTTTTTTTTGCTTAACTACTTGTGTCTCCTACAGAAATCTACATTTGGCTTTTCGTTTGGTTGGTATGCTGCTACTTCTATGTGGCCAGTGACGAAGTTTTTATCTTCTTCATTTGGAGTATATATTTCAGATATCCCCTAAAGAGTATCAAATTTGTTTCTTTCAGTTACCTATATTTATTGCTAATATCTCTATTGGTAAGCGAGGACCAGTCGTAATATGTGATTTTGACTGTTTGTTTCTACTTTCTGTGTAGACTTATAGGATACACATTTTTTAAGCTTAAAATAATCAACAAAACATACATTAGAACATTCTAGAAATTTTGGATCAAAATCGCATAAGCATTGAAGTTGCATTTTTATATTTTTCAACCAATCAGCTAAAAACTTAGAATAAGAACATTATAGAAAATCCGGATCAGAAACTAATTAACAGAATTTTTTTAGGTTCTAAAACAAATAAGTAAAAATACGAATCTGATTGGTCAAGAAATGTCCACGCGCTTGAGTTTTAGGACCCACAATAAAACTATTTTTTGATCCATTACTAAAGTATGAATAACGAAGAATTTAATCAACCAGGTCATTTTTTGGTTATTCAATTCATTTCTTCCACAGCCAAAAAGTCATTCCGTCTACTACCAAAAAGACTTTTCACTAGAGGTCATGAACGGGCAGCAGAGAGCCGAGATTAAGACTCAAAGGGAAAGTCTTGCGACTTTCTTTTTTTTTAAGAAAAGACACAGTGCGGACTTAATGAAAGCAAAGACCCATACTTACGGTCCATCATTCATATACACACACATACCCATATATGTAAGTAAAGAATTATTTTTACCCTATTTATTTCGGCCAACTATGGACCCATTTATTTGATAGACTTTATTAACATGTAAACACACACACGCAGACGAATAATCTTATTTTCATTTAACTGGCCATAACAGTATTTCCACAAAGGCCGCTCGCACATTATGTTTCTCATTTATTTTTATTCCTGTTTTGTTATGAATATTAAATTGTTTGTTTCTTAATATTCCTTGTTGTCATATTCCATTTGTTTTACGTGCTTGTAAAATTTGTGTTGTATTTGTGGTGGAACTAATCGTGAAAGTAATAGTTGTAAAATACGGACGAGAACTCACACGCTACAAATTGTAGAGTAACCTATCCACTAAACAATAACATGCACCCACTACAGGCTCAGGGATATCTCTGCTGTGACAATTCTGTGATCGGAACATACTCTTTCAAAAGAGGAGTATGCTTCACAGTTCTGAGGGTTATTTTTTTCCACATCTTGTTTCTGAATTTATAATCTGGCTATGCTTTAACGTTGTTTGGGTTGGTCCATAGTTTTCCCTCCCATTTTTTGGAAATTTAATTTTTATGTATGGTCCTTAGTTTCCTCTCCCATTTTTTGGAAAATTAGATTTTATGTATGCTAGCCTGTTCTTAAGTGAAAAATCTGCTCTATATTTGACATTTCTGTTTGGTGAGTTGTTAAGCAAAATTTGTTATTTTCGTGTTAGCCTATTTGAACGTTCATGTCGCCACCGATGATTAGAACGTTGTGTTTGGGAATATATTGGACACGGAAGCATAGCTCTTTGTAAATGATGATGATGTCACACGCATGCGTAGGACAGTAGCAAGAGATGAATGTTTAGCAGGGGTTGCCATTGGCTGAAGCAGACATCATTCTCAGTTGTATTTTCTCAATGCTGTTTAATGATTTTAAGGTATAAGGTCTAAGCATTCCTACACCTCCTATGATGGCATTGATGAAATTTTTCCCTGCAAGTATCGAGACAAATGTCCATCCACTACCAGTATAGTGATATTTTACTTCTAGTTCACTATGGTAATATCTATGTTCTTGTATGCATATGATGTCCATATCATGCTTGGCTGCAGACGCTCTCAGGTCAGGTAACTGGTCTGCAGTAGAGCATAATATAGACATCTGACAGCATAAATTATAAAGTATAAAATACGATCCAGCAAAGCCGGGTAAAAACCTAAAAATCCATTTCATCCACTTTCCCCCACAAAAAGTAGACTAGCTTATATCACCCTAAGCCATTGGAAACAGCATGGTGGAGGGGGAGTAAGTATGATAAATCCAAAGTTGGGTCAACAGCGAGCTTCACTATATGCTGGGAGGAAGAACCTCTGAGGTCAACTGCCAGGATCAAATAGTTCACCCAGGAAACTATTGCTATTCATCTACTCAAAGGACGGGTCTTTGATGAAGAATAAACAGCTAACAAAAGATTACCTTGTCTCTAATCCAAACCGAATGTCCAAATTGCAATGCCCTTTGCTCTGATAAACAAGGGTCACATTCTGCTGAAGCTGGAGCTCTGGCCCCAGTGTTTGAAAAATCAGCAACAAACCAAAATTACTTTGATTGTTAACATAGTGATATTTAAAGTTTGGACTTTGAATACAGAAATTTTTAACAATTTAGTGAAATTTGTGTGAGATTTTGAATTCGTCATCCTAGTTAAGATTTAAATGAACTAAAAAATATAAAACAAAAAACAAAACAAACTTCCACACCTCTAACCAGTTACTGGTATGGGAAGATTTGATCCCTGTGCTCAAAATTATATAAAAAAAGAAAAACTAGAAATGTAGATATATGTTAAACTCTAAGCCAAGAATTCAAATACAAAGTATATCTAAATAATGGTCACAGTAGAACGGCTACAAACGAGAAATAATGTTAGGATATAAGACCAACCCAACAAACCCTGGTATGAAGAAAGAAAAAGAAAAAAAAGAAAAAAGGGTTCATGAGGACTTACAGTAAATTAAAACTTACACAATTTAAAAGTCATAAGTATATGGTAGCTTCACAAATGTCATTTTGAAGAAAGGGAATAAAGTCACCCCAAAGTCTAAAAGTATGTAGAAATAAAAGAAATATTTCATTCACTTCAGAAAACTCTGAATCACTCTCTGCAGAATAATCTTGTGTAAGCGCAATGGTAGAATGAGATTATCCTTTGTGTTACTGATCCAGCTAGGATAGGATGTTTGAATATTGAACTTAGGGAAAACAAGGAAACACCTCCATAACCACTCAGATATCCTGCCCCGGCTTGTCACAGATCATATAAATATAGCAATGAAAACCATGGGATGCAGTATTGTGGATGTGAAGCAAGGCGGATAAATTCAAAGTTGGGTCAACAGCAAGCTTCACCAGAAGCTGGGTGGAAGAACCTGAGAAGTCAACGGTCAGGATCAAGTCAAGAAAATACTGTTTCTCATCTATAAGGATGGTGTCTATTGATAGGGAAAAAACAACCAACGAAAGATTATCATGACTCTAATCCAAACCGTACATCAAAACCACATCAGAAAACAAGAGACGCATTCTGCTGAAGTTAGAGCTGTTGCTCCAGTGTTCGAAAATCAGTGACTGAGCCCAAACTCAACTTACGTGCAAAAACATTAACATTGCAATTTTAATGTTTGGACTTTAAACACCATAAACCAGCTACCCAAGTTTAAAACATCTGCTGCTGAGCACAGTACAGATATTTTAGGCATACCAGAACATTGATATCAATAGAGTGAACTAGAATTAAAATTCCATGAGACCAGTAATGGGTGAACATTTGTCTTGGTATCTGAATAAAAAAAAAAACTCTGTCAATGCAGTCTCAGAAGGTGTAGAAATGCTTCTCCATACTTGTGCCTTAAAATTGCCAAACAACATTAAGAAAACCCAGCTGAAAATGATGTGTGCTTCATATAATGGCAACCCCAGTACAACAATCATCTCTTGCAACAGTCCCACCAATGCATGGGATAATACCACTTTCTACAACGGGTTATTTTCTCTTGCTCAACACATTCCCAATCTTAATGTTCTAATAATTGGTGGGGACATGAATGTTCAAATAGAGAAAAAGGAAATACTAAATTCTGCTTCTGTAACTTGCCTAATTGAAATGGTGAATATTTAGCAAATTTTTCCCTCAAGAACATTTTTTTTACATGCCTGAACATTAAATTAAAAATAAATAAATAAAAGGGGAAGGAAAACTCTGGACATATGGAACCTGATAAATTTTTGTAGAATTTATTGTCTGTTTTAATTTTCTCTTTATTTCAGTGAATTAAAAAAGAGGACATTTACTTACAAAGTTTTATTGTTACTTGATAGTGCCTTTTGTAACCAGGACTAAATTTCATAAAATTATTTTTTATCTAAAAATAGATAACAGCTAATTTAAGAAAAGATGGGGTAAAAGCAGCCATGTGTTTATTTTTTTGGTTATTTTCTCTCAGAATAGATTTATTTGTTGATATCTTAATAGCACTAATACTTTTGGGAAAGGTATGAATCCAATTATTCTCCCTCCAGCTATGGGTAAATAGTAGGGCAGACAGATTTCTTCAGCCTTGATGAAGCAACCAGTCCAAGAGAAGGAAAACTCTGAATTCAAACCTGTTTAACTCTGCTTAAAAATTGACCTTGTGTCATATCCTGCCCGAGTGGAGGGGTTGGTAAATATGTATATGGTATCAATATTCCTATCTAATATTAATAATTTATACACAGCAATATGATTGTTTTTTTTTAATGGCATATCAACCTTCTTGAGTTATTTAATGCTAAACCCATTGTTATAGAAGAAAGGTAGTGGTACTATTTAACTCATCGCTCAGGGAGAATAAAGGGGTTTCAGTAATTATATGGTTTCAAGTAACAATTCCTATTTAATGATAATCATCTTTTACACATTAATATGGTTTTAAGTATTCCTATCAAACACCAATACATTTTTGCTGGTGGTGAAGGGGTGTCTAACCCCTCTGCTGGGGGTGCAGTTGGTGTATTCAAAGCCTAACCAACAATTTGGACACATGAAAGAAACTTGTCTTTAATTGGAATCATTTTGAGATGAGGCTTCTTAATCTGAGAATTAATTTTTATTTATTGCGGATAGAGGCGTTGAGTTTCTACGGTTCCAGGTGAACATTGCCAGAAGATAGCGGTTTCAAATCCTACCCAAGCCGGCCAGAGGTTTATTTGGTCAAAAACGTGGTGCGATAGACAACAACTATGGAAGGCAGTAATTACTGGGGATACGGTTACAAGACTCATCATTCCTATCCGAGGTCGCGGTAAAAATCACCTGAAGAAGGCCAGAGGTGAAATTTGGCCGAAACGTAGTGAAAGAAGAAACAACACAAAAAAAAACTACCAAGATGAGGATAAAAAGTCCGCAATGAATAAAAATTAATTCTCACATGAAAGAAACTCTATTTTTGTGATGGGTACCCAAAAGAGTCTCTATAAATTTTCATCTCAAAATAAATTCTTAGTAAATTAAAATAGTAAATTAAAATAGGCTGGGCTAAGGTTGAAATAGGCCCAAAGAATGAAAAAAATGTTGGTCATATTTTTAAGCCAAGAAAAATACACATTATTACTTTAAAAAAGCAAAATAAAAAACAACTTTCTTCTTAAATCAATTTTTGTATTAAAAAAAGTAACAATGTCTACTCAATTTCTATACAGATTCTGGTTACTCAACATAAAATGACAGCTACACGAAATGCTAACTGTACCTATTGGCTGAATAAACATAATCAGTACACTACATAATTAAATCCAAAGAAACATTATTGTTTCATTTTATAGAAAATCCAGCCCATTTGCTTGGCTGTAGAATATCTCGACAGCATCTCTGCAGAGGAGTAAGATACCCACCCACCCAACCAGAGTCCTGAATATGGCACTCAACCATCTGATTGTGAGGCTCCAATCATAGAACTTTGAGGAATGTGGAGTACCCATTACTCTCAGGTCCACTCTGAGTTGAAGTGGTCGTACTTGTTAGTATCACATCTATGGGTCAAATTGAACTGTTTAATAATTTACTATACTTGAAACCATTTAATTAATCTTGTGCATTCAGTGTTTTACTGATAATCAATAACTTCTCTAATTTCTTTGAATGAAGTTACATAAATTAATTTCAAGAAACTTTTGTGAATGCTCGTATTTACTCATCTTCCACAGGGAGAGAATGTAGTATAAAATTTTTTAAGAAGGAGCCTCAGATGGATGTAGGGCAAGAGACAAAAATCTCTTGTTCTTTTGGCACTTGCTGTTTTGGTATGTTATATGCATCAGAAAATAAACCTCACCTCTGAGTGCAAAGAGGAGGTGCCACTTGAGGTAATGTATTTTCTGGAAGTAGATGGTTGTTTATTCTTGGTTATGAATGACTTAGGGGTATAAGATACTCCATTCTAATCTCAGTCGAAAAGCTTGAAATTTCTGGGAATAGCATCAGGAAATAAATTCTTAGTAAAGTTTTACATTTATTTTCCCTTCTGGCCCATGTTGTTTTTCAAAATTTGCAATTATATGCTCGGAGTCAAAAAAAGACTTTAAAATATAAAAATTTATTTCTAACAAGGAAACAAACTGACCATGACACTTGATTTTGGCCAGAGTGGAAAAAGAAGAACTAATCCCAGACAATCCGGCACCAAAAAACTACTTCTCACTATTACAACTAAATCTTTAGTTTGAACTTGAGAACCAAACTGTTAAGGCAGGAGAAAGATAACCTGCAGAAAGATTTGCCACTCACTTCTTGAAAAGCTGATAGGCATTTTAACAAGCAAGAAGCTTCCTGGGAAATTCTTCAAAAGTCAACTCTACTGAAATTCACCCGAGTAAACTGAAAAAAACTCAACCCGAGGATTCTGCTGAAAGACAACGTTACAGAAAACTCAAAATTAAAGGAAAATTGAAACTCTTCAGTGAAACAAAAAAGAAAAAAATACTCAAATTCAAAGAACTTTATTTTTTGGACACTTCCTCTCATAAATCCCACAAATTACACTAAAATTTGCCAGTTTTATCTTTTCCATCCTTCTGAATTTTATAATTACATCTTGTTTCTTTGTATAAAATTCCTTTCTAAAGCTTTGTTGTCTGTACTATCTTTTTGAATCAGTATCCAAACTAAAAATCTGTGGAACTTATCGTTTGAAACTACTCACTAAAGCCCCCTAAAAATATTACCCCTTCAAATAATAAATGTGGCTTTCGCGTCAACTTCTTCATATTTAATTGTTGTTTAAATTTCTTTTATATTGAAAATTTTACTTTAAATTCTTTAAAAAATTTATTTTTTATTTTATGTTTTCTTATATAACAAAGTGGGTCATTTGTGTTAGAGGATTCTTTGCTATTGAGAAAATAATTTCCTCAAAAACATTTGAACATAGTAAATCGTTTTCATAAAAACAAAATTATCAGTAGTTAATAGCATAAATTAAAAGATTTAATCTTTTACTAAGAGATCTGGCCAAGAATAAAGATATAAATGGCCAACCATGCATCAAAAATCACTAGTGGTTTATGTTCAGCTTCATACTAAAACCGCTGACCACTCAAGAAACTATTTTTGTATCCATACAAGTTGAACTATTATGTCTTTAATAAATTAAACTTTAGTCAGCAAATTCAGATATCCTTGTCTCTTAACTTTTCAAATCTGTAAATTTAAATTCTTTAAAATTAGTAACGTCTTGTTGTAATATATCTTCCTGCTGATTATTGTTTTATTGTTACAGACACACTGCTAATGTGATCCTCCTCTTCTCCTAAGATACAAATTTTTATAATATTAAAATTTTTCCCTGAATTTTTTTTTCTTTTTTTCAAGAAAATTTCCCAATACTTATTTGAATGACCCTTGTATATACCCATACAGATAAATTGATAAAGTGTATATATATATATATATATATATATATATATATATATATATATATATATATTAAGAGAAAAAAGTAAAATCTTATTTTCAGTAATGATATCTTTTCAAAAGCTTTGAAATAGTAAAATTACATTCTATACAATCTACCAAGCATAATTTATTATAAAGCAATTTTTTAATGTATGAAGGTTGAAAATTATTGAAATGTGAAAATTCTTAATGGTATGATAAGTATCTTTTTGGAATTAAATCAGACTTTGAATAGTTTCTGTGGAAGCTTTGGTTCTAAATTCAATTTCTGTGTATCACCTTCAAAACTAAACATATCACTGGCATATATAGCCTAGTTTAATTTAATAGAATCAGGACTATTAATTTTTTTGAATTTGGACCAATTCCTCTCTACCTATTTGTAGCTAAACTAAAATTAATTGAAGTATGGTAACTGGGATCTGTCCCACAAGTAGCAGCCCACTAAAATATGAGACATGAGGGCATGTCCTGATGTCTGAGAAACAACCAATTTGTGCGCTGTATAAGAATCTCCTTATACTAAAAGAATAAAGTAAAATAAAATAAAATAAAAATCCATTAATTTGACTTTGTGGGGCTGTAAGTTGCATAAAAACAAACTAACAAAAATTTTCAATCATAAACGAGTTCGTAAAGATTACACAATATACATATTGACGCAAATTTTTAATTGAATTTTCCCTTTTTTTCTGTTATAGATAATTATTTATTTCTTTAAGAATAGACGTACAAAGAAAAAAAAAAGACAATATTTAGAAGAGCAATACTATCACTTTTCCGGAACCAATCAAAGGGAAATAACTTGAAGAGGAAAAAAGCTGAATTGTTTTTCTTGTGCCCGAAGGCAATGATTTTCCATCATGGCCGGTCATAGTCACTCTTGTGGACACGAACATAAACACGATGAACAAACGGATGCCGAACGGGCGAATGCCTTTAGTTTATATCTCAAAATTGATATTGAAAGAGTAATGTGTTTTAACGAAGCTGTTGATAATTCGGGAAAATGTGTCTTTAGACCTTGGACTGAACGGTTGGACAGAGAAAAGGTAAGAAAAAATAAGTCCTACAATGAAAGTAACGAAGTTTAATTGAATTGAACACTTTAATAAAAAAAAAATGACTTTAAAACGAATATATGTGTTGTGGATTTCTTATGTTCCCTAAACTTTTGCATGTAGGCATTTTGTTTGTGGTTTTCGGTACTTTCTAGAAATATTCATTAAGCTTAAAAACTACTAGTAAAATTAATGGAAAGGAATGGAACCTGATAAATTTTCGTAGAATTTATTGTTTGTTTTATTTTTTCTCTTTATTTCAGTGAATTAAAAAAGAGGACATTTACTTCCAAAGTTTTATTGTTACTTGATAGTGTCTTTTGTAACCAGGATTAAATTTCATAAAATTATTTTTTATCTAAAAATAGATCACAGCTAATTTAAGAAAAAGATGGGGGTAAAAGCAGCCATGTGTTTATTTTTTTGGTTATTTTCTCTCAGAATAGATTTATCTGTTGATATTCTATATTAATTTTTAGTAGTCTTTTTTATCTTGTTCCGTGAAAAATTAAAACTTTTCTTCTACAAATGTCTGTAAAAAATAAATAAATAAACAAATGAGTTAAAAGTCACTTTTAGTTTACGTTTACCGAATTTTTTCCTTTCTTGTTCTTCAATGTAATGAAATAAAACAAAAATCAAGTGAACTGTTCTAAATCCCAATAGGACGAGTTGTTCATTTTTGTTCGTTTCCTTTTACATTGATCCCATGTAATTTTAAAATTCAAAGAGACATTACTTTTAATTTCCCGAGAAATTCCGTTTTAAAGACTGTTCTAAGGTTCGGTGTATCTACCTTGAGGCACTACGATTTGAGTAAAGAGTGTAAGAAGAAATAATTCCTTCGCTATCATCATCATCAAATTCTAATACAGTCATTTGACACATCATCTCTACTTATTATCAAAGTAGAGAATAATAACAGTAATAATAATAACAATAGTGTTTCGTTTGAGAACGTAACTGAAAGAAGACCTTTTATGATTAAGAATCTTATGGATTTTTCTGATGACTGAATTTTTTGGCAACTGCAAGGTTAATGTAAAAGTCTTTAAACTTTAAAATGCCAAATTAGTTGTTTCATTTTGTTTTATTTAAGCCCAAATGAACTAAATTTTTAGCTATGTCATTATCAGTTTTTATTCAAACCTTACTTTGGAACTTTTTATTTGTTTCTTAACATTTTTAAATCGAGTCATTGTTATCATCTCATAAAGGTAAAATGCATTGAAATATAACAAAATGAAACATATCTGTTTGTTGGTAAATACTTCTAAATTACCACAAAGTATTTCTTTATTTATGTTTGTTCTTATTTTTGCCTAAAATAATCATAGGAATTTACAAAGCATTTCTATAATGTCATTTTGTTGTTGTTGTTAATAGTGTATATCAATTCTACTGTTTACCATAAAAAGAAAAAAATTTAGAGAATTTACTGCCTGGTACCATAAGTTCACCATGAATCATATTTACAAACACATTTCTAGTTTTGATGTAAAAATTAATGTATTAAATTTTCAATACAGTTTTTATTTTTCTCACCCCCAAAACTAATACATTAGTGTTAGTTTTGTTAATTTTTCAATAAAAACTTACTTAAAACTAACATTTGATTTTTTTTTTTTCTATTATGTAGGATAGGAATATTAATTGACAATACTTAGCCATATAGTTGTACAAAATATTTTTTGCCTAATGCAATTCTGGTCTTATTGAATAAGTGTCCAATTGCTAATGTCAACTGAAAATTCCATTTGTAGATTAAATAGTGTGTGTGTCTGCTTTTTATTTTTTTTTTTCATAATAATTTTTGAATTATTGTCCTAATTGTATAGTTTGGTGTTCGTTGATGGTTAATTTTTGACAAAATTTTTATTAATTTTTTCCCCATTTAATTCTGATTTGATCAGATTTTAGCAATTAAACATTCTATAGATTATTTTTTACTTTCAATGTTTGTTTTTTCTAATTGTATGTTAATTTATGAATAAAATTTGTTGAATTAATTGTGGGGAAGTATTTCTTCTAGCTAAAATGAGTTAATTTTGTAATGTATGAAGTAAAAAAAAAAGAAAAAAGAAGTTCTTGAATTTTTGTAATTTTAGGTGAATCTTATTTAATATTTGTAAATAAAAATAATAGATGAAGATTTAAATCAAAGCTCGTTATTTTACAGTCTTTATTGTCAATTAAAATACTTAAATATACCAAACTGTTACAATCACTTATTGCTTTTAGAAAAGAAATCCATAAAATTTACAAATATCTTTTTATATTATGAAATTAATATTGAGAAAATATTTGAGTTTAAAAGAGTGACGTTTAAGAGATTTAACAATTGTTATCTGTTTGTTGGTAAATTGTTTTTTGGTCCAGATAGTCCTAACTAAATGATAATTCTATATAATTGTCTTATATCTTCAGCTTAAAGAACTATTAATAAACCTAATTACTAATGTACATGATTAGTCAATCTCTTTTTTATTTTAAATTTAAAATCTGTATGATTAGTTATATTTTAAAGCATGTAGCTTCACAGTATTTATTGTTAGACATTGCTCACCTCCAACCTTTCTCATGAGGAACCAAATTTTTATAAGAACCTTCTTTTGGGTTTAATAAGTATGCAAATTTAACAGCTCTTCTATGTGTGACTATATTCCCAATTATCTATGATAGATTTAATAATAGATTAATAGATATTCTATTGTATTAGTTTAAAGTTTTCTCCCTCTCCTAATGAAGAGAGTTGGTTTGTTCCACTAATAATTCCGTTGTGTAAAATACCTCAACACTAAAAATCTATTTCTCTTGTCTTTTCATTTGAGCTTCAATATAAACGTTTTTTTTTTTTTTTTTTTTTTTTTTAAACATTTTTATTAGAATATAAAGAAACTATGCCAATGTCTATTTGAGCAGTTTTGATGAATTTGTCTGAAATTTGTTTTATATATTGCATTTAATACCTATTTTTTTTTTTTTTTTTTAAGTATTATAACATTTCCGTACCAAATGGTCAAAGTAGATGTTAAAAAATCAAATTTTTTATATAAAGAAGTTTTTAGCTTTTTCTCAAACTGTTGTAGTGATAGATTTATTTATATATATAATAATTTCAAACCATAACTTCACAATAGAACATCAAATTGTAGCTTGAATTTTAGACAGAAAAAGAATAGTATCAGTGCTTAAGAGTTCTCCAGGAGAAATGTATACCAAATTTAGTCAAGTCGTGCAAATAAATGATTATTAAATCACAAGCATTAATGTTATACAGAAGGTTTGTTGACTTCATAGTAAACAAGCTATATACACAATAATCAGGGGAAGCAACTCTAGTGAAGTTATTTCCCATGTTGAATTTTTTTTTCTGAATATATAGGTGTAATTTTAAGTTTAAACATATTCTCTGTATACATTGTTTTTAGAATATAAAATTCAAATTGCTTTTTTTTAGCAAGTAAATATGATTGTAATTTTAAAATAAAATCTTTGTAATGGTTAAGTCATGCTATTACGATCACTTTCGGATTAATATCTTTAGGAAAAACCCCTTATCTCCTCCCTATTATTTATTAAAATGTATATCTGGGGTTCTACAAGTATGGCTTTGGGATTAAATAAACCACGAAGGTGGATATGTCATTAAACATAGAAACCACACCAAAAAATTTCGTTTGAAAGACATTTTATCAAACACTTACATAAATATTTTATTTATAATATTTTTTCTTACGTAATTCTTCACAAACTTCTTTTAAATAAAATAGTTATTTGACAAATGATGAGAAAGAAAATCTGTAATAATATCAATATGTAGAAAAGAAACCAATACATACAAGAAAAATTTATCTCTGAGCCATTATAGTATATATTTTACACATTAAAAATCATTTTAACTTACACAAATAATCCCATAATTTCCTACATTCTGTTTCTTTGTTTCTTTAAGGCATATCAACCTTTGTAGGTTATTTAATGCCAAAGTCATTCTTCTAAAAGAACAGTAGTGGTACTATTTAACCCATAGCTGGGAGGATTTGGGGGCTCATACCGTTCTCAAGGGTATTTGTCTTAAAGTGAATGTAATAGCGCGACTGGAGTTCAAACTCGTTAATTACTATTCCGCTGTCCATCTACATTTTGTAAGAAATGATAGGATTATTTGTGTATGGATTGGCACTTAAGCTCTGGATCCAAGTGTAGTGTGTGTATTCATGGAAATCCTATGGTTATTTAAAAATTTTAAGATATTAAAAATTTTAAATATCTAAAAATTAAGATATTACTATTGAAAGAATTATGAAAAAAAAAAATTAATTCATGAAGATTATAATTGTACAAACATTATCTCTCATTACTTGGTAGTGAAACCAACTTTTTTTTAATACACTTCAAAAAGGCTAATATGCCTGTATTCAGATAAACTGACATTTACCTAAAAATGTCTCATGGTGCTATTACAATGGAATTTCTTATTGCTCTGTCGTGAAACAAAGTTTTGTGATTTATATAAAGGGTCTTTGTAAAGTTCTTGGCTTAACCTCAAACTAGGAAGTGTACATGTTATTCCATATATTTTTCATACAGGTTCTAAAGTCTTTCACCCTTAAAAAAAAAAAGAAAAAAAAAGAAAATTTTAATAAGAAAAATGTGGTCATTCTCCTTGATTGATGAAAAACTTCTTAGCACATTCTTGTACATCATATATTTTATATATTATTTTAAAATTATTCTAATATACAGCTTTCAAAATGATAAAATTTGGACCCAAGATTGATAATAATGATATTCAAAAGCAATGTTACCCTGACATAATTCTCATTGGCTTTTTTTAATACATAGTAGATAGGTTTGTGTATATGTGTTTAAAAGGTTCCCATAACAGTAGAATTTCTCATTATATTGCAGTGTATATTATATTTTATATATGAAGATTATTTGATAATACTTATTTGTTAAGAGAAAGCAAAATAACTAATGAGGACCATATCATTTTTTTAATGACATTTTCATAGGAGACAAACTTTAATATAAATCCTATTCATATAAATATAAGTAAATTTTTGAGGTAATCAAATCATTTAGAGCCTAAAATATATATTTTAAATATTAAGTATACACAAAAGTTCCAGTTCCCCTTTTCTTTTGAAACATAATTGCGCAGTAAAGAATAAAACTTTTAAAAATTATAATTCTAAAAAAGCTGGAAACATTTTGTATATACCTAATACTATCATGAAAATCATTATTAAATTCTCTAATTTAAAACATTTTAAAAGCTTTCTAATTTATAAGAGCAATTTCTCTGTTCTACAAAACTCAATAAAGCATAATTTGCTTTAATTATAATTTGAAGAGTTGCTGATGAAACTTAGTAAAAATATTTTGTCTATTCAATATATTTATTTCTATTATTCTCTAATATTGTCTGATAATTGTCATTACTATGTATATCCCACATTTTATTGATTATCAAATGAAATCAAAGTATTTGAGATTTTCAACTGTAATTGAATAGTTCTTTTCATGTCTTTGTAGTTTTTTTGTTTAGCTAATAAAGTATTTATTTCTTTTTCTTGTCTTTTTTTTCGTATGAACAAAAAACTATTAAATTTTTACTAGTTACCAAGGTTTCCATCTGGTTCATTAAATTGAACCTTTTACATAAGTTGGCAAGTAGTTTCACTCTTGTTTTTGCTTCTAGCTATCAATCCAACAGTGATACTTTACAATGAGGCCATTATCACATTATTTGTCCTTTGGCTGCTTATCTTTAATATTAATTAAATTTCACTTTTCCATAAGTTTTAATGAATGTACTTGCTGTTACTCTGCCTTAAGTGTCAGTTGTTCTGCAAATTAGTCATTGCAAAATTAATGATAAAGAAATTCTGATTATTTTGTTTCTTTGGCTAATTCAAGTCTTGTATAATATCTATTTTATTGAACATAGATATAATATAACTGGAAAATACATGCTATTTTGTGTGTGTGTGTGTATATATATATATATATATATATATTTTTATAATTTTTGTGTGTTTTTAAGCATGTGAACAAACAATATTGTTGAAGTGTCAAGTTTTAAAGTAAGAGTTTTCCCTGTATATCAAATTATGAATTTTATGTTGCTCTTTTTTTTTGTTTTTTTACTTTGATTATGCAGAGAATTATGTCATGTTATTGATATTGTGTGTAATAAGCTCTGATAATTTATTTGAATGCAAATTTTCTTTTAACGAGCAAGTCTTATATTCACAAGAATATAAAAATTACATTTTAAATGGATGGTGAAAGGATATTGAACACTGATAATATTCAGTCACTTTTTGATATATTTGAGCACCATTGTAAAGAGGAAAGTACTTATTTATTCCCATTTGCAAACTAAGATCACTTTCTCATACTAAATTACCTACATATTTATATCATTATCCTTTGTTGTGATTTGGATCAAACAGTTTGAAATACAGGCAGACATGAGTTAGAACTTCTTAGAACAATAATATTAAAAGTAATAAGGTAGATTAGATTCTTTTCTCTTTTTACGAATAGGTTACTATGAGGCAATAAACAATTTTTTTTTTAAGAATTTCTTGATTTCCAGATGCATTATTTTTAGTATCTTTACTCATTGAAAATTTTGAGTCAGGTGGTCAGTGTCTGTGGGTGTTGATATTGCTAAGTTTTATAGAACTATAATATTATAAACCAATATATTTGGACTAGGGTCTTCATCTTGGTGATTATAGTCACAATGTTTTGGTCATTGATTTCTCTCTCTCTTTCTCTTGAAATTTTAAGCATATCACTGCTGTAACATTTAACAGTTTTGGTTTTTAACTATGAACTACATACCAGTGAACTAAGAATTTTAGTTTTTTCTTTTTTTAACTTGGATACTTTTTCATTGGATTAATTCAAATTTAAAAATGGTTAAGATCTCATGTGAATGGGTTATGGTTCATGTTTAAAAATGCAAGGTTTTCATTTTTTATTTGTTGGTGATATTATTTTGTGGAAGAATTTTGAAGAATGGTAAGTTTAATCTGAATCTTGCTTCTCTTAAACATTCTCATAAAACTAGTTTGGTATGCAATTCATTTAAATAAACTTTGACATAAAAAATTTGCTAAGTCCAATGCAGCTTTCATTGGTTTTGATGTTTTTGAATTTTCTATGCATATTTATATCTAATTAATAATTAAACCCAGTTTTATCAAATAAAGTATTGTTATCACCTTTATTATATTAAAAAATTTTTTGTGTATATATATATATATATATATATATATATATATATATATATATATATATATATATATATATATATGTCATAGAAAAAGTTCTAAGCCTCACCCAGAAAGGAGAGCATAGCGGAATATTCTTGTTGTAACATACTACCACTTCTTATAAAACTTATTTAGGTTTTTGTAAAAGTGGTTGTGTTGCCACTATGACAATGTTCAGCTATGCCTTTCTTTCTGGTTTGGAACTTTTTGAACGACATATATATTAGTAAATTCTAATTTCTTCTTTTTTAGTTTGTGGACAGTGATGTTGATGAAGAACTTCTTTTCAATATACCGTAAGTTTCTCTACTCATTATGAAACTCTTTATTTAATTTCCTTTCTAAAACATTCAAATTTCTATAAATAAAAGAATATTTGTAAAATGAAAAATTATGTTACTTATAAAACTAATTATGATGTAAAATATTTATGAAACAGAGGTTTTGATTCAGTTAATTCATTGTTTGATCTGATTTTTATTTCCTTGAGGCTAAACACTCAAAATACACCTGCAGCTTGTATTCAGGGTTTTTGATATTGTCTTTGGGCATTTTTTTTCTTCTTTTTTATGCACTTTATTCATTTACTTTTTTTCTTCAATAATACATGAATATGCATAAAATTGTAGCAGTTTCTGGAAAATAATTGCTAATTTATCATTAATAAATTCATTTTCAAAAATGTATTCAAAACTTGACTATTATGTAAAATGGTGTCTCCACAGTATAAAATATTATTGATATCATTTCTTATTACATTTCAGTACTTTCCGTGATATGAAATGTTTTGAATTTGCATTATTAGATCTATTTGGGACTAAAATCTTCATCTAAGAATCATGTTATGACTAAATCATATTTGTAAATGCTATTAATGCCTAAACTGTAAACTAAAGTTTAAAAGAGAATTATAATTTAGAGTTTATTTTAATCAGTATCTTACACAGTTTGTTTTTGAATAATTTTTAACAGTATTTTGTCTATATTCAAATCTTTTCTTGCACTCAAAGGAAAAATATAAATTTTTTTCATTACATGTAAAATTTTACTGATTACATTACTGATATTTTTGCAATGATATTATTAAGCTAGTTTACCCATAACAACAATATTTAAGTAATTTTGACATTGCAAAAAAATTGTTGGATTTCATTTTTTATTCATTCAATATTTCCTGAATATTAAAGGAAAAATTAAGTATATATAACAATTGATGCTGTGCCTTGTTTCTTGCTATAAATAGACATACGTGGTGCATTCAATAAGTTTCCAGACTTTCTTGTACAGGCATTTAAAATTGTTGCAGACTCTTGAAAATTCAGTATATTATTGCTATACATCTTATGAGATGACTGATCAATTTTTATGATTTCAGGATCAAATGAACAGCTACAGCAGGAATTGGTATACACCCTACTAAAACCTGATTGTCACAGCTGGTGAATTTCAAAAATGCAATGAGGACACTTAGAAGAACGATATGCAATAAAATTCTGTTTTAAACTTGGAAAAAATGCCATGTGATGAAAGCTGGATCTACTGCTAAGACCCGGAGACCAAGAGACAGAGTTCCCAGTGGAAGCATGCTGGCTCTCCCAGACCCAAGAAGGCCAGACAGCAAATCCACCCACAAACTTTTGATGATATCTTTTTTTGACAGCACTGGCATGATCTACATGCACTGGGTTCCCACTGGACAGTCAACAAGGAATACTATGTTGAGGTTTTAAGGGAGTTCAGGAAGAGATTCCTAGGGAAGAGGCCATCACTCTTCAAATTGGGTCAGTGGCATTTCCACTAGGACAATGCATCAGTCCACAACTCCATCCTTGTCACAGACTATTTGACCAAGATGGGCATCAACACAGTTCCTCACCCTCCATATAGTCCAGACCTTGCTTCCTGTGAATTTTGGTTATTCCCTAAGCTCAGAGGCTGTTGTTATGAGACAGTTGAGGAGATGAAAGAGGCTGTGATGAAGGTTATTGACATGCTCACACAAGAGGACTTCCATGGGGCCTTCCAGAAGTTGTTGGAACGGTACAACAAGTGTGTTGCAGCCGGAGGAGATTACTTCAAAGGGGATTTGAGTTTCATGTGTGTACTATTAATAAAAGTGCCCATACAAAAAAGTCTGGAAACTTATTTAATGATCCTCGTATAAGAAATATATATATATTTTAACATATAATACTTTCAAAGGTTTTATCTATCTACAAAACTTTTAAAGAGTTTTCACATAAAATCTCTTACACATGCTTATAGCATCTCATAAAAAAATTGTCTGACAAAAAAAAAATTGAATTGCTAAATAACATATTGAATAATTATGGAATTGTATTTATCAACTTTAATTTAAGACTATATTCTTACAGCAGAAGAATTTATAATATGTCATATGTTACCCTAATAATGGAATTTACCATTATTTTTTTTAGTAAGACCAAGTTGCATGACTGGTAAATATATATAATTCACATTGCATTTGTATAAATAAGTAGATTATTTCTATTGATTTTATTTTGAATATCAGAGTTTTAATTGTAAAGCATAACTGCTATATCTGTCTGTTTGGTCAGATCTGGGTTCTACATGAAATTGTCATTAAAAAAAATTGTTTTTTATCTGAGTAATCTGTAATACGACTTTCTAATGGTAGCAATTTTTTTTTTCTCTACTGCTTTAAAAATCATGTACTGAAAAAATAAAATAGGTTACTAGAAAAAAATAAGACTGAAAATGAATAATTATATTTTATTATTGATAACCTGTTTTGTCTTGTTGGTAGCTTTTATAATAATTCTCAGTTGATATAGTGTTATCAGTCTGAAACATTTGCCTTATTGTAAATTGAACCACCTAAGTCAAGAGTTAACGAAAATTTTCTGAAAATAAAATATATATTTACCTACAAAAGTGAGCTACAAAACCGAATCTTCAATTTTTCCACTCTATCTTAAAAAAAAATGTTTATTATAAGGCTATATTTATTTTAGTTTGTGGTATGTATTGTTATTAAATAACCAAATTCTGAAATTAAAATCAATGATTTATCTCAGATTGTTATTTATCATTTAAATTCATGCACTTATTGGAATTTCCTTAGATGCAACCAGAAGAGTATACGTCAACACTTTTAATATTAAAGTAGTCAGTGGTAAGATCCATATCAGCTGCATTTGTATTAATGAATTTTATACATCTACAGATTTAGATCATTAAAATGTGTAGTTGAAGCAACTAATTTCAAGTCAAGTTTTTTTTAGAAATTTTTCTTATTTTTTGAGTCTTTCTTTCCTGAAATATTTTTTTGTTACTGAATTCATAGCATTAATTTTTAATCATATTGTATACTTAGTTTCACTAATAAATTGATGTTTGCATATTTAAGGAAATAAGAAAATTATAAAGTATTATTAGAATTATTTATTTCAGATGATCTTCATCAAATGAAATTCATTATCAAATTTTTAAACAATAACCATTTTTTATCAGAGGAATGTGTAAGCTTTTTTGACTATAAAATAGTGTTATTAAAAACATATTAGTATATATTGGGTTGAGTAAATTATTTCTGTTTTAGGTAAATATAATCTATTCATAAATAATTCAACAATGAATTAATTTCAATCAGTAGTATATTTGCTATTATTTTGAATCACCTCTTGCCATTTATCAGGTAGCTTGTTGATCCCTCTCAAGTAAAATTCAGCTGGTTTCAAGCTTAAGAAGTTTTTCACAAGCATGAACTTGCCCATCTTGGTCAAATAGTCTGTGAAAAGGATGGAGTTGTCCTGGTGGAAATGCCACTGACCCGATTTGAAGAGTGCTGGCCTCTTCCCAAGGAAAATCTTCCTGAACTCCCTAAAAACCTCAACATAATAACCCTAAGCCTAACCCTTTGGCCAATCAACTCTGGTGTATTGACTTCCTTACTCCTCCCACAGCTCTCATCATCCCTCACAGACTCTGTACCTTCCTTGAATCTCTTATGCCACTCAAAAACTGATGCTCGATTCATGCAAGATGGTCGAAAAGTAGTCTGAAGCATTCCATATGTTTCTGTGGCGTTTTTTCCAAGTTTAAAACAGAATTTTATTGCATATCGTTCTTCTAAAGTGTCCTGACGTCCAGCTTGGATTTTTGAAATTCACCAGCTGTGACAATCAGGTTTTAGTAGGGCGTATTCCAATTGCTGCTGTAGCTGTTCATTTAATCCTGAAATCATAAAAATTATTCAGTCATCTTATAAGATGTATAGCAATAACATACTGAATTTTCAAGAGTCTACGACAATTGTAAATGCCTGTGCAAAAAAAGTCTGGAAACTTATTGAATACACCACATATGAAGATTTAATTAAAACTGTTCAAAATGAATGTCCAAAAGTATATGCTATTTATACCTAACACTAATTGATTAAAGAAATGGACTTTATTACATTCAAGCATCTAATTATAAAATACAAATGACGTATATGAACAAATTTTATTGAATGCAACTGACAAAGAAAACAATTTAATGTTATGTAAATAATGAAATCAGGAGATTTTCTTGATACATTTTTTAACCACATAATACAAATCTTAGCATCATAGAAGAGAGAAACCAAAGGCAATTCAGCAACATCCATATCTCATTCTTATTGTTTACCATAATCAGAAGCATTTGAATCTGGAGGAAAGGGGTGTGGAGAGTTCTTATACTCTTTTTATCCTTATATACATTCTCTAGAAAGGAAATAAAAGTTGAATAAAAAATGTTTCTTTTCTTTTACATTCACTAAAACGCCTTTATACGAAAAATTGACACCTCCCCTCTTCAAACACATGTACATACATACATAAGTAAAGGTGCCAACTATAGTCGAGGGTGACCCGAAGGCTCCCTTTTCAATAGCTACTACACCAAGGTGTAGGAGAGGGTGCTACTCCATTCCCTAGAGTTCTCCACTTTACCCTTGATCTGTATCTTATAATGCTGAGTGTTAAGCAAGGTGGCATCAAGTACTATTTTTTAAGTCTTTGGTATGACTCAACCTGGGATGGAACCCTGGTCTTCCAGACCATTGGTGAACTCTACTCATTAAGCCAATGGCCCGGTTTACATACATACACATAATTGTATTTGTCATGTAACTTAGTCTCACTATTCAGTAATGAGAAATTTTTTGGTAACATAAGGTATTATTTAAGTAAACAGAAGCAAGCAAAGACAGAATAAGTTGGATGGAAAGAGAAGTTGAAAAAGAGAAAATAAATTGACACAGAAGGGAGAAAACTTAATTATTGTTAGAGATAGAGGAAGAAAATTAAAGAGTGAGAGATTAAGTGCAGATTCATACATAATCCCATCATTTTTTATGGGAATTATGCCAGTTTGAATATATTTTAATGAAAAGAAAGGTAAGCAAAACTTACAATATAAGCAGTTTAAATTGAATCTATGATTTATAGATTTTAAGCATACATAAATAATATCAAGGCTAAATCCTAGTACCAAGTTTAATTCTACTACTGTTGTATACACTTTTTTTATCAATTCAAATTTGAAATAGTAGGATACATCTTATTCTTGAACTTTTCTATATCAATACATGTGATTATCTAATGATGCAATAACTTAAAATGATTTGTGTATATTAAGATAATCTTCATTTTAGTTTTATAAAAATCTACCTATATATGCAACTTATTAAGTTTAGTAGTTTAAAATTATATGAGAAAGCACTGTTTATTGTCATGATTTTAAACATTATTTTGGCTTATGAAAGTAGCTTAAAAGCAACAGAAATCTAGATAAAATGATTTTGGAAATCAGTTAAGTATTGTTTACCAATGATAATAATAATCCTTCACTCCTTCCTAGATATTGGCTTCAGTATCATCATCAACTGGTTTCTACAAAGGTGACCTCTATGTTTCAGTTTTCTAGTGGCTTATAACCACACTTAGGTTAGTTTACTTGCAATTTTTTCTGTAGAAGATGCTAAATAAAATAACTTTGAGGATAGATTAAACTTTATTCACTCATACTTTTTTTTTCTATTGAAATATCTACATTGGAGCAATAGAACCAGTTAATATTGTCTATAAAATATTGATAAATTTTATATCTAATGAAATGATGGATAAAGTAGTTGCATCAGTCACTTCCATTCACATATGATATACAGTAAAAGTTACATTTATTTATTACTTAAAGGTATTTTTGAATAAAGAAAAATATTTTAATTTTTGTCAGCTTTTCAGATTTATCATTTTTATTTAAATACTGTATTATAAAACCATTATTCCAGTTGGCTATCAAAATGTAGTATCAACTTTTATCGATTTTTATAAGAATGAGTAAAGTAACTCCAGTATTCATTGCCTGAAAGTTTTAATTGAAATCTAACAGCTTCAGGCATTTAAACTTTAACTCATTAAGCACTTCAGCCATTTGAGAAAAATAGTATATGTTCAGAAGGTGTTAAGCATTAAGTTCTTTAATCTTATAATGCTAACAAACATAGAATTCATATAGTCTTGCTTACAGGCTATCTAAGTACTTAAGTAATTTTACAATTTCATTATATTTTTGTTTTGCCCTTTTTTTATGTATAAAATTTTCTGAATATTAAACTAAAGATAAAATTAAATAAATCAAACAACTGATCTTCTACATTGTTCTTTTGCTTTAAGTATAAATGACTGGGACTAATATGTAATTGTTGGCTTCACTGATTAAAAAAAAAAGTCCTTCTCCCCACAAGAAATTACCTTCTATTCCCCATTGAATGATTATAGAATTGTATTTAATTTAATATAGAATTCTATATCACCAGAAGAGTTTATAAAAGAATGTTTTGATGCCATAATAATGTAATGATCATTATTCTATAGTAAAACCATGTGACATAACTGGTGCATGTCAAACTTATTGTATATATAAGTAGATTATTTGCAAATAAGGGAAAGTACTCTTTAATAACTGTCTTCCTATATAATGATTGTGGTGAATAAACTATATTATTAAATTGCAAATTGGATTGCTGATTTCTTTAGTTTGAGTTTAAAATATTTTAACAAACGTCTCATTACAATATATCATTTATACTGTGTTACAGCAACTTACATAAATGATATAATATATAGATTACTAGAATAAAGACTTTTAAAAGGTATTAGAAATGAATGCTAATGTAGAAACAAATGGACCTCTTTTGTTGTTTCAAGAAAATGGTATATTTTAAAGTAAATAATGGAAGTGATAATGTTTAAATCTTTGTATCTTATTCTTTATTCATCTATTAAATTATTTATGAATTATTGACATTTTAATTATGTTCTAATTTATATTTAGTATTTTATTTATGATGTTAAGTCAATACATAAATTACTTTATTCAAAAAATGTAACTTTTATATTTTAACATTATAAAAATATGTACTTAGACTTTGTTTATCATTATCTACTTTTTCTTTTGAATTTGCATAGTTTCTATCACAACAGTTGCAGTATACTAAAATATGAAACTAAATGACACTAAGAACTTACTTTTTATTTTTTTCAGATATAGATTATCGATGTGTGTGTGTGTGTGTGTGTGTGTGTGTATATATATATATATATATCATCATGTCGTGCCGCGAGCACGGATATCCCTGACCCTCTCTCGCCACTTCTCCCTATCGTTCATCGCCTCTGGCAGGTCTTCAGGGCTACATCCCGTATCCTCACATAGCTGCTGAATGTATGTTCGAGCTGGTCATCCTGCTTTTGCCCGGCCATATGTGGGGGTCCATAGGAGTAGATCACTTATGAGTTCGTCCCTGCTTCTCCAGCAGTGTCCTGTATGTCTGGTTCATCTAACTTGGATAGTTTTCGTGATGGGAGGTTGGTGGCCATATAGTTGGTGCTTTGTGGGGTGTTGCCGTCAGAATATGTATATTATTTTAACCATATTTTTTTTTTTAAGTTGCTTTACTGTAGGAGAAGCGTCTCGAATTCTAACTTCATTTCAACCCCGTCTTTTTTTTTTTTTTTTTTTTTTTTTTCAATTTTTATTCTAAATCTTAGAATTTCTAATAGTCGTGGTGGTAATGGTGATTATAATAAAAAAACAAAATTTATTTTAATTCGTTGATTGTATTAAAAATGTTTATACATGTTTTTGTATGTTTTTGATAAATGATTGAAGTAAAATCCATCTTTCTAATATTTGAAAAGTATTAAGAATAGAAAAAAAAAGCCCTGTAGTGTAACTTTTATGTAAACATATTTAGATATAAATCAATGAGATCTATTAAGAAACTAGAAAGAGATATGTCTAAACTATCAGCTGTTTGTCTTTCAAACTGGTGGCACTCAGAGTCCAATCTAAAAGTGACTTGTGTGAAAAGTGTCTAAAGATAGATAACAGTAAGAAATCAGGAGAAGCAGATATAAGGATGTAAGATTAAACTGCCACAAACTCAGATTAAAATAAAAGGGAGACTGTTTCAACTATACTAAATTAAAATTTAGAAATTTTAAAGATCTAAGTCTATCTTACTATTAAAAAGGGGGCAATAACTAAATCAAAGGTTGTTAAAGATTAAAATCAATCTACAAAGCTTGAATAAAATAAAAAAGGATTGTTGAACATATAACTTGAACTTATGAATCCTAATTTTCATAAGTATAAATGATAAAGTATGGAATTTGATTCTGCAAAGCCAAAGAAAAATAAAAATCCGATACTTACAACTCCGCAAAAAAACAAAATACAGGCTTATATCAGTGGAAGCATTGGGAAGCAGATGTGATGAATCCAAAAACAAGTCAATGTTGAGCAGATGAATCTTATCAGTCAATGGTCTGGATGAAATTGTTTATTCAGGAAACTACATCATATACATGCAAGAACATAGCCACTTATAGGACTTTACACTCCTATAATTTAATATGGGTGGTATGCTACTTGTTCCCACAACAAAGATGGCGGATGCACACATATTCAGTCTCGGAAAACCATTGGCTAGGAGAACCACATGACCTGCTTAAAACTACGTCCGCGCGTAAATTTTCGTCCTGCGTTTGGAGCCTCTTCCAAGACGCGTATTTTCTATAAATACGTCATCTTCAAACATTCTTTCTCTTTTTTACCCAATTTCTTCGCAGTGGCAACACACTCCCTCCAGTGTGAATCAACAGGAGTGAAAAGCAACAACATGGATGGGTCTCGCAGACATACATTGACTATGAGACTTTTTCCAGTCTCAGAGAAAAACCGCCTGTTTCCAATCATATAAAGAAAGACATTTTAGATATGTAATCCTTTTGTAGTTTAGTTGTGTTAGACACACACACACACACTGATTATGTTATTAATAGAATTAGCGATATTTTTCACTACCCTCCTACTACCAACCAGACCACCTCCTCCTACACACTACCATAGCAAATTTGAAATAAAATATCATGATACTGGTAATGGATGGACATTTATCTCAGCATCTGCCTGGAAAAACTCTATCAATGCTATCATTGGAGGGGTTGGAATCCTTCTCAGTCCTTGTGCCTTAAAATTACTAAATAGCATAGAGACAATCCAACTGAGAATGATGTGTGTTTCATTTAATGGCAACCCTTGCATAAAAATCATCTCTTACTACTGTCCCATCAGTGCCAGTGATGAAATGGACATTATCATCTTCTACAAGGAGCTATGTTCCTTTGTCTAACACATTCCCAAACACAAAGTTCTAATCCTTGGTTGAGACATAAATGCTCAACTTGGCAAAAACAGAAATAACAAATTCTGCTTGCACAACTCTCCAAACTGAAATAGTGAATATCAAGCAGATTTTTCTCTTGAGAACAAGCTAGCATACTAAATTCCCCCCAAAAAAGAGAAGTAAAACTATGGATGCCTACTCAAATAACTCTAAAGCACAGGTAGATTATATAAACAAGCCGTGTATATATATATATATATATATAGCACTGTGAGGCTTATTCCTCTTTCGAAGGAGTATCTTCCAATCACAGAATCATTTCAGCAAAGATTCACCTGAGTTGACACTCAAATAAGATACAAACAGTTAAAGCTTCACAATATAACTGGACATCATTCACTTATAGTGATATTAGAAATCATCTGTAAGAAGTGAGTTTGATGTTCTTCATCAGAAGACATCTGAAGGACATACTATGAATGATGAATATAAAATTTTGCTGCTGGCCTTGATGAAATACTTCCTGAAGTATGGACGACAAGGAAATTTGATAAAATATTTCTTTAATTATGCAACACTTTCTATAAACAAAACACAATAGAGAAATGGATAAAGGCTGCATCCTCTCTTTCCCCAAGAAAGGTCACCTTGAAATCACAAAGAATTACCGAGGCATAACTTATTGCTATAATGGCTAAGGTTAATAATACTCTACTTCTCAACAGTATCAAACCTGTTTGAAAAAACAGTTTTTGGAGAAATTGATCCATGACCTTATAGATTCTGACTATCTACTGAATCATCAAAGGAGTACCAGCAAAAAATCTTGAGGCAACACATTTATTTGTAGATTGCTCTAAGGTATTTGATTCCAGACACAGAGAAAAGATGGGGCAAATACTACTAGTGTATGGTCTTCCCAAAGAAATTGTTAGTGTTATAATAGTGCATTACAAAATGCAAAAGCAAAGGTTTGCACACTTGATGGTGTTGTTAACTTCTTTGTCATTGTAACTGGGTTCTTGCAAGGAAATATATTAGCACCATGTATATTCATAATCTGCCTGGACAATGTACTTCAAACATTTATAGATCTAATAAGATAATGGCTTTACACTAATAAAAGGAAAGAAACCATGTCCTGCAGGAACTATAACTGATGCAGACTACACAGATGATTGAGTGTTTCTTGCAAATATACCACCCCAAGCCCTGTTGCATTGCCTGGAGAAAGCAGCAGGAGGCATTGGTCACTACATAAATGCAAATAAAACAGAGTACATGTTTTTTAAATAACAAGCCATCTCCACTTTAATGTTACCCAGGAGGCTGGGGCTGTAGAATACACTGACTGCACTTCTGCAGAGGGGTAAGACCCCCACCCCACCAATGAGTGTCCTGGATATATGACACTAAACAATGTGATAGTGAGGTTCCAGTGAGGCTGGGGCTTTGCCATTGCTCCCAGGTCCACTCTGGCCCAGAATGGTAGCACCTGATAGGACCCATCTATAGGTTAAATAGAACTAAACTGCATACTTATGCTAAACGGAAATGTTTGAATTAGAACTGTTTGACTAAACTGAATAGCTTAAAATGGAAATGTTTTTGACAACTAAACTGTGTACTTACATTTAAACTGCATACTTATGCTAAGCTGAATTGTTTTATCTAGAACTGTTTTGACATTTAACTGTGTGTAAACAAAATCTATACTTATACTTAACTGAATTGGCTGAATTAGAACTGTTTGAATAAACTGAATAGCTTGAAATATAAATGTTTTTTACAGTTAAACAGTGTACTCATGCTAAACTAAATTGTTTGAAATAGAACTGATTATTTGTATAAAAATTGATTTAAATAGAACTAGACTGCGTACTTATACTGAACTGATTTGTTTGAATTAGAACTGTTTGACTAAACTAGCTTGAAATAGAAATGTTTTTGACAATTAAACTATGTACTTATGCTAAACGGAACTGCTTGAAATAAAAACTGCATACTTAAGCTGAACTGAATTGTTTGAAATGGAACTATTTACATAAAAATGGATTTGGTGTTAGATAACCAACAAAGGTTGATATGCCACAAAACCCAACCAACCACTTTAAATGGTAGGCCCCTAAGATTAATAGGCAGCAATATCTCATCTACTGAAAGTGATAACAACATATACCTTGCAAAGGCATAGACTGCTATTGATAGGTTATCAATCATATGGAAGTCTGGTCAATCTGATAAAATGTTATTTCTTCCAAGTTGTGGCTGTATGGATGCACCTCAAAACAGCAACTATATGGCCACTTACCTCCATCTCACAAACCATCTAAGTAAGATGAACCTGTCATGCTAGACACAGCTGGAGAAGTAAGGATGAAATCATAAGCAACTTTCTCCTGTGAACTCCTATACATAGACATCCAGGGTTGATCATACAGCAAGAAATTATATACATCAGCTCTGTACCAACACTGGATGCTGTCTAGAGGACCTGCCAGAAGTGATGGATGATAGTGATATTTTGAGAATTTCAACAAATCTGAACTGACTTAAAGAAATAAACAAAAAGGATGATAAATCTATCAAATTCAATATAAAATTCAATATTACCAGAAGAATTTATGACATAATATTTTATGTATTAAATAAATAAAAGGACAATATTAGGAAGCTGAAAAAAGTTGCAATTAAACTAGAAAACAAATGAATGTGACACTAAATAATTTTTAACTGACTAAATGTAAGAAAAAGATAAGTGAAATAATAAATCTTAAAAAGAAGTGATGATGGATCTTGAAATGAGTATGGATGGTATTACTGATATAAAATAAAGGCATAAAAGATGATATTTTGTTGTCAATAAGAACAAAGGAAAAGCTATTGGCAGCTAAATGAAAATAAAAAGTTTAAGGAAAATGGGGAGGGGAGACTCAGTGAATAAAAAGAGTAGGACGGTATAGCTGTGGGCATTAATCAAGTGTGTGCTGCAGTGAAGTACATATCCATATCCCCACAAAAAAGATGAAATACAAGCTGCTCATGTATATGTAAACTTTCACACACATACTCACAGAGTTCAGCACAGCAATGTTGACTACTTTGAAAAAATAAGAGAAATAGCGTTGATTGTTTTAGCACTTCACTGAAAGAACTAATGGCTAGCAGCTAAAAAAAAAATTGAACTTTTGATGAGGAAGGAATCATATTAGTTAAAATTAGAAGATTAGAAAATTACTAGGCAAGTGGAATAAATGAGTAAAATGTGATCTTGTGTTCATTGGTAGTGTGTGTGTTTGCATAGGTAGAGAATCATAGATTTAAAAAAAAAATACTCCCCTTTGAGATACTTATTTCATCCAAGAGATAACACTATGAAAGTAGCAATTTTCCTAATCATTTTTTAATATTCATAATAAAAAATTAAGATGTTGACTTGAAGCAACAGAAAAGAAAATGCTGATATTTGAACAGAATTGAGGGGGAAAAAAAGTGGAACAATTATGGCTGTCCTGTGGTATCGAAAAAGTTCTTGAAAATAGTAGAAATTTTCAAGCAAGGTTGTCTTAAAAAACCTCATTGATAAGTGTACCCTACAGATATTTCTTCTTAAATCAGTATTGAAAATTATATTTTTAACAAATTCCTAAGACCAATTTTTTCATTTTAATTTATCTACCTATTAGTATACAAATTAGATATGTAAATATCCTTTTTTGGCTGAATTTCTGAAATAGGGAATTATTATTATACACTGATTAACTCAAACTGGTGTCTACATTGTGGTTGTTATAGGCGCAATGTATCAGCCATTGTATTCTCCAGCCTTCTTGAGTCCTATTGAGTAAAATGAGGTATGGTTGTTCATGTGTAGATAGAAAAGGGAATCACTTGCTTCAGTGGAATAAAGTCAGACTAATAGAGAACTACACTAAAAGATAAGGAAATTAAAAGAATTAGCATATGTTAGACTTTAATTACCTCCTTAGTAAGCCTTGTATAGAAATGAATTTATAATGGTTTGGTTTGGTTTCTTTGTTTAATGGGTATCAACCTTTGTAGGTTATTTAATGCCAAAGTCATTCTCCTAGGAGAACAGTAGTGGTACTATTTAACCCATAGCTGGGAGGATAAGGGGGTTCATACCTTTCCCAAGGGTATTTGCCCGAAAGTGAATGTAATAGCACAACTGGAATACAAACTCGCTTACTACGATTCTGCAGTCCATCGCTTTAACCATTACACCACGAGGATACCCCCTAATTTATAATGGGGAGGCCTTTAAGAAAAAAACAAACTAAAAAGACAAAATCAGTTGTGAATTCAATCTTTGAGGTGGGTTGTCTAGTTAGAATAAGAAAAAAAATCATGTACTTGAGTTCAGTGGCAGAGACAGACATATCATACATTGAGGATTAATTAACTTTGTATAATTAATTGAAACAAGATATCCTTTAAGCAGGAGTAATAGAATATGAACTCTTTACACTTGTACAAACTGAAGAGTTTGGAAATATTTCTAAAAGAACAGAAAATATTCTAATCCAACCATTTCTTAAGATGGTGCTTTTTATCAGTTAAGTCATGCTGATAGCAGTATTATGATTATTTTATCTATATAGTAAAGAATAAGATGCTTGGTTACTAATTTATTATTGGTATTCAGGCTCAAGATCTCAAATGTTGTTTTTTCTTAATTGAGCAATCCCTTCTCTATTTAAAAGATTGTTAAAAAATCTTACTATCATTTGGCCTTGTGCTAAGTTTAGTTAAAATTATCAAATTGTGCTGATAGCATGGAGTTCCCTGTCTTTCTCCATCCGTACCCTATTGTCTGTCACTCCTGACAGGTCCTCTAGTCTGCATCCAGTGTCAGCACAGAGCTGATGTATATACATTGCTACTTGGCCAACCTAGGCATGTTCTTGTATAGGAGTCCATTAAAGAATATCACTTATTTCATCCTTATTTCTCTATCAGCATTCAGCATGTCTTGCTCATCTTACTTGGATGGTTTGTGAGATGAAAGGTAAATGACTGTATATCTACTGTTTTATGGGGTGTTACTTCAAGCATTCTAGTGTAGTTTCTGTCTAGCTTTTTCTCCATGCATTTTGTTAGTTGTGCATCTGTTCAGTAGTACTGACACAGCTTGGAAGAAATTCTGTTAGATTCTATTGGAGATATCAGATTCCCATATGCTCAATTACCTGTTACTAGCAGTCCATCCTTTTGCTATGTATATGTTGATATTATTTTCAGTAGATAAGATATTGCTGCCAAGGTATGTGAACTGGTCTACTACTTTCAGAGGCTTGTTATTTAAAGTGGAGATTACTCCTTGTTTTTTAAAGCATATGAAGTTGATTTGCATCACACATAGGCCAATACCTCATGCTTCTTTCTCCAGACTATGCAGCAGGTATTTAGCTTGGATAGGTGCATTTGCAAGAAGTGCTAGATCATCTGTATAGCCTGCATCTGTCATAGCTTCTGCAGGATATTATCTGCTCCTTATCTTTTTTAATAGGAACCCATTTTTTTTTATTAGATCTATTGATATTTGTGGTATGTAATCCAGGCAGATTATAAACTCATATGTTACTAATATTCCTCCAGTGACTGAATCATTGCTTTTGTGTTTTTAGTAAAAGGATTATTATAGCAGTAACAGTTTCTTTTTCTCAGCTAGTAGTATTTGTACCATTTATCTTCACTGTATAGAATCAAATGGCTTGGAGAAATATACGAACAATTGTGCTGCCTCAAGATGTGGATCAATTTCTCTGAAAGTCATTTTGATTTTCCCCCAAAGTTTTCTTGACTTCATGTCGGATATGATTGAGAAACAGATTTTTATAAACCTTAGCAGATATAGTAGTAAGAGTTATACTGCTGTAGTTCTTAGTGATCTTTAGGTTGTCTATCTTGGGGAAGGGGAGGGTGCAACCTTTCATCCATTTCTCTATAGTGTTTTTTTTATACACAGTATTGAAGAAGCATGTTGACAAATTGTTTTGATTTCCATACTTAACATATTTCATTGAGGCCTGCAGCTTTTCTGCTGCTAATCTTTTTTCAGTATTATGTCAAATCTCCCTATGTAAACTGAGTTAGTTGGCTATTAATAATTTTTTTGGTAGGTTTATCAGTGATTTCAGGAGAGGATCCTAGCAGATTTTGTAAATGTTCTTATTACTTTGGGAATCTTTCTACTTGACTGGCAGCTTTTAGTTTTGCTCTTGAGATGTTCTTCCTTCCGCTGACTTTATTTACTGTCTGCCGTACTACTTATGATTGTTTATCTTTTACCAAATTTCTGATTTTATTGATTTTGTGTGGAATGTATTCTTGTTATTGTTTTGGGTATGTGTTCTATCTGAGCTTTCTTGGCATTTGTTAGGGTTCCTTTATTAACCTAGGGTACTTTTTTCATGTTAGCTCGCTTTTCCCATACTTCTGTTGATTCCCATGCAACTCTACATTTGGCTCATGGTTTGGTTGGTTTGCACTCGGCTACTGCTTCTATATGGGGGGTAACAAAGTTTTCATATTTGTCATTTGGAGTATGTCTTTCAGGTGTCTTATGAAGAGCATCAAACTTGCTTCTTGCAGCTACTGTATATTGGATGCTAATATTGCTATTGGCAATTGAAGACCAGTCATATTGTTAGCTTGAACTGTTTCTTATTTCTGTGTAGACTCTAGTAAATTTTTGCTAAGATGATTCTGGGATTGGGAGATCCTCCGAAGGAGGAGTATGCCTAACTGTTTAAAAAACTATTATCCACTTCTTGTTAATGAATATGTAATCTAGTTGTGCTTAAGAGTTAGTTTGGCACATGTAAGTCCATGTTTTTTTCTTTCTTTTTTGGAATCTAATGTTTTAGCATGCAAGCCTGTTCACAAGTGAAAAATCTGCTTGATATTCACCATC
Organism: Sepioteuthis lessoniana; assembly: GCA_963585895.1. Classification (NCBI taxonomy): domain Eukaryota; kingdom Metazoa; phylum Mollusca; class Cephalopoda; order Myopsida; family Loliginidae; genus Sepioteuthis; species Sepioteuthis lessoniana. Next base: position 17,763,739 of record OY757907.1, read on the forward strand.
CTTGTTTGGCAAGTTAGCAGAATTTATTATTTCCATCTTTGCCTATTTGAGCATTCATGTCTGCACCAATAATGAGAATGTTGTGTTTGGGAATGTTTCAGACTAGGAAATATAGTGTTATAGAAGATGGTGATGTCTGGCAACTGTGGGACAGTAGCAAGAGATGATGCAGAGGTTGCCATTAAATGTAACACTCATCATTCTCAGTTGTATTGTCTCTATGCTATTTAGTGATTTTAAAGGATGCAGACTGAGAAGCATTCCTACATCTTCAATGGTTGCAGTAATGGAGTTTTCCCATGCTGATACCAACATCCATTAGCAGGATTATGATAATATCTATTATTATTATTATTATTATTATCTAGTCCCTAGTTTGCTATGGTAATATCTATGTTCCTGTATGCATATAATGTCTATATTCTGCTCAGACGCAGCTACTTCAAGGTCAGATAGCTGTTTTGTGTTTTTAAAATCCTTCTGTTAAAAGTCGCTATGTTGACAATGCTTTCTCATCTAAGTTTGATTCAGGCTCTGTATCTGATTTTTTTGAACACTGGAGCCAGAACTCCAATCTCAGCAGAAAGTGCCCCTTGTTTATCCACTTGAAGGACAATGTGATTGTAATGTTTGATTTAAATCAGTCACGGTTATTTTTTGTTGGCTGTTTTTTTTTCTCATGAATAGATGCCACCCTTATAGAAGAGTAGAAGTAGTTTTCAGACTGAACTATTTGATCCTGGCCATTCGGCTATGAGATTCCTCCAGTGTGCCATTGAACTACCTTTGGATTCATCTTCCTTGCTTCACATCCTTATATACTGCTTCCATTACTATACACATGTGCTGCTCATATGATACTCTCCTCCCTCAGAAATTGCTATCCAGTGACAAGCTAGGGCAGAATATCTGAGTGATTATAGAAGCAGCTTATTAAACCAGAGAGTTTAGTAACAAGTAAAAATATATATTATACAGACACACACACTATGATACAGTGTCTTTAAATACTAGCAAAGTTTTTTGTCAAGATGATTATTTATGTATGGCTTGGCACTTTTGTCTTGGATCAATGTGTTGCTACCTAGCACTTTTGTTTTGGATCAGTTCTGCTCCCTGGCCTTCAAGCTGCTATGTGAATGTAGTTATTTCTACTAAACTATCTTACTACAAAGAATGATTATTTTATATCTCTGCTTATGTCTGCATTAAATGACCCATTGAGGTTGATGTACTACAAACTAAACCGAACCCTAAATGGTAGTATCAGTTCCTATTCCTTGGGATATATATAATATTTTCATCAAGGGTACAAGACTGGATGTAATTGATTCTTTTATATACCTTGGCAGCTCCCTCTCAAGAAGTGAATCCCTTGATTCTGAAATAAATCTTTAGATCCAAAAACTAAACTTAGCATTTATGAAGTGTGTGTTTTACCTGCTCTTTTACATGTTTTAGAGATCTGGACCTCATATTGCTGTCACATCAAATCTTTGGAAAAGTTTCATTAATGCTTGTCTTATGAGAATCCTAAATACTAAATGGCAATCTTTATGACCAAATACTATTATTCTTTAGTGAACTGATGGATCCAGTATTGAGATACTTCTTGTATGCAATCTGGTGCAGTAGGCTGAGCTCTTTACCAAGATGGAAGACATTAGACTGTTCAAGCAGCTGTTCTGTGGTGAATTGCAACTTAGTAGATGTCCAAGGCATAACCCTAAGAAAGATTTTAAGGATGTTGTCAAAAATATCCTTAGTGTACTCATTGGAGACTGGGAGCAGATGATGGTAAATCAATCAACGTGGAAGAGACTGAGCAACAAAAGTTGTAAAGCATTTGATGCATGGAGGATCAAACACTCCAGTATGAAATAAGCACTTCAGAAGCATGACTTGACCTCAGTTCTTGACACTTTATAGCCTGTACATATTTATGACATCTGCCTTTGGGTCTGTTTGTTCAAAGTCAGATTTGCTAGTTATAAGAGATATCATGACAGCAAACTCTTAAAGACTCATTTGACAAAAGCCTTTCAGCAGCAACCTACAAGGAACTCATGTTAATTCTGTGACAAAGTATGTAGGTCTGCTGCAGGTTTGAAAAGTTATTTAAGTGTGCACAAGGGCAATGTCAATAGAAAAGACAACTAACTCATTTGTCACCCATCCAATAGGGCTTGCAAGGATATGCACTCGCTCTCAGTGGTACTCTTAGTGAATTAAGATGGTTTTCTTCAAATAAGTGACAGTTACTAATATATTATGTAAAATAGAAAAAAAAAAATTATATTCATATACAGCTTCAAATTAATAAAATTTAGATCAAAGATTGATGATGATGATGATGATAGTAAAGAAAACCCAAATAAATACTTAAATTGTCTTTTGTTTTTTTTTTCATATTTGTTTTGAGTTTGAACTCTAGTTGCATTCGCTTTAAGACTAATACCATTGGGAAAGGTATGAATCCTCTTATTTGCCTTAAGTGATATTACTACTGTTTTTCTACAAGGATGGCTTTGTTATTAAATAACCCATGAAAGTTGATATGCCATTAAAAACAAAGAAACCACGCGATGATAAATTTTGTTATGGTTACGAGTCATATTCGATATTGAACAATGTCTCCTGTTAATATAACAATAGAATTTCTCATTACTCGGCACTGAAATCAGTTGCCATGACCTCTGAATAATATTGTTTTTTTTTTTTTAATATGAAAATAGATTTTTTTTCAGAGTTTCATAACTTATTCTTTTATGCTGAATTTAATGTTGCCCCTAAATTTCCTAATTTATGAAATTTATTGATGGTAGCACTGTGGAAATATAGTTTCCTTCTTTAATATATCTTTTTCAACTAGTATAGTTACCTGGCATTACCCTGGTGCCAGATATATTATAATAGATTTTTTTGTTGTTATATTTATAAGATTTTATGTAGTTCTCTTTGTATATTATTTTATATACAGCTATTTCTTTTTATCTTAAAGCCGGTATATTTCTAAAGTCTATTCTATAATTTCAGTATATATTTTTTAATTCATATTTTTATCAAATTAAACACTAAAGTACATTTTGTTTCATATTGAAGTAAAAAAAATTAAATTGTCAGCATTTGATAAAAATGTGTTTAAATAAAATCAGCTCTTTTCTAAGCAATCTTTTGTACATGAAATACAAAACAGTTGTTAAGATTGAACATTAATTAAGATATTTCTGTCTAAGGGTTCATTAAAATTTACATTCCTCCATTAATCAAATATTTTTATTTTATGATATTTCAGAAAGAACTTGGTAAAAATGAAGAATTTTAAAACATCTAAACAAGCCTGTGAATTTTTATTGGAAAATGTATTATGTAGTTGATAGTCAGTTTTGGTGACTCATAAAATTCCAAAGAGTAAATTACATCCCCTACATTTTTTTCACATAATCTTAAAAAATGAACTTTATATAAATTTGTTATAAGTCATTTAAATGGAACAAAATAAGAATAAAACAATAAGATATTTGACACCCAGACAGCATCACGAACCTTAGCTAATCTTTTATCTTTTGTACTTGAAATCATTCATGGACTTGGTGATTATAATTGATACAGGACTTGTAGCTTTGTGGTGAATGGAAAAGCATGAAAAGCTGCCACAGACCACTCTAAAATTATATAAAAGAGTTGTCTGTTTTGATTTCTGTGTATTGACTTATAACTCCGAAAAGATGTCATTGAGCATTAGAATCATGAATATATTATAAGATGTTTATGATAAGGAATAGTACAATATTTAGGTTTTGGTTTTTACTGATTAAATGATATATGAGGATAGGTTTCCAGACTTTTTTCGTATGGGCACTTTTATTGATAGTACACACATGAAACTCTAGTTCCCTTTGAAGTAACCTCCTCCGGCTGCAATGCACTTGTTTTACTGTTCCAACAACTTTTGGAAGGCCCCATAGAAGTCCTCTTGTGTGAGCGTGTCAATGACCTTTGTCACAGCCTCTTTCATTGTCTCATAACAACAGCCTCTGAGCTTAGGGAATAACCAAAAGTCACAGGGAGCAAAGTCTGGACTATTGGGAGGTTGAGGAACTGTCTTGATGCCCATTTTAGTCAAATAGTCTGTGAAAAGGATGGAATTGTGGACTGGTGCATTGTCCTGGTGGAAATGCCACTGACCCGATTTGAAGAGTGCTGGCCTCTTCTGATGGAATCTCTTCCTGAACTCCCTTAAAACCTCAACATAGTAACCCTAACCCTAACCCTTTGGCCAATCAACTGTGGTGTATTGACTTCCTTACTCCCTCACTCCATCATCCCTCACAGACTCTGTGCCTTCCTTGAATCTCTTATGCCACTCAAAAACTGATGCTCGATTCATGCAAGATGCTCCAAAAGCAGTCTGAAGCATTCCATACGTTTCTGTGGCATTTTTTCCAAGTTTAAAACACAATTTTATTGCATATGGTTCTTCTAAAGTGTCAGATTGCATTTTTGAAATTCACCAGCTGTGACAATCAGGCTTTAGTAGGGTGTATTCCAATTGCTGCTGTAGCTGTTCATTTGAAGCTGAAATCATAAAAATTGGTCACTCATCTCATAAGATGTATAGCAATAACATAGTGAATTTTTAATGCCTGTATAAAAAGTCTGGAAACTTATTGAATACATCACGTAATTCAATAATTATAAATAAATTGATTTGTGGAACTCTTCACAGTTCTTCATAAGTACAAAAACGGAAACGGAAACTCTTTAGTTTTCTTCACACGTATACCATTGGTGAAATTTCAGTTTAATGCTTTTCCAAAAATTGCTTGGTAATTTCATACTAATCATGAAAAAAAAAAAATTCCTAATTTTTTGAAGAGCTAAAAGAAAAATCATGAAAAATTTTCCATCTAAGGTGTACTTTTTCTTTCTTTTTTTTTAAATTTTAAATACTATTTCAAATGTAAACCAAAAGAAGAACTTGTAATATGAAAAATTTGAAATTTTTTAATCTTTAGCTTCTTTTTATTGTACTTACCTATAATGTTATATCTTTAGAGGGTAAAAAATAAAAATGAAATTAAAGCATTGTTTATTGATAACACTAAAAGTCATTTTTTAAAGAAATATATTTTTTTGTATTTCTCTGAAATATGAAGAGTATTTGTTTAATATATGAATTCTTAATCATCATCATGACATGCGGCTAGCATGGATATCCCTGACCATCTCTCTCCACGTCTCCCTATCATTCATCGCCTTCGGCTGGTCTTCGGGGTTACATCCCGTATCATCACATAGCTGCTGTATGAATGTTCGAGCTTGTCATCCTGCTTTTGATTGGCCATATGCGGGGGTCCACAGGAGCACATCACTTACGATCTCGTCTTTGCTTCTCCAGCAGTGTCCGGCCTGTCTGGTTCGTCTAGCTTGTATAGTTTTCGTGATAGGTGGTAGGTGGGCGTACAGTTGGCGCCGTGTGGGGTGTTGTTGCCAGGACCTGTTCAATATTGCTCGCAACATTCTTGTATAATTGCCGTCGAGCTTCTTCTCCAACCGTTTAGTCAGCGTCCAAGTAGTGCATCCATACAGCAGTATCGACACGACCGCCGCCTGGAAGAAACTGCGTTTCATTTTATTGGTCAGGTTTTTTTTCCATATGATCGAAAGCCTATCGATAGCTGTCCATGCCTTCGTTAGCCGTGTGTCGAGATCTTTTTCGGTTGATGAGATGCTGCTTCCTTGGTAGGTGAATTTGTCAACCAGTTTCAGGGAGGTTCCGTCTAGTGTGGAAATGTCACCCAGTGTAACTTAAAACATTGTTTTTTTTTTAAAAAAGCAATAAATTATTTTTAGAATGAATGAATACTTTTCATTTGAATTAATACACAAAATTTTCCACTTAAAAATAAGGATCTATTTTTAATTCTTAGCTTTTTTTTAATGTTACATTTTAATAGGGTAAAAAAAAAGAAAATGAATGAATACATTTTTTATCACTATAACTTAAAAAGCAATTTAGAACTGAATGGAAATTTTTGTCATGCTTAGAAAAAAGTTTTTTAGATAACTGAAATTATAATGTTTCAAATCACTTGGATTTTTAAAAATAGTATTTTGAATGAAAAAAAAATCCTAAAATAAAAGAATATTGTAATATATGAATTCTTATTCTTTTATTATTAAATTTTTGAGGGTAAATAAAAATTTGAATTAAAACTTTGCTGCTTTTTGAAAATTATCTACTAAAAATTTGTTCTGTAACTGAGCACTAGTTGTAAAAAAATAAGAATCATTGAGACCTAAAAAAAAAGGTAAGGAAAATGTTTTAAACTTTTCACCAGTATAGGGTTACATATCTTATATTATTTTAAATGTAAACAAAAATGAATACAATTCATTGAATAAAAGAATACTTTTCATTTGAATGAATAAGGAAAATCTTTCAATCACAAATAAGGACACAGTTAATTCTTAGCTTACTCCTTTCTATCTCATTCACTTGTGCTCCTAAAATTCTTTTTGTCCGGTCTTGGACTGGGTACTACTGCTAGTGTGTGTGTGTGTGTGTATAGACTTTGAAATTGTTGAGTTTGGCAGCTCTCAGTTGCATAACAAGTTGAGTTATGAATTGGAGTTTGATTTTGCACTTTTTCAGGAACACCAGTTCCTAAGTGATTCTTCCTGACCTATCAATCCTGATTGACGAACTGGTAGGTCAGTGATGATTTTTCCTGTAGTGTTCCACCGGTGATTGAGTGGATTCTGAATTGCTACTATGTCACCAGCTCATAATGGGCAAAAAGTTGTGGGTATATCTGTTATATCTTTCTACTCTTTTGTCATTGTGGGGGTGGAGGATTTCTTTGCGGCATTGTACCACTGATACCCATTCAGGGTGAATGGAATTGTTCCGATGATAGGCCATTACCTTGGATTGGGGTGTTTTGGTATTGCAGGATGATGGCATTGTCATTGTCCAAGGAAACTTGAGGGCCTGTATTTCCATTCACTATCCTCTTTGCAGTTTTTACCGTGAGCTCTGCCTGGCCATTGGATTGTGGGTATGTGACTGAGGACAGTCTTCCTGGAATATGCTGGAGGTGAAAGGTGGGCAGCCGTCAGTACTGTTTGTCTGGGGTACCATATGCTTGGAACAGCTGTTGACAGATGGATATCAATTTGGATGTGGTGGCATGACCTGGGTTTTAGGTGGTACAAAATAAACCAGACAGTTAGTCTCTCTTCATAGGCAAGGTATGCAATGTGCCTGACTTGGAATATGTCCCTCTCTATTTGTTGGAACAGCCATTCTAGGGATGGGGTCATGGTAATGGGTTCCTGTGGTTGCATAATTTGAGCAATTTGCTCTAAAGTTACATATGGATGCATTCATACCGAGTCAGTTAACTGTATCATTAGTGCGAGCCTTCATGCCATCCCTGCTTTGGTGGGCTGTGTGCAGGCAGTGTAGTACTTTTCCTCTGAGGGATTTGGGTATGAAAATTCTTCCATCCATTAACACTAAACTTCTCTGAGTTCTTAGTTAGTGTCGTATCTCCCAGAAGTTGTGGATGTTAGGTTCTATAAGAGAGCATTTGTAAGGAAATCTCTGATTGATGGAGTTTATCAAGGTTGTGTAGCTCTGATCATTTTGGCCTGATTCCTGTATGCAGTCAGGTGTTATGGTTGTGTTATTATCAGTGGTATTCATTGTTGCTTGGATGGTTGTTAATTCTATTGCAGCATCTATGTTATCCGAGAAGTGGACATTTTTGGAAGATGGGTGTGTGGGGCATAGGCTAATAAGGGCTTCTACTGTGGTCACTAGATTGTAGGAGATGACATTGGCACCTTTATGCTACTTGCCTGGGCAATGTTGGATGGTGAAGAGATATGAGACATCTCTCCTTAAGTCGAAAGAAACACAGGTTGTGTACCTTGCTAAGGTACCTGTCACCAAATATTCCTGTTAATGGTTGATGGTCTGTTACTACTATTATCTTTGGGCAGCCTATGATGAATAGGGTCCAGTCTGGGTATCACTGGGCTGGGGCACACTTTGACCAGCTGTGTTTCTGGGCTCACGGATCAGGTTGGGTGTGTCTTGGATTCGGTGGCAGTCAGTCGAAGTTACCTTGTGCCAAACTTTGGTGTTTGTGGGGCACCAGACAAATATCACAATGATTAGGTGGCATTTTTCTTGTACCCAAGCGATTGCTGCTGCTTTGCCCTTGATGGGTGCATATCGGTGCTTTGTATCGGTACGGAATCTGCTGGCTGCAAACACAATGCATCGTCCATCAGGACAATACATTGGAGCTTTCTCGGCGGGGCATGTGCAATGCTTCTTCAGTAGCAGGAAGTCCATGTCTTCCTCGTGCCAGTTTGAGGCTAGGCAGGTTACTCTGTTGATGTCAAAAGTGGTAACAGCCTTTTTTATTAAGCCCACAATGATTTGTTTGGGTTGCTGGAGTGCATTTTTGAGGTTTTCATTCAATCAAAGCGTGTGTTTTTTTTTTGTTTTTTTTTTTGACAAAGTCCCAAAATGGCAGCATTATAAGGCTTAATGAATATGCCCATGCTACTTTGTTGACTAGCTTGAACCAAGACCTTTTGGGGGGCTAGGAAGCTGGAGATTGCATTTAGCAAATTGTTAGAAGAGTCACTCCTGGCGGTGTTATTTGAAAGCCTTCAAATTGAACTATGTCCTAACAGAATTAAAATTAGTCTCCGATGAGGACAATTCCATTTTTCTCACACAGCAGCAAGTACTTGAGAGTGTAGTGGAAGGTCTCTTCTATGTTTTTATCATCGAGGAGGGTATCGACCACTTTTACTTTGCAAGGAATATTTTTGATTATCTCGTCATACCTACGTGTCTTGGCATCACTGGAAACTAAGTATCCTTGGGGCATTCTGAGATACATAAAACGACCCTCACTCTGTGATGAACATCATAAGTGATTGTGATTCCTCATTTAAAGGGGTGGTATGCTTGTTGGCCGAGCGGTCTGATACTAAGTCTAATGTAAAGTTGGGCGGGTTTCAATCCCAGCTTCAAGCATCCTATGTGTCTAGCCACACTGAAGAGCTGTGATACAACGAAACAGTCTGTCCTGATTCATTGGCTAAAGCTGCAATTAACATACCTCCTGACAAAACCTCCAAACTACCATACACAGACTTGAAACATAAAATCAAATGAATAATCACAAAAAGATGGCAACAGTTGAGGGATGAAAATACCCAAAACAAGCTCTATCAAATAGAGCCTCTTCTGAAAGAAAGAAAACGTGAAGCTAGTAATACTAGAAGAGAAGAAACCATTCTTTCTCGACTACATATAGGCCACACTAGATTAACGCACGACTTTATTCTAAAAGAAGAATCTCCTCCTAAATGTCCATGTGGAAACCATTACACGATTAGGCATATTTTAATAGAATGTACAAACCTATCTCGCATCCGAAAAAAATTTTACAAAATTAACAGTATGAGGGAGCTATTTGGGAAAATAAACCCTAAAAACATAATAGAATTTCTGAAAAGAATTGGCCTTCTATCAAGGCTGTAGCCTCATAGACCTACAAAATAATTATATAAAAAATCAGAAATGCTGACTTCAGCAGACAACTCAAGACTGAATGCAATAAACAAATACGAATGATATCAAAATAAAACGATATGCAACTAACTATATGCATAAAGATTATACCTAACAAAAATAATAAACAAAAATGTTTTCGGCATGAAATAACCCAATGGGTTGAGATGCCGTAAAACCCAACCAACCAACATCATTTAGAGGGATTGAGTGGTAGCCATTCACGGCATTGTGGACCATTTTTTTTTTTTTTTGTATTTAGTGGTACCTGTAGTGACAGAGGGGGGTGTCCTCATGGTGTAATGGTTAAAGCGTTGGACTGAGGAATTGTAGTACGCGAGTTCGTACTCCAGTCGCGCTATTACATTCACTTTCAGGCAAATACCCTTGGGAAAGGTATAAGCCCCCTCATCCTCCCAGCTATGGGTTAAGTAGTACCACTACTGTTCTTCTAGGAGAATGGCTTTGGCATTAAATAACCTAAAAAGAGTTGATATGCCATTAAACAAAGAAACCAAACCAAACCTGTAGTGACAGTTTGAATGGTGAGCTGTTATGGTGTGTTTCCTGTTTGCATTGGAAATTTAAATGCTAGTTACGCATGAACCAATCACTAGAATTATTAGGAAGCAATTGGACATTAAACTAGGACCGTTCGCTCAAGAAGAACTCGACTCGGTTCTTAAAAAAATTAAAAATAGGAAAGCTGTAGGGCTTGACGAGATTCCCACAGAAGTATGGAAGACCAGATAATTCGACGACATACTGCTCCGACACTGCAACATAGTCTATAATCAAAATCCGATAGATAGATGGATGAAGGGATGCATCCTCCCCTTCCCTAAAAAGGGTGACCTCAGATTAGCCAAGAACTACAGAGGTATAACACTTACATCCATAGCAGCCAAAATTTCAATGCCCTACTACGAAACCGCATAGAACCCAAAATCGACAACATCCTTAGGAAAAACCAAAATGGCTTCCGAAGAAATAGATCCACGACCTCACAAATATTGACCATCCATAGAATCCTTGAAGGCATACGGGCAAAAAGCCTACAGGCGACATTAATATTTGTCGACTTTACCAAGGCCTTCGATTCCATACACAGAGAGAAGATGGAACAAATCCTACTAGCATATGGCCTACCAAAAGTAACCATTGCAGCAATAATGATTCTCTATAGAAACACAAAAGTGAAAGTACGTTCACTGGATGGAGACACAGAATACTTCGACATTGTAGCAGGAGTACTACAAGGGGACACGTCTAGACTACGTGCTTAGAACATCGATTGATAAAATCAGAGAAAGCGGCTTCAAGCTGACAAAGAAAAGAAGCAGAAGGTACCCTGCAAAAACAATTACCGACTACGCTGATGACATAGCGATTCTGGCAAATATGCCCAATGAGCCGCCACAGGCATTGGCCTCCATGTCAATGCACACAAAACTGAATATATGTGCTTTAATCAAACAGGCGACATTTCCACACTAGACGGAACCTCTCTGAAACTGGTAGACAAATTCACCTACCTATGAAGCAGTGTCTCATCAACCGAAAAAAACTGACATGCGGCTAACGAAGGCATGGACAGCTATTGACAAGCTATCGATCATATGGAAATCAGACCTGACTGATAAAATGAAATGCAGTTTCTTCTCGGCAGCAATTGTGTCGATACTGCTGTATGGATGCACTACTTGGACGCTAACAAAACGGCTGGAGAAGAAGCTAGACAGCAATTACACAAGAATGTTGCAAGCAATATTGAACAAGTCCTGGTGGCAACACCCCACAAGGCACCAACTATATGGCCACCTGCCTCCCATTACGAAAACTATCCAAGTTAGACGAACCAGACATAGAGGACACTGCTGGAGAAGCTGGGACGAGCTCATAAGTGATGTACTCCTATGGACCCCCACATATAGCTGAGCAAAAGCAGGATGACCTGCTCGAACATATATACAGCAGCTATGTGAGCATACGGGATGTAGCCCTGAAGACCTGCCAGAAGTGATAAACAATAGGAAGAAGTGGCGAGAGAGGGTCAGGGATATCCGTGCTAGAGGCATGACATGATGATGATGAATCTACTGTCCTCTTTGGTCTCCCATTTTTCTTAGCAGTAATGACCATGGTGATGCACCAACTTGTGGGGGTACCAATAGGTACCGGAGTGATGATATCTCTTTTGACATCCTCCCAAAGGGCTTCTCTTACTTTTTTCTTAAAGTGATATGGTACTGGAATAGTGTTATGTTTAGTTTTAGCGGTTGAATCTTCTTTGTGGTGAACGGTGGCTGGAGGGCTGGATATGGCTTGGAATTTCCCATTATTGTTAAACACCATTCTGGCAAATTAGTCCAACCGTCATTGTTTTAGTTTCTCTATTTTCTCATTGGTTGGTGCATACAGAGGGGTCTTGAGATAATCGGACTTATGTTTATTTGCAAGTGGATCTATTTTGTGATGTTGGGGATCTAGATGTATGGCATCACACATCACTGACAGTGATGTGTGATGCCATGGGTTTGGGAAAGCACAGAGGTAATATACTGATGTTAATGCTGGCTGCCTTGCTGAAGTATATTACCTGTACTTTCCTTTGTATGTATAGCGCCTGCTTTGTGATCTTTTTTTCCAACCTTGAATTCCAACCTTGACACACCAAGTTGAATCCTCTGAACAGAGTGCACCATCTTTTTTTTTTTGAGGGGATTCAAAAAGTTCCTCTCTGAGAGTCCCATGTTCTGCAGGTATTTTGGCCAACCATGGTAAATTGTCGCACCACTATCAGGGTAGATTCTGAGCCTGGTTGGGTGGGTGGTGGGGAATGTCTCTGGCTTCTCTTCGATCCGGGCATGGGGAGAATGAAATTTGTGTTGCTTCTACCTCTTTGTGGCATTTGTTATTGTTTGGTCTATAGGTGTCAGTTGCTGGGTAGAATATTTTGTGCGCAATGAGGGCATCCATGGCAGTTTCCTCATTCTCAAGATGTTGTATGGTGCCTTGTTTCTCATTGCTATTCAACTAGCAGACCCTCTCAAAGTGGTTTTACTTGCAACATGCTTTGCTTGTCTGACCCCATGTGGGGCACATCTGTGGCCTGTCACCTGATCCAGCTCTACCATGTTGGTAACTACTGTAACCTTTAAATGCATTATGTTTGGGCTGCATTTCAATAATGCTCTTTTTGTAGCTGCATTTTAGGTCTGTCTTTGTTGGCTATATGCCAACATCCAAAGTCCTGCTATGTCTGAGATGCTAGAGACCTTATTTTGGTCTCACATGGCCATTTTGAATGCTTTGGCATGGCTTATGTTCTGCTCCAGGGTCTTCAGCAACTCTGCCATAGCCAGCATATCCACCTGTAGTGCAACGTTAGCAATACCCTAGATGAACTGGACCTTGATGTATACACTAGATAGAACATGATCGCAGTTGGAGCATATGAAGTTGCAATCTCATGCTCTTGACCGTGACTGAATCAGGTAATTTTGATCAGACTTATATAATTGCTTTTTACAATTGGTGAAAATGAGACCCTGTGTACCAATGGATTTGATTTCTGCATGACTAAGACCTCAAGCATATAAAATAGTTTGTTAGGGTTCATGTTGAAAAACTTAGAGTAGGTGTTGATGATGGATTTCTGAACGGCTTTGTCAGTGCAGTTGTCTAGCTAGATGTTGGTCTGTGCGGTAGGAAGATTAGTAATCTTTGGGAACATGTCCCAATCTATCCTGAATATCCGGAACTGTAGTGAGGTCATTTCTGAGTTGAATTGAAGCTTTGCAGTTGGTGGTTTTACGTGACTAGTTGGGGTTACTGGGGGTTCCTTGGTTAAGTTGAGTATGGTGAACATGTCACCCATAGTCTTATGCAAACCATCTCGTGATTTCCTCACTAGAGAATGTCTGTGTATAAATCTTGGCAGAGGCAGTAGATATGCCTGCTTCAATAAACATGCTCTCCCAACTAGCCAGGTCGTATCTTGTTTGCAGTGCCTGTTGAGTTTGGTAGATATGTTGCAGACATATACATATTACATAACAATTTGAGTTATGAGTTGAAGTAATCTTCAGAACTCTGAAGGAGAGATTTATGGTCAATGAAGTATTCCACAGTGTGCATGAGGATGAGTCTATTCCCTGGAAAGAGATCGGTTGCTGACACAGGAGTGAACATATTGGTGTGTGTGTTTATATGTATATACACCGGTTTGTTTTTGTACTGGTGCAGGTATATAATAAGTTACAGACATATGTCTTAATTTTTGTCTGCCAACTTGACACTAGTTGGGACTGCTGGGTAGGTAAGTGTTATCATTGTTGTTATTCTGCACATTAGAGCAGTGACTGCTACAATGTGTGTATATATATATCATATATATATATATATATATATATATATATATATATCTCAAATTGTTGCTCTTCATTTTTTTATGTTGAATAATTTCTGAATATTAAATCAATAGTAAAATTAAGTAAAGATTACAACTGATTCTTTGTCTTGTTGAAAACAATTATGATAAAGGAAACTTATTTTTGGTATATACATATATTTACGCATATTATTGTAAGTTGTTATCTACAGTGTTAAAGGTGATTTAAACATTCCTTTTGATAGTATTTTTTGTACATGTATCTGTTGACTTTTTATGACCCTCCCCCAAAACTAATGAATTGCATGTTCATCGTTGAATCATTATTTCATTATATATATATATATATGTTTTACTTTATTAGCATGGTAATTATATTTATCAAATTTACCATAATTCTGTTTCTATGTAATCGGATGAGTCTTTAGTATAAACACTCATTTCACCATAATAATAAATTCTCACACTAAACTGTATTGAAAACTGTACTGACTGAGTTAATATATGTAGGAACAAAAAGCATTACTAACCCAGGATGAAGCAGGTACAAATTGTTGCAGTAGGAGCTAAAAATCCTTTAGGTGGTTTATAGGCTTTTCTGCACACCGGCCTGTAAATGAAGAATCCACTGCTTGGCACTAGCACAATCTTCAACAAACTGGCCCAGCAAACAACAAAGCCAGTCAGCATATCTGTATGGGGGAGATGTTCATTTTATGAAATGCTGGCTGTTGCGCACATGTGCCTGTAAACATCTTGAAGGATTTTTGGCCAGCATTGCAGCAACTCGTACCCACTTTGTGCTGGGTAAGTTATACACTTTGGCACAGGCAACAGTCCATGGGCAGTTGCTTCTGTCTCATGCTTCTCTGTAGTGGAATGAAAGGGGTTTGTGCACCTAATGTGGGAGGGTTATCTGTTAAGGTAAATTAGAGAGACATTTTGTCATCTGAATTGAGAAAATCATTCTGTCATTTCACATGGCACGTGTTGACTCTGGCTGTTCCTGATTAATATCCAGTAAAGATGTGCTAGTTGTGGAAAAAGAAGTGTGTGTGTGTGTGTGTGTGTGTGTATAGAAGTTTGGAATCAATGTTAGCTTGAATAGTTGCAGTCCTGTCAAGGTTGATATCCTAGTGACTCATGAGAAGCTGCTTAGGTATGACCTGCTGATTATCATGAATACAATAAGAGATGTGTCGGGTAAAAATGACTCCTTCAAGTGCAGTAGAGTTCTGTTTGAGTTAACTGCCCATATGTGTGGCAATAACCATCAATGAACAGGACTTCAGCACCAAATATGACCACACTGTGAAGTTTTGGACTGCAATGTGGAAGTGGATGGGAGGTACTATTTACCAACCCCTCCGCTCGGGCAGGATATGACACAAGGTCAATTTTTAAGCGGAGTTTAACAGGTTTTAATTCAGAGTTTTCCTTCTCCTAGACTAGTTGCCTCACCAAGGCTGAAGAACCTAGTCCGTCCTACTATTTACCCATAGCTGGAGGGAGAATAAGGGGGTTCATACCTTTCCCAAGGGTATTTGCCCGAAAGTGAACGTAATAGCGCGACTGGAGTACGAGGTTAACTACCAGCAGTGCTGCAGAACATGATAGCAGAGTATCCTGTGTCCAACTTGGTGTGACCTAGAATTTAAGCATGTCTGTGAAGGATCTTGGCCCATCTAAGAGTCTAATTCCAATGATGGCTAAGGTTCAAGAGAACAAAAGAAAAGTTCACCTTGTTGTGGACTATATGGAGCTGAATTGAGATATTAATGCATTTACAGCAAATGTTGATATGTTTGCACAATCTAAGAGAATGGTGGCAAAGAAATTCCTCTTGGATGTAACAAAGGCCTACCTGCAGATGCATATCTATAAGTCATTGGAGCCATTCCTGACTGTGTTTCTAAGGGGGCATAGGTAGTGCCTTTCTTGGCTAGGTTTCAGACAGAGTGTAGCACCACTTACAATGTAGTAAATTATTGATGTAATATTGTCTCAAAAATGAGTTGATTAAAGATGCCACATTAGCATACATTGACAACATTTAACTTGATAAAAGCCTAGTTTTGGCAGGGCCAGTCTGGGAACTCTTTACCAATTTTAACTCTCATGCAAGCACTCTGAGAGACTGAAGTATGGAGCCAAGGTACTGGGCTGGCATGTCTGGGGTGAATATGGCATACACTGGTGGAAACAAAAGAATGAGATTCCTACAGTCTTGGCTCCAATACTCTTTGAAGTGTGTTTTCATTATATGGGTAGCTAACTGGTAACTTATGCTAGTGACTGCATTTCTTAATCAATTGGCCAACATGGCAATCAGAGGCTGGGATGACAAAACTTGCAATGCTCTACTAAAATGAATGCTCACTGAAATGGTGACTAGAGTGCATCAAAACAACCCTGTGAGAGGGAATTTAGGTGTGCATGGCTGAGAAATAAAGTTATGGGTTAATGCCAGTTTCCTGGCAACTGGAGTAGTAGAAGAAGTTTATGGAGACATTGTCAAAGATGTGTGTTGGTTGTGTCCAGATGTATACATGCAGTATATAAATATTGCTAAACTGGACTCTGTGCTGAAAGGCATCTGTTTGGTACTTCACTTGAAAGCAATGGGTCTGCACCTGCTGAACAATTCGGTGTGTATGTGCACTGATGTGTCTCCGATAGTTTGATTGGAAAAGCAAGAATGCACATCAAGTTGGCCTCAGAGATGCTAATAAGAACTCTTGATAGGCTTGCCAAAGAATACAGCCTCACTGTTGGCATGGCCTTGGTCAAATCCAAGGAAGTGGTGGAATGATGTGGTGTGTGTCAGTCCATAGATCCACTGTTGCAACTCTTACCTGATTTGTCCTTGGTAAGTTATGTTCTTTCCTATCTATATTTGTATATAGTCATATTTATTTTATATATATATATATATATACATGCAGATTATGGTATTTACTTGTTAAATTTTCAATCATCATATATGATGATATTGTGCGATGTATGTAGGAATGTTATGAGATGGTCTAACTAAAATGATTGATCAGTATTTGGTGTAAGATTGCTCCAAACTTTATAAAGTGAAGATTGTGTGTAGTTTTTTGGCTTTTCAAAAAGATTAATCATTTGTCTTACTTAACCAATGATAATTAGAGAAAACAAAGGTAGCATATCAAAGACAATAATAATAGCTTTACAAAACAAAAAGAATTCATATATACAGAATTTACTTACTCTTATTGAATTTTAGAGGTAGTTTTTAGATATTAAAAATTGTAATATTTTTTGGAATATTACATTGTGGAAAAAAAATTTTGAGAATAT
This sequence comes from Sepioteuthis lessoniana, assembly GCA_963585895.1. NCBI lineage: Eukaryota > Metazoa > Mollusca > Cephalopoda > Myopsida > Loliginidae > Sepioteuthis > Sepioteuthis lessoniana. The sequence continues at coordinate 17,781,063 of OY757907.1, forward strand.
CTTGGGATAGAATTTTACAAGATTCTTTCTATTAACACAAAATTATCCTAACTTGTGATAAAGTTTGATAACAAATCTATTAAATTTTTTGTTAGCCTAATTATACATGTAAAGATGTCCAGTGGGCATGTGACATCTTTAAGAAACTAAATGCAACATCCTATTAGAAACTTGTACATATATAAAGCTATTTTGAATACTACTAATTAAAATCTGTATATTACTTCTTTGCTTAATTATCATTAGTCTTTATTCAGGAGATATAATGATTGGAATTGAATATAAGATGAAAGAATACTCAGATAATCAAGAATGCATTTTCTGCCTTTACCAATTCATGACTCTTGGTGATGGCATTTGAATTCCAAGAGTCATGTCAAGTGTGTAGAGAAGAAAAGCAACATCTCTTTTATCTGCCTGGAAGGCTTCTTCAAAGCTCTTTCCTGTTTTAGATTATGTTCATTCTTTTTTTACATTATTAAAAATTCCATTATGAAGGCCTTATTTCTAGTTTTTAAAAATAGTGTGAAATGTTAGCATTATTAACATAATTTATGTCCTCCTCTTGCTACTACCCAAAATTATGGAAGGCATATGTTTAATGCACATAAATAATAAAAAAATTCTTTCTTCCTCATTTGAGATCAGAATATTGTTATGAATTGTAAAATATCTCTCATTTAATTTAGAAATTTATTGTAGGTTTATATTGTAAATATTTCTTAAATTATAATCACTAGGAAAAAAAGCCCTGTCGCCTGTGACTGTAGAATACACTAACTGCATTTCTGATGAGGGGTAGGACTCCCTCACTCTCTATGAGTGTCCTAGATATGAAGCTTTATTATTTGATAGTGAGACTCTAGTTCTGGAGTTCTGGAGAATGTGGAGTACCCCTTTATTGCCATTACTCTCAGGTTCGCTTTAACTTGGCATGGTAGTACCTGTTTGGGTCCCATAGAAATATTTAATCATTTTCTATGCTTGAATCCATTCAACTGTGGGCAAACAAATAACTGTTAAATTGAATTATCAGTATCATATAGCAGTACTTGAAACCATTTAACCATATTTACCAACCCTTCCGCTTGGGCAGGATATAACACAAGGTCAATTTTTAAACTGAGTTTAACAGGTTTGAATTCAGAGTTTTCCTTCTCCTAGACTAGTTGCCTCACCAAAGCTGAAAAATCCAGTCTGCCCTACTATTTACCTATAGCTGGAGGGAGAATAATTGGATTCATACCTTTCCCAAGGGCATTAGTGCTATGTGAAATGCCATCAGTCTCCTCCAGGATTTGAACTCATGTCACTGTGTCCATTTCCTATTGGGTGCCCCTTTCATATGGCCTTGTGCCACATCTAAGCAAAAAGCTTAGTAAATTTCCACTGTGTCCATTTCCTATGATGATAACCATTACACCACAGGCACCATTGAAACCATTTAACACTGTGCAAATCTTTGTGAAGCCATTTAACTGTGGGCAAACAAATGAGCTCTGGCTTGTTTAAAAATTGTTACTTACAAACTATTCATTTACATATCATATATATGTAAAAACTGGATTTGTCATTAAATAACCTACAAGGGTTGATATGCTTTAAAGCACAACCAACCAAAAAAAACAAAAAACAACAAACAAACAAAACAATCAGAAGTATTTTGAAATTGTTCAAAGTGGTTAATCCCTTCTATGCAAAGTTCTAGTCTTTCTTGAAGCACAAGTAGCACCTATCAAGTTCCCATTTATATACCACTGAATTACAACATCTGCTGATTTTAGATATTTAAACAAACAAAAACAAACATAATAAATCAGTATGCCATAAAATCATATTGGTAATTTAGACATAAAAAAATTGTAATTATAATCCCAACTTTAACTTATACTGGAAAAATCTCTGGAATGTATGAGACTAAGGATGGACTCATGTGCTGTACCTTTTTGGTACAAAATTCAGTGGGTAGAGTGTTTGCCAATGGTCCGGGAGACCTGGGTTCAATCCCAGGTTGCATCATACCAAAGACTTAAAAAATGGTACTTGATACCTCCTTGTTTAACACTCAGCAATACAAGGTACGTATCAAGGGTAAAGTGGAGCAATCCTGGGAAAGGAGTTGCATCCTCCCCTACTCCTTGATGTAGTACCTATTTAAAAGGGAGCCTTCTGGTCGCCTTTGACTACTGTCGCAACTTTACTTACTTATATTGACACACCAAGTCCTAGAATGGACTACTGCCTGCACAATTATTTTACTATTTTAACATTTAATCAGCAATTTGTTAATCATTTGAAATTTTAGATATTTACATTATTACAAGTTATCTTTTTTTTTTTTTTTTTTTTTTTAAATATTTTATTGCATTATTGATTTTGAATATTACTTTTTTATATCTTAATTTTTGTTGGTTTTTATTTCAACTTACTCTGGTCATCTATCTTTAGCAATGAAAATGTGTTGGAAATAGATGGTAGTCTCTTTTTCATACAAAAAAGTGCATTTGCATTTTTTATTTGATCGCCTTTATTATAAAAGGTTAGTTGAGCTACATCATGGTTTCAAATACAAGTGCCACTATACAATTTATTGCTATCTATAATTGGATTAAAAAGAAAAGACTGTATCTTTTTGAGTTTTTTCTTCTCCCTTGGAATATGCTGCCAAGATTTTTTTTGTTCTGATATTTAAATTCTTTGCCTTTTTTTAGGTTAGGATGCAGTTTCCTTTCTACTTTGTTTTTATGGTCTAGCACATAATAATATTGTCTTGACTTGTACTAGAGTGCAGACATCTCTCTGCAATTTTCCTGTTTACACATTAGTATGGTGCCACTACTGCCCTGTTTGAACCCTTTCCACTCTTTATATTGCTTTTTCCCCCCTACTTTCACATAACATTTGTTCAACTATATCTCTATCTGATTTGGACATTAGGTATATTCTGTTGTCAATATTTCTAATGGACTCAGGACAGTTTATCCTGTCTATTCTCTTAAACTAATTATTTAGGAATTTTTAGATTTTTTTCCCCGTTGAGCTCTACATCTGTCCTCATTATCCCAATTTCATAGCAAAGCAATAGTTCAATATTTATCAATATTCACATTGTAGCAGAAAGAGCTTCGTATTTTTGTTTGGCGCGTAAATTAATTTGACCGTTATGGCCGTTGCATATTTTCACCCAATGAGGATGACTTATCCTATTCTGCCTGGACCATTTTTCCTAGGCAACATAAAAATGGTGAAACTTCCCCTTCCTCAGAATCTTTTGAGCAGGACGAATGTACTTTCTGTCCTCTTTCTTCATAGCAGCAGAACCATTACCCCATGAGGGAAGCCATCTCATTTATGAACCTTTGAGTCTACTCTTCTAGACCAGAGGCTCCCAGTTGAATATAAATCAGAGGTATTTATTCCATCACTTACAGGAACACTTTTATGTCACCCTTAACTTTTGCTGTGTCTTCAGTGACGCATAATTCCACTCAGACATTCAGTTATTTCATTCCTCCTAACTCTGTGGGAGATCATCATTCTTCTCTCTCTCACTGCTATAGGACTACGCTTATGGCTGACTTACATCATTCCTGTCCTCATGACTGTTGCGATGCAAATCCAGCACAGACACCTAACTGCCTTATTCCATCTCTATTCTGCTTATTCATTTTGAAGACATTTATTCCTCACTCCATAATCTACAGGTCTATGAATCACTGGCAGAACGCCAAATGCCTGCTCAACCCTTTTATACCTGTTTTTCTTCCCACTATGATGACCAGCACAAAGGCTACCTCTCAACTTAAGCCTTTATTAAACTTTTAAAATAAAAACTTTCGATATCTTCGTTTGACTCATATTTTTACTTTAAATATAACAGAGAGGATAACTTAATCACCTTCTTCATTATAACATATAAATAGCCAATGCTGTACTTTTGATGTCTACTATTGAGCTACTTTATTTACTGAAGATACTAACTATATTTCTTCAAATGTAATTAATTGGATTAGTTAATCTTTACAGTGTTGGCTTTATATTTCATCATGTCGCACTGGTAGCACGGATATCCCCGACCCTCTCTCGCCACTCCTCCCTATCGTTCATCACCCTAGGCAGGTCTTCAGGACAACATCCTGTATCCTCACATAGCTGCTGAATGTATGTTCGTGCTAGTCGTCCTGCTTTTGCGCGGCCATGTGTGGGGGTCCATAAGAGTACATCTCTGCTTCTCCAGCAGTGTCCTGCATGTCTGGTTCAAATCTTGTAGCTGTGTCATTGTAAAATAACTCTGGAATATTAATCCAACAACAAAATTTCAGATCATTCAGCTGAATTCACGATGTCTGTGTTTAATAGCATTATCAGTTCTAAGTAGCATATAAAGTAAATATTATTGTTTGTTACATTTTTTAATGTAGATAAACTGAAACATTTTCATATATTATAAACAACAATCTTTTATTGATTTTTACCATAAGCAATATTGTTTTCTACATTTCAGTTTTACTGGTCATGTCAAGTTGAAAGGAATCATTGTGATTGGAGGAGGAGAAAGAATGGATCCTTCAAAAATGAAATTGTAAGTAAAATATGTAATGTGTATAAGTTGGCAACCGTAGTTGAGGGTGACCAGAAGGCTCCTTTTTCAATAGCTACTACACCGAAGTGTAGGGGAGGGCGCTACTCCTTTCCCTGGATTGCTCCACTTTACCCTTGATATGTACCTTATATTGCTGAGTTTTAAGCAAGAAGGTATCAAATACCTTTTTAAAGTCTTTGGTATGACGTGACCTGGTATTGAACCCAGGTCTTCTGGACCATTAACGAATGCTTTACCTACTAGGCCAATGAGCTGATAACGTGTATAATTTAGTCTAATTTCTGGTTCCAATCAATCAAATCTCTATATGCATATATTTAGATTTTTTATGAACATTGTGAATCATACTTACTTTTGATTATTCGTATTTAGAAGATTTGATACCTCATTTGAATTTGTTTTATTAATCTCTTGATATTAAAGGAAACTCTTACTTTCTTTGATATCTTAAATAATGGTAGAATTTTTTGAAAGATTTTTTTAGTATTCTGCTGTAATTTACTACTTACTTCTTTTTTGTGTGTTAAAGAAAATTTTTAATTATATGTTTATTATTTTTTAATCAGATATAAAAATCGTCCATCTATGACATTTGATGATGTCTCAACTGAACCAGATCAAGAATTTGACCTTAATCCAGACCCAGATGGCAGGTTAGAGTACCCAACTAAGTAAGTTTCTCTGTGGTTACTTCAACTCATTATAAAGTAGCATTGGGATTTATGTATCATAGAAGCTTAACTGTGAACATGAGAAACGCCTTAGATTTAGGACTCAGCAATTATCAGAATTGCCTCTATGATCACATGCAGAAATATTTTTTTTTCTGTAATAACTGCCTCTAGATTTGATGTTAACTTACAATCAAGTCATACTAAAAGCAATATTTCTCACCAGATCACCAAAGTTAATCAGTGACAATCCTTTTTAGTACTTAATTGGATGATCACTTGGGAACAGCAGGTACTGTTTGCTGTTTGAAGCCTGTATGCCAGACCAAACAAATCTTAGTAAATAACGACTTTATCAAAATTTCTTGCCATTATTGATTTGTTTTTGTTATTTTATATTCTTATTACGAATTATCATTGCAATTTCTCTTAATTTTCTTTCTAAGAATGAGCTGAGACATTGTAAATATTTCCAGTGTCTTTAGGGTTATATTTGAGATAATTTGTTAAAAGATCTTTTGAATTGTTATAGATAATAGAAGGATTAAACAGAAAAGAAAATAGTGAAAATTTTAAATCACTTGGAGAAAAGATAGAAAATGTAATTTTGTTATATCTTATTGCTATTTTTAATTTGATTAAATGCAGCCTCTGGTGGCTGGTAAGTTTGATGTTAGATCCTATTTGTTGAATTTGTGTTAAATATATCATCATCGTGTCGCGCTGGTAGCACGGATATCCCTGACCCTCTCTCGCCACTCCTCCCTATCGTTCATTGCCCAAGGCAAGTCTTCAGGACAACATCCCGTATCCTCACATAGCTGCTGAATGTATGTTCGTGCTGGTTGTCCTGCTTTTGCACGGCCATATGTGGGGGTCCATAAGAGTACATCTCTTATGAGTTCGTCCCTGCTTCTCCAGCAGTGTCCTGCATGTCTGGTTCATCTAACTTGAATAGTTTTCGTGATAGGAGGCAGGTGGCCGTACAGTTGGTATCTTGTGGGGTGTTGCCACCAGGACTTGTTCAAGATTGCACGCAGCATTCTTGTGTAATTGCCGTCTAGCTTCTTCTTGAGCCGTTTTGTTAGTGTCCATGTAGTGCACCCATATAGCAGTATCGATGTGACCGCTGCCTGGAAGAAACTGTGTTTCATTTTATCGGTTAAGTCTGATGTCCATATAATCGATAGCCTATTGATAGCTGTCCACGCTTTCGTTAACCTCATGTCGATGTCCTTTTCGGTTGATTCGACACTGCTTCCTAGGTGAGTGAATTTGTCTACTAGTTTAAGAGGGGTTCCGTCTAGAGTGGAGATGTCCCCCGTTTGATTATAGCACATATATTCCGTTTTGTGTGCATTAACATAGAGGCCTATGCTTGCGGCTGCTCGTTCCAAACTATGCAGTAGTGTTTCAGCTTAGTTGGGTGTATTTGCCAGTATCGTTATGTCATCGGCGTAGTCGGCGGGGTACTTTCTGCTTCTTTTCTGCTTCTTTTCTTCGTCAGCTCGAAGCCATTCTCTCTGATTTTGTCAATCGATGTTCTAAGTACGTAGTCTAGACAAATGATAAAGAGGTACGGAACCAGCGTGTCCCCTTGTAGTACTCCTGCTACAATGTCGAAGTATTCTGTGTCTCCATCTGGTGATCGTACTTTTACTTTGGTGTTTCTATAGAGAATTGTTATTGCTGCTACGGTTTTTTTTAGGTATGCCGTACGCTAGTAGGATTTGTTCCATCTTTCCTCTGTGAATGGAGTCGAAGGCCTTGGTAAAATCGACAAATATTAATGTCGCTTGTAGGTTTTTTGCCCGTACACCTTCAAGGATTCTACGGATGGTTAATATTTGTGAGGTTGTGGATCTATTTCTTCGGAAGCCATTTTGGTTTTTCCTAAGGATGTTGTCGATTTTGGGTTCTATGCGGTTTCGTAGTAGGGCATTGTAGATTTTGGCTGCTATGGATGTAAGTGTTATGCCTCGGTAGTTTTTGGCTAATCCGAGGTCGCCCTTTTTAGGGAAGGGGAGTTTGCATCCCTTCATCCATCTATCGGATTTTGATTGTATACTGCGTTGCAGTGTCGGAGCAGTATGTCGTCAAATTGTCTGGTCTTCCATACATCTGGGGGAATCTCGTCCAGCCCTGCAGCTTTCCTATTTTTAATTTTTCTGAGAACCGAGTTGAGTTCTTCTTGTGTGAACGGTCCTAGTTTAATGTCTAATTGTTTACTAATTATTCTGGTGATTGGTTCATGTGTCATTTTCGGTGGGTTTCCTAGTAGGTTTTTGTAGTGCTGTTTCCACAGTTTTATTCTATCTTGTTGGTTTGCTGCTTTCAGTTTTGCTTTGGCTGTGTTCTTTCTTCTACTCACTTCATTTATTGTTTGCCAGGCTATACTAGATTGTCTATCTTCCACCGAGTCTCTCATCTTATCTATCTGATTTTGAATGTATTCTATCTGTTTCTTTATATATATGCCTGCTAATTGATATTGTGCCGTTTTTAGTTTTAAGGCATTTGTGTTTGTTGGGTTTTTTCGATAGTTTTTGGAGGCTGTTTTCACTAGTGCACGTTTTTCTCTCACCGCTAAAGTTTCCCATGGGACTCTATATTTAGTTTTGAGTTTTGTTGGAATGCATTTCGCTGCTGCCTCGAGGTGCGCATTGACGAAATTTTCATATTCGTCGTTTGGTGTACTTTTTTCCGTCCTTTCTTGTAGTGTTTCGAATCTGTTTCTTAATTCTAATATGTATTTATCTCTTATATCTCTTGTTCAAAAGGGCCCAGTCATAGTGTTTGGTGGTTGCTGTTCGTTTGGCGTTTTTTCATAGGCTTAGCTGTATTTTCGCCGTGACTATTCGGGGAACGGTGGACACACCCTCGAAAGAGGAGTATGCCTTGCAATTCATTGCACTATTTTTCCATTTCTTGTTTATAAGGACGTAGTCTATCTGAGCTTTAGTATTGTTCGCGTACGTGTATGTCCATAGTTTGCCCTCCCTTTTTTGGTAGTTTGTATTGAGGCATGCTAATCTATTTTCTATCATGAAATCTGTTAGATGTTGCCCATTTCTATTTGACGTGTTGTGGAGGCTGTATTTGTTGTTTCCGTTTTTCCTGATTTGGGCATTCATGTCTCCGCCAATGACTAACATGTTGTGTTTTGGGATGCTATGCATAAATGAGGATAACTCATCGTAGAAGGTGACTAGTTCTGTTTCTTCACTAACATTGGTAGTGCTGTAGCAGGAGATGATTGTTGCTCTGGGGTTGCCGTTAAAAGTAGCTGCCATCATTCTAGGTTGTATTTTCTCTATGCTATTTAGTGTTTTTAATGCTCTAGGTCCTATAAGCAATCTTACCCCTCCTACTGCAGCATTGATAGAGTTTTTCCATGCCGATACAGTGACGAGCGACCATCCATTGCCAGTTTTATGATATTTGATATCTTCAGTGTGCGTGTATCTGTGTTCTTGTATGCATATTATGTCAGTCTTATGTTCTATGCCCGATGCGATTAGGTCTGGTAGATGTCCTATTCTATTTAAGGTTCTTACGTTAAATGTCGCTATTTGTAGTATTTGCTTGCATTCTAGTAGTTTTTGTCGTTTGAGCTCTGTAGCTGATTTTTCGAACACTGAGACCAGGGCTCCAACCTCAGCAGGACGCGCCCCTTTTTTACCCGTGCGAAGAGCGATGCGGTTTGTGTATGTGGTTTGAGTATGGGTCATGGTTATCTTTCGATGGCTGTTTTATTCTCTTCTATAGAAGCCACTCTTATAGAGGAGCAGCAGTAGTTCCCCGATTGAACTAACGATCCTGAGAGTAAAGTCGTCAAACTCACGTCCAGGACCTGTTTAGGTATTGAGTTTGGTCGTCCATGGGTTTATTCAAATACCTTTACGTACATTTTCTGCTTCCCATGTGTATGTAAAAAAAAAAAAAGGGGGGCGGGTAATTTTGATTTAAGTTTTCTTAAGTTTTAACTTTGTTAAAGTCCAAGATTAAGGTACTTTCGTCAGACTTTTACTGATACTGAAATTTTTTTTTTTTTGCGGTTTTTGGACATTTTCCTAGGCTTTTTAGTTTTTCTTCTATACTACCGTTGGGAGCCGGGAGGCTTTAGGAACTATAGAGTTTTTACAAATGACAATTTTTATTTTACTTTTTTATTTTATTCTATTTTATTTTTTTCTTTTTTCTTTTTTTAATTTTTTTTGTGTGGTAGCATTGGCAGCTTTAGGCTTTTACTTTTTCTTCTAAACTACTGTTGGGCCTCTAAGAATTTTAAACTTTTAGAAAAGATTCAAAAACGTTTTGCCGTGTTCGCTGACATTTGGACAGAGTCATATATTCAATTTGGGTTTATAGTAAGCGTGTCTTTACATTTAAAACGCACAGTTTAAGCAATATTTTACAAACAAAAATACAGCATAACATTTTGTAAAATTCAGCATTTTAAATTAATAGGACTTAAAGACATACTGACCAATATTGAAACATTTTTCCTCTGTTGGCACGTGAGTTCAAATCATACCTCTTCCTTTTAGCATTTATTATTTATTTACTAATGAATTTTAGGTATGTTTGGAGACGGTCTACTGTTTGAGACGGGGTGGGGAAAATATATCATAAATTAATAAAAGTAGTACTTTATAATTAACATTTGATTGTTATCATCACCCCAGAGAAATAATGATCAGGTGAATCGATGTAGACTTCACATTATTTTCATTAAATTGGGTTTTATTATCCAAGTTAATATAAATTCACTAACAAAAAATTTTGCAAAGATCTCACTTTTGTTATGTTATCTTTTTATACATACCCAAGTCTGATCCTTATAGATTCACACTTCACGACTATTTCCTTTCATTGTAATTTCTCCTCGATTATGACTGTAGATTCATGACTTAATGGGCAAGTCATTTATCATTCTACACATATACACATGCACACATATATAGTATTTGTCATAATTATTTGAACTAACTTTTTGTTTCTAAATGCTTTGTCTTGAGATTAAAAACAAGAACATTATATAAGATCCAATGTTTATTGAAATCGACATAAGGTATTTAATTATGTTCTGTGGTTTTGATTGTTAAGTTTTTGTAATTTTTTTCTATCCGTGTTCAGAATTGATCAAGTTGTTTCTGTTTTTTAACTCTCAAAACCAAATTATTAGAAGCAGGATGTTTGTCTATTGAATTACTTATCACAATTACTCTGTAAATTTCTCTTTCATATATATATATATATATATATAATAAATTGTTAAATGTTTATTTTAATGAAAAAGTTTTTTCTCATAAAAACTGTTTATGTATTTCCATTTTAATTATACAGCCATCTGATGAAGGAATTTGCTATAAGTGAATTGTCAAAATAAATTTATAATGGCATAGTATCTCTTGAGTTTTCTTTGATATTACAGATATATTTTTGCTTTGTAGGAGAGTTTTTCTATATATTCTTATATATTAATAGTCATACATCAAGCACACTGTTAGAATTATATGAAACTTCTCAAATATTCTATATATGATTTGTTCCATGTAAGTCATTCTTGGACTTTAATTTATATGAATGATATATATATATATATATATGTGTGTGTGTGTGTGTGTGTGTGTGTATGCAGTGTTTCCTCTTTTAAACATGTTTGATTAAATAAGACCAACACTTTGTTTCTGCCTATTTTATAGTTGATCCATTCAAGTCTTTGTATGAATCATTTGACATCTGGATGGAATAAATTCAAAAAAGTGCCATGTTTTCCTAAGTACTTTTGACCTCAACTAGAGCCATCTTTTGAGTGAAATGACAAGTATAATGACGAGTTGTATGCATTTATATAAAGAGTATATTGTTCTTCCTCTTACTCTTTATGCAAATTCATATGAAAATGTTTTTTAAATCTCTTGTTATTTTGAGTCTATATTGATTTCACTCTTGGATTGATCCTTTATTTAAAAATTAATGATTAAAAAAAATAACTTTTCTTTTAGATTATTGCAATTCTTTTTCTTGTCTTAACAATGAATAATCAAAGGATTAAACATTAAAGAACACCCTGAAAATAGGGAAATAGTTAATGGGGAAAAAAGAAAAAATAATTTTGTCAGAGTTTTGCTGTTTTTTCTTCTAACTTACTTAAAGGCTGCCTTTGACAGTCATTAAGCTTGGTTGGTGTCATGTTACAACTTATTTATGTTATAATCAATTGCAAATTAATAATTAGTTGTCTATAAATAACATTTGATAGTTTTTTTTTCTTAGAGCTGAATTATAGAAAAGAGATTCACTGGCTATATTTTTGTAATTTCTGATGAAGTTGCGAAAGAAATTTTGCAGTTTTATATTGAGTTTCAAAATTTTTTGGGTTCAAACATTTTCTTTGTTTGGATTGTCTTAACTATGCAATGATGCTATGTAATTATTTTACATTGCCAGCTTGAAGAATTATCGATAAAAATAATTAATAATGTTTAATTAAATGTGAATAATTATTTTAATAAGGGAAGAAATTTTTTTTCTTTGGAAATTTAGATTCTTTACATTTAGTTAAGTCTTGCATCAACATGGCTTCATACTAATTGTTTGTTTGATACCCCTCTTGATGAGAACCAATCTTTCCACAAAAGAATAATATCTTTTTTTTTAAATGTTAAAACCTTTCTTTGAGATCCATATTTGGTAATTCAACATCCAACTGTGGTTCTCTTTGTGTTCCAAATTTGGTAGTTCAACATTCAACTGTTTGGCTGTAGAGGACAGACAGACAGACAAACTCTTTCCAATTATTAATATAGATTTGAATTGTATACACATTTGCTGACTTGTTATATTTGTGGTTTTCATTCTTATTACTTAAGATTTTTATTTTTATTTTTTAAGGAAGCATGTTGGTATCTGCTGTGTTCTGATAATAAGTTTTATCATTTGTAGTTTGTTAAATGAAATTGCTTTGGATATATAAGTGACTCAGATATTATTGGCATGAATCAATGACAGAAGAGGGTTGTGCAAACAATGCTGAGTTTTATGAAGCGGCATGTATTGCCGCTCAGTTAGATGTAAAAGTGGGGCACCTATGGCAGCTGAGTTAAACAGGGCTTGAAGATCTATTGGGGCCTTATTGACTGTTGTAAAAAAGAGGAAATGGATGTGACAATCGACAAGGTGCAATAAGTCATGTCAGTTTTGAAGAGCCTGGCAAAGGGTTGGGTATGGGAAGGTGCATGGTTTTTTGTGTGAGCATGTTTAATATTATGAACAGACATTTTTCAACCAGGGATTATGTTGCCAGCCTTTGGCACGTGCGTGCACACACACACACACACGCACATTATTGCAATGTATGAAACATGTTTTCAACTTGTCTCTTTGTGGTAAAAGCAGCTAAAAAAATCTCATATAGAACGGGCAAGGTTGGAAGATGTGAATTTTGATGTAGATCTCAAGGAAACACTAAAGACCATTATTATGACAGTGAATGGCAACTTTTTCATCATTAAATGCGACATTCAGATCATTTAAAATTTTTTTACACAGAAAAAGGAAATATTTCTAATAATTTCCTGTTGTTTTTCACATTTATGAAATAAATGTATTGATTCCTGGATCAGGTGAAAAGTCTTTTGATAAATAAGAATTTACTTGTATGTATGCAATAGGAAATATTTGTCAACATAATTATCTACTCCTTATACATAAAAAAAATTTGAATGTTATATATAGTGCTACATTTAAACATCTGAATAGTGTAGAGTTTACTTCTGATATTGACACTGATTGGCAGCACATACTCTGATCCGAAGCCACAAGAGGTGGGAGTTCCTCAGGGCAGTATTTTATCAGTATCCCTATTTATAATAAAAATAAACAGCATAACATCCTGCCTCCCTCCAGAAATCAAAGGGTCATTATATGTAGATGACTTCCTCATCTGCTATAATTCCAAAAACATGACAACCATAGAAAGGAAAATACAACAATGCATAAATAAAATCCCAAAATGGACCACAGAAAATGGATTTACAATTTCAAATAGTAAAACAAAATGTGTACACTTCTGTCAAATCCACAAGATGCACAACTACCCTAAACTTACATTAAATAACACTGAAATACCCATAACAGATGAACATAAATTCCTTGGCATTATCTTTGACTCTAAATTATCATTTATCCCACATATAAAGAAGCTAAGAATAAAATGCAATCAAGCCATGCAACTATTGAGAGCCATAGCCCACACAGACTGGGGTGCTGATAGAAAGACCCTTATCAAGCTATATAGATCCCTAATAAGATCAAAAGTGACTATGGCTGCTTCATATACAGAGCAGCCAGAAAATCCTACTTACGACTGGAAACCATACACCACCAAGGACTTCGCCTCACTTTAGGGGCCTTTAATACTTCCCCAAAGGAAAGTCTATACATAGAAGCAAACAAACCCCCTCTCTATTTAAGAAGACAAAAATTAGCACTACATTATTACATCAAACTCATCTCCTGTCCACAAAATCCTGCTTATGACTTCACCGGCAAAACAAAATATGAAAACCTGTATCAAAATAACCCCAAAAAAATCAGACCTTTTAGCTTAAGAATAAGTGATCTCTTCAATGAAATCAAAATCAACACTAAAATAGTACACCATACCATACTCTCCAAAACGGCACCATGGACCATAAGGCAACCAACTATAAACTTAGAACTGGCTAAGTTACCCAAGACAAAAACACACCCCATCACTTATCAAGAGAAACTCATAAAAATACAAAATAAGTTCCCAGATCACTATCATATCTATACAGACAGATTCAAACAAGGAAAAAAAAGTAGGTTGTGCTGCTATTTCTCAAAAAAAAAAGAAACTGTAAAACGCCTACCTAATGAAGCCATTGATCTAGCTATGAATATCATAGCAAATTATAAAGCTTCCAAATTTATCATATACACAGACTCCAAATCAGTCCTGCTAGCACTACAGAACAGAGATACATCATCCCCCTTGATTACAAAGCTCCTAAACAAACTAAACACCCTCTCTAAAAATAATAACATCATATTCACCTGGATACCAAGTCACATTGGCATCCAAAGAAATGAAAAAGCAGACAAAGCTGCAAAAAAAGCTCTTCAAATTGATATGTTCAAATCAAAAATCCCATATACAGATCTAAAACCAACCATAAAGAAATTTATATCAGACAAATGGCAGAAATCATGGGACAATCAGACCCAAAACAAACTCCATGAAATACAAGAAGCTATCGGAGAGTGGCCAACAGGTTACAGAAGTATCAGAAGAGAAGAAGTAATACTTGCCAGATTGCATATTGGGCACACCCACATTACTCATTCACACCTGTTAAAAGGGGAGGATGCCCCAGTGTGCCTATCATGCAAAGTACAACTCACAACCAAACATATCCTTCTAAATTGTAACAAACTTAAACATATCCGCACTAAGTACTATCAAGCAAGAAACCTGAGGGACATCTTTAAGAATACAAGCCCTGAAAACATTTTTAATTTTCTAAAAAAAAGCAACTTTTTTAGCAAGATATAACCAAACATCTCTATAAAACCACTACTTTAATGACTGAAATTCAAAATAACCTTTTTTGGCATTAAATGACCCACAGGGGTTGATATGCCGTTAAACAAAACTCAAACTCAAACTTCTGATATTGAGTTAGGGCAATAACAATGTATTGCAATCAACATAATGAATACATTTAGTCAGGTTTTATAGGGAATGGTAAATTTCTGGACAATCCATGGTAAAAAGATTAAATATATATATATATATTATACCGGCTCATTGGCCTACTAGGTAGAGTTTTCATGAATGGTCTGGGAGACATGGTTTCAATCCCAGGATGCGTCATACAAAAGACTTTACCATTTTATATATATATATATATATATATATATATATGGTAAGTAAGTTGGCGACTGTAGTCGAAGGCGAACTAAAGGCGCCCTTTTCAATAGCTGCTACTCTACTGCTTTCCCTGGTTTATATCATCATCATCATTTCGTGCTGCTAGCACGGATATCCCTGACCCTCTCTTGCCACTTCTTGCTATCGTTCATCGCCTCTGGCAGGTCTTCAGGGCTACATCCTTTATCCTCACATAGCTGGTGTATGTATGTTCGAGCTGGTCGTCCTGCTTTTGCTTGGCCATATGCAGGGGTCCATAAGAGTACATCACTTATGAGCTCGTCCCAGCTTCTCCAGCAGTGTCCTGCATGTCTGGTTCGTCTATTTTGGATAGTTTTCATGATGGGGGGCAGGTGGACGTATAGTTGGTGCCTTGTGGGGTGTTGCCGCCAGGACTTGTTCAATATTGCTCGCAACATTCTTGTGTAATTGCCGTCTAGCTTCTTCTTAAGCCATTTAGTTAGTGTCCAAGTAGTGAATCCATACAGCAGTATCGATGTGACCGCTGCCTGGAAGAAACTGTTTCATTTTATTGGTCAGGTCTGATTTCCATATGATTGAAAGCCTGTTGATAGCTGTCCATGCCTTCGTTAGCCGTGTGTCAATGTCTTTTTCGGTTGATGAGACGCTGCTTCATAGGTAGGTGAATTTGTCTACCAGTTTCACAATATCTACACATATATATATATATATATATATATATATATATATATATATATATATATATACACGTATATACACATATATACATATACATATATATATATATATATATATATACACACACACATATATATATATATATATATATATTTTTTTTTTCATCATACAACGTGTGAAAGCACATGCGATACCATGTCCTCATCAGCCACCATCCAGGGGTGATAACACAGTTTCGGTAGCTCAAGGCGGTACTGCCACCCCTGGCGCTACCAAGCAGCTTTTGCCACCGGACAGGGTATTAAGAGAATCATATATATATATATATATATATATATATATATATATATACACGCCAGATCAATTAAATGCAGAGACTACATTGGACGTTAATCTTCATTTTCTGAGTGCAGTTTGTGATTTAAAAAACGCGTTTACTTTCGGCGGTTGATGTTATCAAGCGTTTACAGTAACTGTTTCTTATGTAATCACACCGGAAAGGTGATTCCGCGTGTATTACCTTCATGCTGAAAACTTTCTCGCTATCGACCAAATCCAACTTGATGCATATCGCGCCGTGGTCTGAAGATGATTCGAGGCAACTTTCAAACTGCGGCCAGTGATTCCTATTTTTGAAAGAAATGAAATGACTGAGTGTCCTATAAAACCACGACAACCAACCTCAATAGGAATTACATGGCATATCCAACCCTTTTCCACGCAGTCGGCACGCAGTGTCTCGTAGCGGTTTTTCTTCCGCTTGTGTGCTTCCTCCCGGTTTTCTTCCTAAGGGACAGTCAATTCTATGAGGAGGACACTCTTCTTTGAATCGGACCATGCTACAATGTCCAGCCGCTTTTCTGTTTGAATAATGTGAACTGGAAATTGTAGAGATGTCTTGAGAGCTGCTGAAACTTTCCAGTCACTAGCTCCGTTCAGTAGCTTCATGTTAGGATTTTTTTGTTTCCTCACAGGACATTCACCTTCCTTGAGAAACTGAATTATGGGTTCCTTGGCTGTTATGGATTGCTTATTTGCTGTCTCCCATTGTGCTCTTAACAATTCTATTATCGCTTCTAATACCTTGTTATGTCGCCATGTGTACATTTGAAGTGAGTGTGGACATGCAGATAAGATGTGGCGCAAAGTACCCCGATCACTTTTACACGACAAGCACAGGTCCGAATTGGTATATCCCCATAATTTTAGGTTGGTCGCATTTGGTAAGAGATCATAAGTAGAGCAAAGAAGGAATGATATCGCCAGTGGTTCCATTGCAATTAAGGATTCCCACGATAATTTAATTGGTTCGATATCATTCCATTTTGTCCAAGCACATTGTTTAGCCTTAGTAACAGCACTGGCTTTTCTTTGCTCTTCCTCAAACATCCTGACTTCTTCGCTCACCATGTCTCTTTTTCCTTTTGGGTCCATTTTGAAGAAAACCTTTTTGCTTGTGCTACCCAACCCAGCTCGATTGGTTTGAGTGATGCCTATGATGTCTTTGATTTGTAGGCTGCATTCCGCCTCCTGGGTGGTTTTAATGGCCGACCACTTCGTACCTGATTTTATTTCTGGATATGCCTTCCGAATGATCTCGTTGGCTGAGTCCTTCATCATCATGTGAAGGCGTACTTTCCCAATTTTGAATTCTTCTACCAGTGAGGATATTGGGAGCTGTAGGTTTCCAGAATTGGTATATAAACCCACTTTCAAAAAACAAGGAGGAACTCCGAGCCACTTATGCAGGTATTTGTTGCTGTACTGTTGGATCTGTTCAACACGAGATATCGCAATCTCGTACATCTGTAAGGGCCACAAAAGACAGGGTAGCAGACCATGTTGGTAACACCAAGCCTTCATCCTTCCGGCTAAACAAGTTTTATCAATTGATCTAAGTC